>JAWNNU010001640.1:0-484949 GCA_035044585.1 Scaptomyza polygonia
ATATACGGTAATTTTTCAAGCTTTAATCTGTCATTTTTACTTTTTTCATTATTGTTAGTTTTATTTATTTTATTTGTGATTGAAAATAAAAAAAAAAACGAATATTAATGTGATTCACTGTAGATGTTTTATTTTATATGTATTTGTTGTCATTTGGATAATTTTTTGCTTTTTACTGCAACACTTATTAGCATCTCTGATTTATATAATACAAACATTGACTTGATATATAACTATGATATAATTTATTAAATCAACATTTCCGCATAATTAAATCTAAAATTGTATTGTTGTTTTTTTTTTTTTAATGCAATATCAATAGTTTAGTTCCTGATAGTTTATATGATATTTTTGCACGAGCATATTAATTGTGTTGGTTCAAATGAATTGAATGTGCAACAAAAAAAATATGTTTGAAATATGACTTTTGATATGACAGGTTTGTGAAAGGAAAAGTATGATATGTTATTCATTAATGATACACTTAAATTTCTAGCAAATACTAAATCTATATTGGTTAGAGCTAAGGTGGTTGCTGCATTTTTAATATACTTTAATTTGAATTTTTCATCCATAAATTCTGCAAATGAACAATCATTTGTCATTTCTAAATTAAAATCACCTACGATGAACATGTCCACCTCGGTGTCAACTGTGAAATTCTAGTCTATTAGTGCAGTGAGGTGAGAATATTTCATAAAAGCAGAAAAAATATTCACTCTGTTACGCATCGAAGCTACGTTTCTTTTTACAGGCGGCATTGTTCAATATTCATTTAAATTAAATTAAATTAACTTAATTCACAAGATGCGAAAATCAGGGCTGCCACCGTAAAGACGAATTATCGATAGTTTAACTCACGATAGTTTATATGATATTTTTGCACGGGCATATTTATTGTTTTGATGTGCAACACAAACAATAAAACATGATTTCGAAAACTTGCACGCAAACATATTTTATTGTGTTATAATTGTTTGGGGCTGACGCTTAAGCTGAGCTTGTTCACCCCTGGCGCGGAAGAATTTTAGAAGCTATCAGTCATGACCGCATGTATGTCAAACGAAAGGAAATCAAGTCTACTTTGTATTAAAACAAGTTTTAATCGATTTTCTGGCGGAATTTTTGAGCTATGTCCAATTGAAAAAAGAGTAGTGATTTTTGCACTGATTTTTTGCCTTAAAAAGTTATATATTTGGCAAAATTATTAGAAATTTGAATGTGGGAATGTTTGTTTACCTCATCTCAACTTAAATTCGAAAAACTCAGATTAATTGATTGATTATTGAGATTGCTAGAGCAATTTAAAGTCTTCAAAATGAAGCAAAATTTTGCATGTTTTTGGTCTCATTTTTTTAATAGAAAATGTAATCACTTTATATATATATATAGCTTAAAATAAAAGTCGAAGCCTTGGCTTTAAAATTAAATTAATTTGAGGAAAATCTATTCATTAGTTCATGAGCAATGAGCGATTTTGTGAAGCAACCATATTACAACAACAACTTTTTTGGATAGCACACTGATACCGAAACTTAAGACGTATTCTACGTCAAAAACCGAATATTAATGTGGCGCAAATTTTGACAATTTTTTTTGTATATCCATATTTTCTGTATTAGTTTAAAATAAAACCTAGATATATATAAGTCATATACGGTAATTTTTCAAGCTTTAATCTGTCATTTTTACTTTTTTCATTATTGTTAGTTTTATTTATTTTATTTGTGATTGAAAATAAAAAAAAAAACGAATATTAATGTGATTCACTGTAGATGTTTTATTTTATATGTATTTGTTGTCATTTGGATAATTTTTTGCTTTTTACTGCAACACTTATTAGCATCTCTGATTTATATAATACAAACATTGACTTGATATATAACTATGATATAATTTATTAAATCAACATTTCCGCATAATTAAATCTAAAATTGTATTGTTGTTTTTTTTTTTTTTAATGCAATAACTTTGTTGCGAAAGTCAGGGCTGCCGCTGTAAAGACGAATTATCAATAGTTTAGTTCCTGATAGTTTATATGATATTTTTGCACGAGCATATTAATTGTGTTGGTTCAAATGAATTGAATGTGCAACAAAAAAAATATGTTTGAAATATGACTTTTGATATGACAGGTTTGTGAAAGGAAAAGTATGATATGTTATTCATTAATGATACACTTAAATTTCTAGCAAATACTAAATCTATATTGGTTAGAGCTAAGGTGGTTGCTGCATTTTTAATATACTTTAATTTGAATTTTTCATCCATAAATTCTGCAAATGAACAATCATTTGTCATTTCTAAATTAAAATCACCTACGATGAACATGTCCACCTCGGTGTCAACTGTGAAATTCTAGTCTATTAGTGCAGTGAGGTGAGAATATTTCATAAAAGCAGAAAAAATATTCACTCTGTTACGCATCGAAGCTACGTTTCTTTTTACAGGCGGCATTGTTCAATATTCATTTAAATTAAATTAAATTAACTTAATTCACAAGATGCGAAAATCAGGGCTGCCACCGTAAAGACGAATTATCGATAGTTTAACTCACGATAGTTTATATGATATTTTTGCACGGGCATATTTATTGTTTTGATGTGCAACACAAACAATAAAACATGATTTCGAAAACTTGCACGCAAACATATTTTATTGTGTTATAATTGTTTGGGGCTGACGCTTAAGCTGAGCTTGTTCACCCCTGGCGCGGAAGAATTTTAGAAGCTATCAGTCATGACCGCATGTATGTCAAACGAAAGGAAATCAAGTCTACTTTGTATTAAAACAAGTTTTAATCGATTTTCTGGCGGAATTTTTGAGCTATGTCCAATTGAAAAAAGAGTAGTGATTTTTGCACTGATTTTTTGCCTTAAAAAGTTATATATTTGGCAAAATTATTAGAAATTTGAATGTGGGAATGTTTGTTTACCTCATCTCAACTTAAATTCGAAAAACTCAGATTAATTGATTGATTATTGAGATTGCTAGAGCAATTTAAAGTCTTCAAAATGAAGCAAAATTTTGCATGTTTTTGGTCTCATTTTTTTAATAGAAAATGTAATCACTTTATATATATATATAGCTTAAAATAAAAGTCGAAGCCTTGGCTTTAAAATTAAATTAATTTGAGGAAAATCTATTCATTAGTTCATGAGCAATGAGCGATTTTGTGAAGCAACCATATTACAACAACAACTTTTTTGGATAGCACACTGATACCGAAACTTAAGACGTATTCTACGTCAAAAACCGAATATTAATGTGGCGCAAATTTTGACAATTTTTTTTGTATATCCATATTTTCTGTATTAGTTTAAAATAAAACCTAGATATATATAAGTCATATACGGTAATTTTTCAAGCTTTAATCTGTCATTTTTACTTTTTTCATTATTGTTAGTTTTATTTATTTTATTTGTGATTGAAAATAAAAAAAAAAACGAATATTAATGTGATTCACTGTAGATGTTTTATTTTATATGTATTTGTTGTCATTTGGATAATTTTTTGCTTTTTACTGCAACACTTATTAGCATCTCTGATTTATATAATACAAACATTGACTTGATATATAACTATGATATAATTTATTAAATCAACATTTCCGCATAATTAAATCTAAAATTGTATTGTTGTTTTTTTTTTTTTTTAATGCAATAACTTTGTTGCGAAAGTCAGGGCTGCCGCTGTAAAGACGAATTATCAATAGTTTAGTTCCTGATAGTTTATATGATATTTTTGCACGAGCATATTAATTGTGTTGGTTCAAATGAATTGAATGTGCAACAAAAAAAATATGTTTGAAATATGACTTTTGATATGACAGGTTTGTGAAAGGAAAAGTATGATATGTTATTCATTAATGATACACTTAAATTTCTAGCAAATACTAAATCTATATTGGTTAGAGCTAAGGTGGTTGCTGCATTTTTAATATACTTTAATTTGAATTTTTCATCCATAAATTCTGCAAATGAACAATCATTTGTCATTTCTAAATTAAAATCACCTACGATGAGCATGTCCACCTCGGTGTCAACTGTGAAATTCTTGTCTATTAGTGCAGTGAGGTGAGAATATTTCATCAAAGCAGAAAAAATATTCACTCTGTTACGCATCGAAGCTACGTTTCTTTTTACAGGCGGCATTGTTCAATATTCATTTAAATTAAATTAAATTAACTTAATTCACAGTAACTGTTCACAAGATGCGAAAATCAGGGCTGCCACCGTAAAGACGAATTATCGATAGTTTAACTCACGATAGTTTATATGATATTTTTGCACGGGCATATTTATTGTTTTGGTGCAAAAGCATAATTAAATGTGCAACACAAACAATAAAACATGATTTCGAAAACTTGCACGCAAATTTCAGAATTGGGGTAAACATATTTTATTGTGTTATAATTGTTTGGGGCTGACGCTTAAGCTGAGCTTGTTCACCCCTGGCACGGAAGAATTTATGTATGAAAATTTAATTACGCCCGAATATCTTAATGAAATTTCCACATTTAGAAGCTATCAGTCATGACCGCAGGTATATCAAACGAAAGGAAATCAAGTCTTCTTTGTATTAAAACAAGTTTTAATCGATTCTCTGGCGGAATTTTTGAGCAATGTGCAATTGAAATTGATTTTTTGCCTTAAAAAGTTATATATTTGGCAAAATTATTAGAAATTTGAATGTGGGAATGTTTGTTTACCTCATCTCAACTTAAATTCGAAAAACTCAGATTAATTGATTGATTATTGAGATTGCTAGAGCAATTTAAAGTCTTCAAAATGAAGCAAAATTTTGCATGTTTTCGGTCTCATTTCTTTAATAGAAAATGTAATCACTTCATATATATATATAGCTTAAAATAAAGGTTGAAGCCTTGGCTTTAAAATTAAATTAATTTGAGGAAAATCTATTTTTTAGTTCATGAGCAATGAGCGATTTTGTGAAGCAACCATATTACAACAACAACTTTTTTGGATAGCACACTCATACCGAAACGTAAGACGTATTCTACGTCAATAAGACATGATATCGAAAACTTGCGCGCAAATTTCTGAATTTATAAAATTGGGGTAAACATATTTTATTGTGATATAATTGTTTGTAGCTGTCGCTTAAGCTGAGCTTGTTCATTTATACCCCTGGCACGGAATAATTTATGTATGAAAATTTAATTATTCCCGAATATTTTAATGAAATTTCCACATTTAGAAGCTATCAGTCATGACCGCATAGTATATATCAAACGAAAGGAAATCAAGTCTACTTTGTATTAAAAAAAATCGATTCTATGGCTGAATTTTTGAGAAATTTGCAATCGAAAAAAGGTAGTGATTTTTGCACTGATTTTTTGCCTTAAAAAGTTATGCATTTGGCAAAAGTATAAAAAATTTGAATGTGGGAATGTTTGTTTACCTCATCTCAACTTAAATTTCAGAATATCAGAGTAATTGATAGCACACTCATTACCGTAACGTAAGACGTATTCTACGTCAAAAAAAGACATTTATGCATAATTATAGTTAATATTATGTTGTTTTAATTGAAGAAAGTTTTCATTTAGAAAATTAGTTTCTCAGTATGGCAGCATTTGTTTGCAAATTAATGCAACAACCTCCCTATCAGATAAGCTTTTGTCTTTCGTTGGTGTCGGTTGTGTTTTTGAGCGCTCTCAATAAGTTATTGTTTTCTTGTGTTTGTGCACTAAGTGTTACTTGGTTTTATTTGGTAAACGATTCTATCAGTGATCGCAAATATACGTTGTATAGATTTACGTGTGCTTAATAATAGTTGCGGACTTAAATATCATTTGAAGTCGCAGTAGAACCAACGCTACAGTTGCTTTAAAAAAACATATGTACATACATACGTATATTTGCATTTGCTTATTCTGTGCTTGTTCTGTGTTTTCTTTCACCCAATAACAACAAACAGCTTGTCTTATTTTCTTGCTCTTGCACTCCAGCATCAGTCCTCTCACGATAACGTCCGCTCTTATCTGAAGTTCTTGCAGTTGTATCTGCCAACGCACTCAAGCTCTCTCGCTCTCTTGGTTTTTACCGTTTGATCGTGCTCATTGCATCAACTCCTTTACACTTACTTTCGTGAACCCTACATCTTTTTGATAAAGCATATTACTTTTTTTCTTGTTATTAATATTTTTATTTATTCAACTTAAAATCAATATGCGACTTTGTTGCAGCAACAACTGCAAATTGGTTGGATCATCCAACCAAGACTTTATTCTGTGCAGATTGTGTGACAATGTGATACACATGAAGTGTGTTGGCTTTACGGCCAAAATACGGGACTGCTTAATTGCAGACATAGGCCTTAAATGGTTTTGTCAGTCCTGTAATGAGGTCGAAAAGGAGTCTACTCAATTTATGAGACAGACATATGTAGGTTTTAAGACAATGCATACTGCATTTAATAACCTACATACTTCCTTTAAAGAGTTGCAGTCGAGCTTCAAATAAGGCAAGTTGTTGAGTAATTCGCCGAAGCGTAAAAAGACTTCGGGGCCTAATCCGCTCAGTGTTCCTCCAGTCTTGGTCACCACTCCCCTTTTGATACCAATCACTAATCCCCCAACGGGTTCAATTGCTAGCCCGTTAATGCATTTTAACTCGCCGGCAAGAAATCCAAACAATAACCATTCCCCGATTTTAACAGCCGATCTTTCTCTTCCAACAGCTTGTGTGCCTATTAAGCCTACTGAAGGTACACCGGGGGCTCACAAGCCTCTCGTTGTTGTGCCTTTGAACAAATTTATTTTCGTGTCTAGGCTAGCATCCGACACTTCGTTGGATGATGTTAGTGCCTACATTAAAAGTAAAATAGAATCTCCACTTATAACTGTTGAAAAGTTTAAGTTTAAACAAGCCCGAACCATATCTTCTTTCACATTGAGTGTTCCGCCCGAACTTTTCTCGACAATTTGTTCTGGAAAGTTTTGGCCACCGCAGCTCATTGTAAAGGAGTATGCGAAGAGGCGTAAAATTAATAATAACGATAGTACGTTCAGTAGTGCACCAACTGTTAGCCACCCTGTTGCCTCAACTTCGGCGGCAAAAAACTAATAAAAGTAGTTAGCTTGGCCTATCAAAATGTTCGAGGCCTTAACACTAAACTTTCTAAACTATATGTAAACAGCTTATCCTTTGATTCTCAGATAGTTGCACTGACAGAAACCTGGTTAAAACCTGATATATCTGATTATTCCGTTTTGCCTAATAAGTATAACCTGTACAGATGCGATCGCACCTCCCGCAAGGGGGGCGGTGTTCTCATTGCTGTTGATTCTTGTATTTCCTCTGAACAGATTCAATCTCATGATCATCCGGATATTGAGTTCATATGTGTTAAAATATTATTTAGCGGCCGCTCTCTGTATATTACTTGTTCATATATTCCTCCCAATTCTGATATTAACATTTACATATCCCATCTGAATGCCCTGCAGCTTGTGTCGTCGTTGTTGACGGATATGGATCAACTTATAGTGGTTGGTGATTTTAATTTGCCACATGTGTTATGGTCTGTGAATGACACATCTTCGGCGCAATTACCGGCCACTTCTGACGATTTTATCGATGGCCTTTTAGAGTTAGGCCTATCACAAGTTAACAGGGTGCATAACAGAAGTAATAAAATGCTAGATTTAATATTTGTTTCTGACTCTGATTGTAGTAATGTTAGTAGAGTACACCCTTAAGTGCTTCCCGAAGATACCTACCATCCAACTTTAGAACTTTCATTTGAACTTTTTAACCTTAGTTCAACATCTAACAATTGTTTAAAGACCAGATGTTTTCGAAAAACTAACTTTACTAAATTGAATGACCTTCTTCAGTATACTAATTGGTCTCAACTTTATTCTTGTACTGATATAGAAACTGCCATTGCCATTTTTTATAGGACTTTGAATTCGTATTTGGATATATGTGTTCCCCTCACTGTTCCTTTAAGTGAAAATAAACCACCTTGGTTTACGAGGGAACTATCAAAATTAAAAAACGTGAAAACAAGATCCTATAAAAAATTTAAAAGATCTGGAAATACTTTAGATTTATCTTCGTATATAATTGCAAAGTCAAATTTTATTTTTGTAAACACTATTTGTTATAACAATTATCTCAATCTTGCAGATCAAACTTTTCCCGCGATCCGAAACAGTTTTTTAAATTTGTTAACTCTAAACGTAAATCTTCTTGCTTGCCTCCCTCGGTTTACCTTGATAATACAAAAGCAAATTCCGATCAGGCAGTGGCCGATCTCTTTGCTGAGTATTTTCAATCTGTATACTCATCGAGTTCATATAGTTGCAATAATTCCTATCCTTTTCAAGTTCAAGCGTCAAACTGCATTTATGTCCCAGTTATAACTGAGTGTACGCTGCTAGGCGACCTCAACACTATCAAACCCAGCTTCTTGCCTGGTCCTGATGGAGTGCCAGGTTGTATACTTAGATATTGTGCGGACCCACTTTGTAAACCCATACACAAATTATTTAACTTGTCAGTTGACTCAGCTGTGTTTCCTGGTATATGGAAGGAATCTTTTATTATTCCACTCCATAAAAATTCTTCTAAGTCCAACGTTAAAAACTATAGGGGAATATCTAAGCTGTCTGCCATTCCAAAAGTCTTTGAAAAAATTATTTGCTCCCAATTGCAGCACTTATGTATGTAGTTCAATTCTATCCCCATATCAACACGGTTTTGTTAGGCGAAGATCTACTACCACCAACCTTCTTGAGTTTACCTCACTAGTTATCAAAGGGTTTCAGGACAAAATGCAAACTGACGTCGTTTACACAGATTTTAGTAAGGCATTCGATTCTGTTAGTCATTCTTTGTTGCTTCAAAAATTAAATATTATTGGATTTCCAGCAAAACTGCTGTCATAGCTTTCTAAGTACTTGTGTGGCCGAACACAAAAACGAGTTTTTAAATCTTCTGTATCCAAATCTATTTTTGTTACCTCTGGTGTTCCTCAGCGGAGTCACCTGGGACCATTGCTATTTAATCTAATTATAAACGATCGTCCTGTTGTTATTACTTACTCTCGTGTTTATATGTTTGCTGATGATGTAAAGCTATGTTTCACCTATAATGATGATTCTCTGTGTAACTCACTTCAGTCAGACTTGGGTGCAATGTCGGCCTGGTGCCGTTATAACTTACTAAATTTAAATTGTTCAAAATGTAAAATCATGTCATTTTGTCGAGGTACCCCTCATACTGCTCACTACTTACTTGATGCTTCACCACTTGTCCGCGTTTTTGAAATTAAAGATTTTGGCATCATTGTTGATAGCAAATTAAAATTTGATTCTCACATATCGTCGATGGTCAATAAGGCCATAAATGTACTTGGCTTCATCAAGCGGTGGTCAAAAGAGTTTGATGATCCCTACACCACTAAAACGCTATATACATCCCTAGTACGTCCCATCCTGGAGTATGGATCTTGTGTGTGGTCCCCGCAATACGGGATTCACCAGGATAGAATTGAATCTGTGCAGAGAAAATTTCTTCTGTTTGCGCTTAGAAGTTTTAACTGGGTTCCTGGGATAGACCTACCCCCGTATTCAAGTAGACTTATTTTAATTAATCTTCCTTCCCTCTTGAACCGTAGAATTATGCATGGTGTAGTATTCATCACTATTGAATATATGTACAAAGAAATCATAGAAAGAGAACAAATAGTTTAATCGATGATTTATTAGTAATCGATATCTTGAACACATATCTAGAGATAAGTTGTATGATCTCTAATTCTTCACTTGACTTAAGAATACACACAGCCGCAGCACATTGAAAAGAAGAAATATAAAATACAAAACTTAAATACATAAATCGTTGTGTTTTATTATTGTTGGAACTGGTAATCTTTAACAGGTTATGGGCCCAGTCACCGATAATAAGATAATTGATAAAAGTTTAATGTTACGCGAAAATTAAATAATATAAAAAAAAATAAAAGTGACGCTTCTTAAAAAAATTCGTCTGTGTGTGCGTGTGCATCGATTGAAGCGGGGCCTAAAAAAAAAAATTGTACTTGTGCGTACAAAACTAGAATTTTTTTTTTCTCATCGATTGAAGCGGGGCCTGCGTAAATTGTACTTGTGCATACAAAACTAAAATTTTTTTTCCGATAAAAGCTAAAAAATTCTTATATACATAAATAACATAAAAAAAATATTATGGAAAAGGCAAAAAGAAATATAAGACCATTTGATGGCAAAAATTATTCCATATGGAAATTTAGGGTTAAGGAGTTTTTAGCCGAAAGTGATGCTATAAAAGTTATTGAGAACGAATTGCCAGAAGATGTTTCAGACCAGTGGAAGAAAGCTGAAAGAGTTGCAAAAGGTGTTATTGTCGAATATTTAGATGATTCTCTTCTTAGTTTTGTTACCACAGGGTGCACAGCAAAAGAAATTCTTGCTAAGTTAGATAGCATATACGAACGGAAGAGTTTAGCTTCACAGCTTTCAATCAGAAAGCAATTATTAAATCTAAAATTAAAACCAAATTTCACTCTAATGCAACATTTTAGTATTTTTGACAATCTTTTTAGTGAACTTATTTCTGCGGGGGCAAACATTGAGGAGATGGACAAGGTGTCACATCTGCTTTTAAGTCTTCCTTCTTCCTATGATGGAATTATTACAGCAGTAGAAACTTTATCAGAAGAAAATTTATCGTTAGCCTTTGTTAAGAATAAACTTTTAGATTATGAAATAAAATTGAAAAGTGCTAGCAAAGACACTAGTCTTAAAGTCTTACAAGCAGTTAAAAATGAAAATGAAAATCAAATAAATTCAAACTATTACAAAAATAAAAATAATTTTAAAAATAAAATTAAAGGAAATGCTAATCTGAAATGTCACCACTGTAATAAAATGGGGCATATTAAAAGGGACTGTTTTCTTTTAAAAAGACTTCAGCAAAACAAGGCAAATAAAAATAAAGATAATAGCAAGCAAGCACAAACGGCTACTGCACAACCAAACACAGGTTTTGCCTTTATGCTAAAAAGAGTAATAAATAATTCAAATAATACTGGAATATCGTTTATACTGGATTCGGGTGCTTCGGATCACATAATAAATGATAAAAGTTTATTTATTAATTGCAACGAGTTGGAGCAACCCATAGAGATTGCAACTGCCAAACGCGATGAATATATATATGCAACAGCAAAAGGTGTTATGGAGGTCCGAAACCGATACCAAACCAAAATTACCCTGAAGGACGTGCTATTCTGTGAAAATATTCCTCTAAACTTGCTCTCGGTCAAGAGGATGCAAGATGCTGGGATGGTTATTGTATTTTCGGCAGGAGGTGTGGAAGTATCTAAAGACGGCCAAACACTTTTAAAATGTATGTATGCTTATGATGTTCCTTTGGTTGAATTTGAACTATGCCAAAGGGCATACCTGACAAATAAAAATAACATAAGTATGTATAAATTATGGCATGAGAGATTGGGACATATTAGCAAGGGAAAATTAATGGAATTAGAAAGAAATAATATGTGTGAAGATATAAATTTATTAAATAATATTGAATATAGTGATGAAGTATGTGAAGCTTGTATTAATGGAAAGCAAGCTAGGCTACCATTCTCAAAATTCAAGAATAAAGAATATATTAACAGACCTTTATTCATAATACATTCAGATGTTTGTGGTCCGATTACTCCTCCTACAATCGATGGTAAAAATTATTATGTTGTCTTTGTTGATGAGTTCACACATTATTCTGTCATTTATTTAATAACACATAAATCTGATGTGTTTACCTTTTTCAAAGATTTTGTTGCGAAAAGTGAAAATCATTTCAATCTTAAAGTTGTCAATTTGTACATTGACAATGGCAGAGAATATCTGTCAAACGAAATGCGCAGTTATTGTGTTCAGAAGGGAATTAGTTATCACTTAACAGTTCCGCATACGCCACAGCTAAACGGCGTATCTGAACGTATGATTAGGACAATAACAGAAAAAGCGCGGGCTATGATAAATGGAGCTAAATTAGAAAAACGTTTTTGGGGTGAAGCTGTATTAACAGCTACTTATTTGATAAATAGAAGTCCAACTAATGCTTTAGTAAATAAAAAGAAAACTCCATTTGAAATGTGGCATAATAAAAAGCCAAATTTAAAATACTTAAAAGTGTTCGGTTCTACAGTATATATACATAACAAAACAAGGAAAAGAAAATTTGACGAGAAGTCAATTAAAGGAATTCTTGTTGGCTATGAGCCAAATGGTTTTAAGTTATGGGCTATTGAAGACAAGAAATTTGTTGTTGCCAGAGACGTAATTGTAGACGAAGTTTGCACGGAAACTTCTAGGCCTCAAACTTTCGTAGTGGAACACCCCAATAATGATCCAATTATCCAGAATGAAAGTATGGATAACATCCTGAATGAGAGTACGGATAATTTTGATTCTCAGAATGAAAGTATGGGAAATATTCACAGTAATATCCTGAATGAGAGTACGGATAATTTTGATTCTCAGAATGAAAGTATGAGAAATGCTCACTGTGAGAGTATGGCCAAGAATGAAAATAATGAAATTATTTACTGTAATGTCCCGAATGAAAGTACGGATGGTCAAAAAATCCCGAATGAAAGTACGGATGGTCAAAAGGTCCCGAATGAGAGTACGGATGGTCAAAGAGTCCCGAATGAGAGTAAAGGAAAAGGTTTGCCGTTAGAAATTAAAAATTTTGAAATTCGAAAAAGTGAAAGATTAAGAGATAAGCCTCCAGTACCGTATAAACTTTTACACAATTGTCTTTTATATTCACAAACCATTTTTAGTGATACTCCTAATACATTTAATGATATAAAAGATAGAGATGATAGATTAAAATAAGAGAACAAAGCATATTGATATTAAATATCATTTTTCAAGAGAACAGATTGAACAAAAGCTAATTACTATTGAGTATATTTCTACAGATAAGCAGCTTGCGGATATTTTGACTAAGCCATTGCCTGGACCACGTTTTGAAGACCTGAGGGACCAGTTAAATCTGCAGAATTGATCAATGAATTGGATCAATTTTTGGAATTTTACTTTAATTTAAATTCAAAATGAATACTTTTTATTTTCTTCATATTATGCATTGATTTGAAATTAATAATGTATGTAATTTAAATAATTTTATGTTGGTCTGGTTGGGTTTTTCTGGGTTTTCCCCAATCCTTTGCAATGAATATTGGACCACAATATGTAACTCCCAGAATGCTCGGTGTGTCATATTATCATTATATTATTATTAATGTTGAATATTTTTTTATTATTTAAAATTGTGTTTCTATGTTTTCTTTGAGGAGGTGTATTGAATATATGTACAAAGAAATCATAGAAAGAGAACAAATAGTTTAATCGATGATTTATTAGTAATCGATATCTTGAACACATATCTAGAGATAAGTTGTATGATCTCTAATTCTTCACTTGACTTAAGAATACACACAGCCGCAGCACATTGAAAAGAAGAAATATAAAATACAAAACTTAAATACATAAATCGTTGTGTTTTATTATTGTTGGAACTGGTAATCTTTAACAATCACTAATCTACTTAATGGAGAAATCGACTCTTCAGTTCTTTTGGGTCACATAAATTTAACTGTTCCAATTTATAAATTTGTTAACTCAAAACGTAAATCTTCTTGCTTGCCATCCTCGGTTTACCTTGATAATACAAAAGCAAATTCAGATCAGGCAGTGGCCGATCTATTTGCTAAGTATTTTCAATCAGTATACTCATCGAGTTCATATAGTTACAATAATTCCTATCCTTTTCAAGTCCAAGCGTCAAACTGCATTTATGTCCCCGTTATAGCTGAGTGTACGCTACTAGGCGACCTTAACTCTATCAAACCCGGCTTTTTGCCCGGTCCAGATGGAGTGCCAGGTTGTATACTTAGTGTAGTCGGACCAATACATACACAGCATAGATTTACATTAACATTAACATTAGCATAACATACATGTACATGATCTCTTGATTATAAGTTACTCTATGCCATGCTATTCTGCATGAGCGAGGGTATGAGTGAAGTCCCGTTGGAGGTTCGCAATGTACTTTGTAGCTAGTAAGAAAAGAAACCGAAAGGCAGTCTGGATCAAGCTGCAAAATAAAACAGACGTGCGTACGTGAAGCTGCTGCGTGTCAATATTTAGTTACGAACATTTGTCTTCCACAAATTCAGAAGTGGTCATAAAACCTCGTGCCAAAATGAACAATATAAATTTCAATGATTTTTCAATAAGTCAACTAAAGAACTGGCTAAATAAATCGACAAAAGGTTCTAAAACCGAACTAATAACAAGACTCAGTGAGGTGTCACCAGATATTCGTGGTGATGTACCTAACTTTAACAATGACAGCGATGATAACTCAGAGCTGGGTACACAAGAAATCAGAAACATCGTTCAACAAAACGCACAAAGTGACATGGGTGACGCCGCATTGTCGCACCAACAAGCAGCAGCGCAGCAACAAATAACTGAAGTAATCAAGGCTATACAAAATTTGCAAGCTGAAGTGAACGCAGTAAAGCAACAACAAGCGGCAAACTCCGCTATAAACGCAGCAAAGAGAGACGACGAAGACAACGGCATTGGCAACAACGAAAACGAACGACAAAGCCACAACGGCATTGGCAACAACGAAAACGGACGACAAAGCGACAACGGCATTGGCAACACCGAAAACGGACGACAAAGCGACAACGGCATTGGCAACACCGAAAACGGACGACAAAGCGACAACGGCATTGGCAACACCGAAAACGGACGACAAAGCGACAACGGCATTGGCAACAACGAAAACGAACGACAAAGCGACAACGGCATTGGCAAATACGAAGACGGGCGCCAACGCGAAAACGGCATTGGCAGCAACGAAAACGGACGACAAAGCAACAACGGTTTAGGCAACAGCGAATCAATAAGCAAAGAGAGAGCGTTAACAACAGATAGAAAAAGTCAGCAGACAGACGAAAAAGAAGTGCAGCGTAAAAACAACAATGCAGCTACGGCGCTCGCGTTTGCAAAAGAAGCGACAACGGAGTACAATGGGCGAATGTGCGCACGCAACTGGATTACACAACTGAAAAACATCGCACAAATTTATGAACTGGATGACGCTTGCACACGAATGCTTTTAGTATCGAAACTTAAAGAAAAAGCTCACTGCTGGCTTCATGGTAATTCAACACGCATTACAGAACCACTACCTAAATTATGCGACCAATTGATACTCGCTTTTGGAAACAGAATTTCCAAAGCTGAAATAAGACGTAAATTTGAGCAAAGGAAATGGCAACCAGGTGAGAAGTTCGCGATGTACTTTGAAGAAAAGATGACATTGGCCCAGGACATAAACGTTGACACTGATGAACTACTGGAGCAAATCATCGAGGGAATTACTTCAACGTCTTTGCGCAATCAAGCGCGTATTCAACGTTTTAGCGATCCTGAAGAAATTATGAATGCGTTTAGCGACGTTTCCATGCCGGAACCAACATCAACAGTGAGGAACACGAAGTCATCGACAATAGCCGAGACCACAAGTGATCTACGGTGCCGCAATTGCAACTCGAGAGGACATTTCGCCAAGGAATGCCGAAAGCCTAAAAGAGCACCTGGTTCGTGTTTCGCGTGCGGCGAAATGGGGCATTTTGTTGCGCAATGCATCAAGAAGAAAAGCGCAAACAACAGCAACAACAATTATGTAAGATATTTCAAAATTTATTTTAAGTACAAGCCTAATTTTCCCATTATTGCAGAATGCATCATAGATTCAGGCAGCGCAATTTCATTTATCAAAAAGTCGTGTATGCCGATTGAAATTCCTCTTAATTTTGTAATCAATTCTTATTTTGGACTAAATAGAAGTCGACTTAATGTTTTTGGAAAAACTTTATGTTACATAAAAAAAGAATCAATAAATGTTAATTTTGAATTGATTGTGGTTGCCGATGAATCCATGTGTCATGATGTAGTACTGGGTAGAGATTTTATGTCCGCATGCAATTTGAATATAAATCTGGATACCCTTAAGATTGTTGAGCCTATTAGCGTTGATGAATTTAAGAAGTTTAAGTCAAAAAATGTTTCAAAAGATTCAAACGATTGAATAATAACTGCTGTTAAACTTAAAAAAGAAAAGACCGAACTAGATTATATAAATAAATTATGTAATGAAGCAGCTGTAAACGCCAATGATACCATAGAGCCAATATTAAATGCGACCAGTGACAAACAAATTTGAAGAGATAAAACTGTTAGTGATCAATTGTTAGGAAATGAGAATAGTATTGAACAAAGCCAAATTTATAAAGATGTTAGGAAATCATTACGAGGAAAAACTGTTATTGAAAAAAGGTTGGGAAGTAAAATTATTAATGACCAAATATTAACAAACAAAACTGATAAGGGACAACCGCTAAAGAACAAAATTGAAAACAACCAAATTTCAAATAATATTATAGAAAGAAGTATTGAATCGAGTGAGGAGCAGAACAAAAAAGATGATAAGATAAAATTTGTAGGTAGTGAAGATATTACTGAACCAGATGTATGTAACAAAATTGTAACCGAGGAAATAAATACTGAAAAAAATTTCAAGAACAATTTGTCAACAGGTAAAAATAACATCACAGATTATGACGATTTCGAAAAATCATTGTTATGCATAAATTTAGTAGACAGCGAAAAACCAGATTATAACTGTGGGAAAAACATACAGTACAGAACGAAATGTGAGTTCATTAAAATGTTTGAGGAAACTTATGTAAATGCTAAAAAACCAACTGAGCCATTTATTAAATGTGAAATGAAGATATCGTTAGAAAAAAGTAAACCATTTAGCTGCTCACCCAGGCGACTCTCTTACAATGAAAAAGAAAAATTACAGATAATGTTAGACGATTATTTAAAGGACGGCATAATACGGAATAGTGACTCGGAATACGCATCACCAATTGTGCTCGTTAAAAAGAAAACTGGCGATCTACGTTTATGTATCGATTTTAGAAAATTAAACAAAGTTTTAATTAAAGATAACTACCCATTACCATTAATTGAAGATCTTCTGGACAAGTTAGTTAATAAAACGGTATTCACTAAGCTGGATTTAAAAAATGGATATTTTCATGTCTATGTCAATGAAGAGTCCGTAAAGTACACGTCATTCGTAACCCCATTAGGACAATTTGAATTTTTAAGAATGCCAATGGGCATTAAAAATGCATCAGCTGTGTTCCAAAGATTCGTAAACAAAATTTTTGCTGATTTGATAAGACAGAACAAGGTTATTGTGTATATGGACGATATAATGGTAGCAAGCAAAGACATAACAGAGCATTTGATGGTATTAAAAGAAGTATTTACTAGATTAGTTAAAAACAAACTGGAATTACGTTTAGACAAGTGTGAATTTTTACAGTCAAATATTAAATATTTAGGATTTCTCATAACGGACAAAGGTATAAGAGCAGACGACAAAGGTATAGAAGCAGTAAAAAATTTTCCGGTGCCAGATAGAGCAATAGCTGTCCAAAGATTTTTGGGTTTATGTTCATACTTTAGGCGATTCATTAAAGATTTTTCAATACAAGCCAAACCACTTTATGACCTTTTAAAGAAAGAAAAACAATTTGAGTTTAATGAAAAAGAATTAGAGTGTTTCCTTCATCTTAAAGAAAAACTGGTACAATCGCCAGTGTTAGCTATTTATGATTACAAAGAAGAAATTGAATTGCATTGCGATGCAAGTTCGTTTGGTTTTGGTGCTGTGTTGATGCAAAAGAAACAAGATGGAAAATCACATCCAATCCTTTATTTCTCAAAACGAACTACAGAAACAGAGTCAAAATACCACAGCTTTGAGCTAGAAACTTTAGCAATAATTTATGCACTTCGTAGATTTAGAATTTATTTGCAAGGAAAAAAATTTAAAATAATTACAGATTGCAACTCGCTTACCCTTACATTGAACAAAGTTGAATTAAATCCGAGAATTGCTAGATGGGCTTTAGAGTTACAAAATTATGACTATGAGCTAGTACATAGGGCAGGAAACAAGATGCAGCATGTAGACGCCTTAAGTAGGTGCACAAACATTTTAATCATAGACACAAACAGTTTTGAAGATAATTTAATCATTTGCCAAGGAAAAGACATTAAGATTCAAAAGATAAAAATTATGTTAGAGCAAAATGAACACAAATTATTCGAAATGAGAAACGGAGTCGTTTATAGAAAAACGGACGACAACAGATTACTTTTTTACGTACCAGAAGACATGGAAAACCATGTGTTACACAAATATCACAATGAGCTAGGGCACCTTGGAAGGGACAAAATGATGGATAGTATATCAAAAAGTTATTGGATTACAAATTTGAAAGAAAAGTGTATAAATCATATAGGAAACTGTTTAAAATGTGTAGCGTTTTCTCCAACAACAGGCAAAAGTGAAGGAGTTTTAAACAGCATTCCTAAAGGAAATAAACCATTCGAACTAATACATATAGACCATTATGGACCGGTAGCTACAGGAAGGGCAAACAAACACATACTTTTAATTATTGACGGTTTTACAAAATTTGTTCGTTTATATGCAACTAAGTCCACAAACACCAAAGAGGTAATAAAAGCGTTAAAAGATTATTTTAGGGCGTACAGCAGACCGAAATGCATAGTATCAGACAGAGGCAGTTGTTTCACATCCAAAGATTTTGATCAATTTATAACAGATTCCAACATAAAACACATAAAAATTGCAACAGGGTGTCCACAGGCCAACGGGCAGGTAGAACGAATAAACAGAAATTTGGGTCCAATGATAGCTAAGCTCACAGAAACGGAAAATGGGAAACATTGGGATACAGTTATCGAGCAAGTCGAATATTCGTTAAACAACACATTACATCGCAGTGTAAAGCAAACTCCAAGTAAACTACTCTTTGGCGTAGATCAAAAGGGCGAAGTTATCGACAATTTGAGAGAAAAATTAGAAGACACACTGAATACAGAAAATGCTAGAAATTTAAGTGAATTAAGAAAAGATGCAGAAAAGAACCAACTAAAAGCTCAATCGGAAAATAAATTAAACTATAATAAGAAGAAAAGGAAAGCCAAAGTTTACGAAAAAGGAGACTACGTAATGGTAAAAAATTTCGATAGTACAGTTGGGGCAGCCAGAAAATTAATTCCAAGGAATAAAGGTCCTTATGCTATTGAAAAGGTTTTAAGAAATGACAGATACTTATTAAAAGACGTAGAAGGCTTTCAAGTTTCAAGAAATCCATACAGAGGTATTTGGAGTGCTCAAAACATGCGACATTGGGTTGCAAAAAAGAGATAAGCTGGTGTAAAATTATAAATTATATTATAAATTGTATATTTATTAATAATAAGTTTGAAATTTAAGCAATAATTATATTTGCATATATAATTTATTAAAAAAAAAAAAAAAAAAAAAAAAAACGATTGTAAAAACCTAAGATCAGGGGATCTAAATCGCAGGATGGCCGAGTTGTAGTCGGACCAATACATACACAGCATAGATTTACATAAACATTAACATTAGCATAACATACATGTACATGATCTCTTGATTATAAGTTACTCTATGCCATGCTATTCTGCATGAGCGAGGGTATGAGTGAAGTCCCGTTGGAGGTTCGCAATGTACTTTGTAGCTAGTAAGAAAAGAAACCGAAAGGCAGTCTGGATCGAGCTGCAAAATAAAACAGACGTGCGTACGTGAAGCTGCTGCGTGTCAATATTTAGTTACGAACATTTGTCTTCCACATTAGATACTGTGCGGATTCACTTTGTAAACCCATACACAAATTATTTAACTTATCGGTTGACTCAGCTGTGTTTCCTGGTATATGGAAGGAATCTTTTATTATTCCACTTCATAAAAATTCTTCTAAGTCTAACGTTAAAAACTATAGGGGTATATCCAAGTTGTCTGCCATTCCGAAAGTCTTGGAAAAAATTATATGCTCTCAATTGCAGCACTTATGTTGTTCAATTTTATCCCCTTATCAACACGGTTTTGTTAGGCGAAGATCTACTACCACCAACCTTCTTGAGTTTACCTCACTAGTTATCAAAGGGTTTCAAGCAAAAATGCAAACAGACGTCGTTTACACAGATTTTAGTAAGGCATTTGATTCTGTTAGTCATTCTTTGTTGCTTCAAAAATTAAATATTATTGGATTTCCAGTAAAACTACTGTCGTGGCTTTCTGAGTACTTGTGTGGCCGAACACAAAAAGTAGTTTTTAAATCATCTGTATCTAAACCTATTTTTGTTACCTCAGGTGTCCCTCAGGGGAGTCACCTAGGACCATTGCTATTTAATCTCTTTATTAACGATCTTCCTGCTGTTGTTACTAATTCTCGTGTATTTATGTTTGCTGATGATGTAAAGCTATGTTTCACCTATAATGATGATTCTCTTAGTAACTTACTACAGTCGGACTTGGGAGCAGTCAGCTTGGTGCCGTTATAACTTACTTAATTTAAATTGTTCAAAATGTAAAATCATGACTTTTTGTAGAGGTGCCCCTCATAATGCTCACTACGTGCTTGATGCTTCACCACTTGTCCGCGTTTTTGAAATTAAAGATTTAGGCATCATTCTTGATAGCAAATTAAAATTTGATTCTCACATATCGTCGATGGTCAATAAGGCCATAAACGTTCTTGGCTTCATCAAGCGGTGGTCTAAAGAGTTTGATGACCCCTACACCACTAAAACGCTATATACATCCCTAGTACGTCCCATCCTGGAGTATGGATCTTGTGTGTGGTCCCCGCAATACGGGATTCACCAGGATAGAATTGAATTTGTGCAGAGGAAATTTCTTCTGTTTGCGCTTAGATGCTTTAACTGGGTTCCTGGAATAGACCTTCCCCCCTATTCAAGTAGACTTATTTTAATTAATCTTCCTTCCCTGTTGAACCGTAGAATTATGCATGGTGTAGTATTTGTCAATAATCTACTTAATGGTGAAATCGACTCATCAGTTCTTCTAAGTCGAATAAAATTAAATGTTCCCATTAGATCCACACGTAACTTTTTACCCCTCAGCCTCGATCGTTGCTCGAGCAACTATTTAATTCATGAACCATTTCGTGTATTATGTTCTGACTATAACAAACTTTATTCTCTTGTCTCTCTGGAGACCTCGACTACAGTACTATAACGATCTATCCTTTCTGCTTTATCTAATCGTAACCACTAATTACTAATCTACCACTGGTCTGATTGGGTTTTTCTGGGTTTTTCCCAATCCACGCAACAAATGTTGGGCCACTTATTTTCTTGTTGAATTTCCCAGAACTTTAACGTTAACTTTATAATTGTTTCAACCTTAATTTACTTTCAGCACTTCACATAATTTTAAATTTTACTTTAAACTTAAGTATTTTCATTATGATTACTTTAATTAGTTTTATTCTCATGTCAGCTGTTCATAGCTGACAATAAATAAATAAATAAATAAATTAGATCCACCCGTTACTTCACACCACTTAGCCTCGATCGGTGCTCGAGCAACTATTTAATTCATGAACCATTTCGTGTTATTTGTTCAGACTTTAACCGGCTTTATTCCCGTAACTCTTTGGAGATCTCAATTTCAGTACTAAAACGATCTATTCTTTCTGCCTTATCTAATCATAACCACTAATCAATAATCTCCCACTGGTCTGATTGGGTTTTTCTGGGTTTTTCCCAATCCAAATAAATTTTTTATCTTAATTGTGAACTTTATTTCAGATATTATAACTATTTATTTTATTTTATATTATTTTAATATTATAATTATAGTTAATTTTGATTTATCAGCTGCTCATAGCTGACATTAAATAAATAAATAAATAAATCAGCCAGCGTTCAGTTGTGGAGCGGTTCAGTTCAAAGTACCAAATTGGTAGGCCTTTAAAATGAACAACCAAAGGGTTATTTACTTTTAATTCATTTCTGTAAATCTGTCCAATTAATCTCTCTTTTTGATTTAAATGCGTTAGCTTCTTGAAATATGTAGCTTTAATTTGGTGCAAAAATACCGTGCATTGAGGGCCATTATCTTTGAAAAAATATATTAAGGCTTGATAACCACGCATATATATCGACCATAAAATAAGTTAAATTGAAGGCTTTGATCGTATTAAAGCCGTGTTAAGGGCCGTTATATCTGAGTTGAGATATTTTAGAAATGCTGGAAGTTTAATGTTTTCATCATTCGTCGGACCTAATTTTAAATCTGAAATATTCCAAACGATAAATTAAAACAAGTAGAAACGTTGCAGTCGGACGCACCCGACTGCGGTATACTCGATACCAGTAGTAAAACAGATTAAAAGAGAGAGTTGATTGCAATGGTGTGTGGATACGGCAGGGGTGTATGCTGCTGCAGGGGTGTATGCTGCCTCAAAGATTGTCTGGTGCAGATGGGGATGCCAAAAAGCTATCTTCCTTCCAAATTTGGTGATTCTAGCTCAAAGTTAGAAAAATATGGTGGATTGTAGGCTGGGGGAGGTATGGGGGGGGGGGGGGGCTTGGCATCAAAATTTTAGCTGAAGATCTGTGTATGATGTCAATTGCTATCCTCATACCAAATTTGGTGACTCTAGCTCAAAAATAGAAAAATTTGGTGGAAGGGGGGATGGGGTTGGTAAGGGGGGGCGTGGCATCCAAACTTTTGCTGCAGATCTATTTATGATGTCAATAGCTATTCTCAAACCGAATTTGGTGACTCAAGCTCAAAGTTAGTAGAATTTGGTAGAAGGGGGGCCGGGTGCTGGGGGCTGGTATGGGGGGGCGTGGCGTCCAAAGTTTTTCTGCAGATCTGTTTATGATGTTAATTGCTATCCTCATACCAAATTTGGTGGCTCTAGCTCAAAGTTAGTAGAATATGGTGGAAGGGGGGCTGGCCCCAAATTTGGCGGCTCTAGCTCAAAAAATGTGGAAAATATAGGCGTTTTTGATTTCAAAATGCAGGGGGCTCGGGTTCAGGGGGGGCGCGGCTCCAAAACTTTAATGCAGTTTTTTGGTGATTGTTATTAGCTATCTTCCTACCAAATTTGGTGACTCTAGCCTTAACGCTTTGGAAAATACACGCATTCCCGTTTTTAGTGAAGCATTGGGGCGGTTTGGGGCAGCTTGGTCAGTATGGATTGGCGTGGCATCCAAAGTTTTTATGCACTTATTTTGGGACTATAATCACCTATTTTGGAACAAAATTTGGTGGCTCTAACTCAAAAACTGTAAAAGATATAAGCATTTCTGTTTTTCAACTGCGGGGGGGCTGGGGGCAGAATGGGTGGGTGGGGCTCCAAAACTTTGATGCAGTTTTTGGGGGGTCGTAACCAGTTATCTACGTACCAAATTTTGTGACTCTAGCTCAAACACTATGGAAGATACACGCACTACCGTTTTTAGCGAAGCGTTGGGGTGGTTGAGGGCGGATAGGGGAGTATAGATGGGCGTGGCATCCAAAGTTTTAATGAATTGGGTTCGAGATCGTTACCACCTATCTTGGTACCAAATTTGGAGGGTCTAGCTCAAAAACTGTAGTAGATATGGGCATTTTTAGTGTTAAACTGCGGGGGGGCTGGGGGCGGTATGGGTGGGCGTGGCTCCAAAATTTTTGATGCAGTTTTTTGGGGATTGTTAGTAGCTATTTTCTCCCCAAATTTGGTAGTTCTAGCTGTAAGGGCTTGCGAAATAGCTGGATCTATCGATTTTGCGTTATCGAGTTTATCGATTTGCCAGCCCCCTAGTTATCGTAGAACTCCAATCTTGACACTTTAATTTACTATGCCATAGATAAACAGATTTGCAAAGTTTGAAGTCTCTAACTTGAAGGGTGTGGAAAAAAGTTGCGAACATACAGACGGACAGACGGACAGACACCATGACGGACATTGCACAAACCCAATATACTCTTTACCTTCGGTATCGAGTATAAAAATTAAATATTTAGCATTTCAGCATCAGTGCTTATTAGGTTTCATTGAGAAAAACGTATAACAATGCCAATGTTAAATTTTGGATCCGAATCATGAACTAAGCTACGTAAATCGTTGCTGCCAAACCGTTGCTAACTTGACACACATGGCGAACCGTAGCTTACTTGACACAAAACGATACATATATATGCCTGCGTCAACCTGTGATTTTCATTGGTGTGAACTTCCACAACAGAAAACATCTCGTAGTATTTACTTCTTAAAACACTTCAACGAAAATGGTAGCTGGTGGCGCATCAGATACAGGGGGCGTTAAGCCCATGGCCATTGCCGGCCGCATGGTGCGCGAACGAGAGCGCCTGATTGGTATGTCTCCTGATGAACGCACCTGGCGCAAACAGTGGATGAAAGATCAGGAACTACATCACGGACCACGCAAGGTACCAGCACTAGAAGCTGAACTCAACAATCCCATTAAACGCATATATCGCGCACCCTTAGATACGATTTGTAGAGTTCTGACACCAGCGTTGGTAACCTCTTCTGCGTTATTATATAATCGGCAAAATATTTTAAAATCTTTCTTTTAAGGGATTTCAACGCGCCTTCACAGTGCGTTATTGGGCCGGGAAGGCGCTGATTGCACTAACAGGCATTTATGCCGGTGCCTACTATTTCAAATACAACCAAAATGTAAGTGAATATCATATATTATTCTAAAATACTTCATCCTGGTATATAAGACAGTCAAATCCAATGAGCACAACAAATTATTGAACAATAAAAGGCGCCCAACTTCACCCATATAGGAAAGGCAATATTTCCAAGAATACTGCAATGTTCCAGGTGTTGCAAAGAATGATTACTTGATGGCAGATATTTAAACCTATTTAATGAAAGAATCTGACTTAAAAAAACCCTGGAAATAAGTAATCGGGTGAAATGGTTAAGTGACAATATATGCAAAAGCCATACGGAATTATATCCAACCCCATTAAGTATTAACTTATATTAAGACCGGCGCGCGTTGCTACGCCACCAAGTAAACTATATTTGAAGGAAGACCATTACACATTATTGAGATATTAATTGATTTTGTTGAATTGTGACTTTGCAGCGTATCGTTTCAATTCAATACTTTTCAAAGTGCTGAAGAATGTTTTTGTTTTTCCATCTTCTGCGTAAACGAAAAAATCTGAAGGTATTCCGATGCGTGAGCAAGACGCACACAGCTGCCCATGTAAAAAGCATTGATTCTCCAAATTTAATCCACACACTGGCAACGATTGTCTTGTGTCTCCTTGAAAGTCATTGCAAAAGCAAGGTACTTAAAGGCAAAATTGTATGGGAACAATGTGAAAAAAAAAATCAGCCTTCGAAAACCCACTCATGAGTAACTGGCAAGACAGAATTCCTAGCTACATTTTCCGTATAATTCTTTTGATTTTTTGTATTGCTTACTCAATAAAATAAAACTATTCGAAAAGTGCACCAAAATATAAAATAAGCTCACGGATGGAAAATTTGAAATGAAAATAATCAGCATTCGGGAAATTTTAAAATCGATTTCGACTTCTCCCGAGTAACTGGCGAGACTGAGACTTTCTAGCTTTCCGTTGCAAGTAGATGTGTTGAAATGGCTACTGCGATATATCTCAATTTGTTTAACTCACAATGAAATACACAAAAGTGACGGCCAAAATTGGTCACCTTTCCTGGCTCATGCCCATTGAGTTTGCTAAAGACCATCACATGATCAAATGCAAAGTTTACGGTTCTTTAACCCATATACAGACAGACATTAATTTTTATATAAATATATATACATATATGTATATATATATAGATAGAGCATCAAGAGCAAAAACAATAAAGCCTTGTAGGGCTGTCTTATCGTATATATCCAAGAGCAAATCTCACAGACATTAAAGATAAATATGTACTTGAAATTTGGAATGTAAATTCTATTTTAATGATCAGATACCCTTTCGTTTCCGATATACACATGATATTGATATCTATTTAGAATTTGGAAAACTAAGAACTGGATTTGATAACTATAAGCTGTAAAAAGTTAACAATTGCAACTAACCATTTTTCGTACTTTTAGGATTGGACTCGCAAGGGTGGCTGGCGTGTGATTTCCTCTCGTAAAGCTTGCGTGCCTGGCGATGAGGGTTTTCCCCGTGTTTCTGATCGCTCAACGCCTGCCGATTACGCGGCGCGCGGCTTTAAGCAATCCCCTATCTAAACAGAGCCCGGAGCGGTGCTTTCCTAAGAAAAAAAAATAATACTTTTATGTTTCTCATTAGCAAAGCGAAATTGTAATAAACATGAAAGACACACAAACAAAACAGTCATAGTTTTATGGCTTTGCTAGGTAGTTTGTGCTGAGATTGACCTTTTTATACCCTGAACCCATTTTAAATTGGCAGAAGAAAGTATCATGATGTTGTGGAAAAATGTGCATCAGGGAAGCTTCTACGAGTTCTTAAAATGCTGTTTTTTTTGATCAGCATCAACATTATTCGGGAACTATAATATATTACAAGTTAAGGTATATACATTCGATTATTCAGCGCAAAACAAGCTTGTTTCAAAATATCGACAGAATTCAATTTCCGATAAGCACATATTACTTAATAGATAATAAATTTACATAAATACCAGTCTCCTAACCGCCGGCCTTTTTGACAAGTTTTTTGCATTTCCAGCATTTGTTTAAAGCTATTCAAGCACTTGTTAGCAGCTGCACTAATCTCGTTTTATCGTTGCTTTTCTTTTATTTAATGGCGTACAACACGCCGGTTCTTAAATCATTTTCATTTTCCTTTTATGATTTCAGTTTGCAATCGAATCATTGAAATAAGTCATGTATTATATACATATACAGTAGTTTCAATGAAAATATAAGTTCTCCAAGCAGTGATTTAGGCGTTAAAAATATACGTTTTTTTTTCTAAGCATATGTTGTTAGTAATCCAGTGATGTTGCTTTAAATAACTATGCACATTCGCTTCCGACTGTCCGACCGTATTATGCTCATAATATGTTAAGCAGCATTGTATACAATATTCGTGCGCCTGTACAAAAAAGGAAGAAAAAATATAACTAATGTGTTGGTTATGATTTATTACAAAGTTAATGTTTTAGAAAAAGCATTTAAAAAATGGGTGACATTCATTGATTAACAATTTTCGCTGTGAATGTCAATTAAGTGTGCAAAAGAAACATCGGTTAAAGATGAGTTCAACGCCAGTGTATCGTTCATCACTAAGTGAATGCTCTTTCTTGTTATCGTTGGTCTCTCTTCCACTCTCAAACAGCGGCAGCGCAGTTCACTTTATTTTTCTAAAAGTGCAAAAAGGCTATTATTGTTTGTTCACTTATAAAAGATCTAACTGAGTGCAAGGATTCAAAACGCACCTGATTCTTAATAATGCCTATTGGCGCTCACGTTAAAAAAAAACTAGCAACAAGTCATTCTAAAGTGTGTATGTGTGAAATTTTTTCCATCCGCGTGGAGCGCATTGTTTTTTAAAACTAAATTTTTTTGTTACAACTGCGCGCGTGGCTCGCTCCTAAGCACAGTTAACGCGCTTCATCTCACCTTACCAATAACCAAGTGCAACACGATCAGCGGCAGCAATAAAATAGTACATTGCAAATCTTAATTCGAAACAGGTGAGGTAGCAATTTTTTTTTGAGCAAGCTCAATTTTCAATATCTTTTCTTTTTGCAACTCCCAAATCCATTTCCATATAATATGTTTTTTTTTTTCGTATATGTAAGTAAGTTCCTAATTATTTTCCCTTGTGCTCTTCAAAAAAATGTCGCAGTCGGCGTCGCAGTCCACGTCGTCATTGCTGTGCCTCTCGGTCTTTCAACTCAGCTGTCACTTGTGAGAGAGCCTGACGTCGAAGATGCCTTCCCGCGCGCGGGAAACTTACAACTTCGTTCACTCATAACTTTATTAATTTTGTAATGATTTCTGCACACCTTCTAAAATTAGATTCTGCGTGTTTTTATCTTTTGAATGCGTACTTATCTGTTAACTGCTTCATTTAGAAAACCTTCTGTAAAAACCAGCAAAGTTGGTGCCAAAAAGTCGAAAATTTGACGCGCGCAAAACAAAGTACCGGCTGATTGTTTGTTTTGTGAGCGGCGTTGCCAGTTAGTCAGAAATAATGTTATGAAAATATTTTAAGTTTCTTAACAATTTTTTGACCATTCTGTTGTACACCACCACTTATTGATGCACTTCCACTATTTATCCACTTGTTTGATTCTTTCGATAAAAGGAGCTCAAATGTCAGTAATGTAAATATGCATCAAATATTCTAAATTATTGTTTATTTTCAATAAATAAAGTATAGTGAAATTATATATATAAAATTACACGGGAGTGCATTTGAGTCAAAGAAGAAAACACGATATATTAAGAAAAAATTTTATTTTTAACATGGTTTGCTAATTTACTGCCAATATTATAAAATGTAACTTAAAAACACTTACATATTTTTTTGCCCAAGTGGCACCCTTAACAGCTGTAGCCCGGTCTGTGTAGCGAGCGCTGCAAAGCTGTTGCAGCTGTTGTACTTTCACATAGTTTGGTCAACTCCATGATTGGCGCTTTAACAGTGGCGTCACTTGTATCTGTTTTATGCAATAAAAAGTTTTGGTGCGGCTTATTGTCGTGGCGCACTAGAAGCTCCTGCTTAGCGCATTTCACAACTTATCTCTGAGTGACTTAAGTTTACGATCTAGAGATGCGTCCTTTTGTGCTCTTTCTTACATGACATTTAGCTAAAGAAACGTTATTAAGAAAAACATGTTGAACCCCTGCACATATTCTCGCGTTGGATTTGCTTGCCTTGGCATCCTCATGTACACGCACAGTCACTGCTTATGCTTTTAACGCCGACGTCGACGCTAGGCCATGATGGAATAACATTATTCCATTATGCGCTTGGCTCTCTTTTCGCTCTCTTTGCTTTTTAGCTGCTTGCGGCCGATCTGTTTGTTCACTGCTCAGCTGCTGTTCGGTGAAGTTTCGTGGTTTACGTGTGACGACGTTTATAATAAGAAATAAAACAAAATAAGTATCAAGTGCCAATAAAACTGTTCGAAATGATAAAATACGCAACAAATTAAAGGTGAAAATCTAAAAGTCGCTGTTAAAAAATGATTTGTAAAATATTATGTGTTTGACATATCTTAAACTACGAGATGTGTTTTTGTGTATGAGCGTTTGCTACTGTGTCGTCGTGTCTTTGTGACTGCATTCTTGCTACAAATTCAACAAGCTTTGCAATGATATACATATATACATATGTAAGTTCTTGGAGTTTTGCAAAGTGGTGGTTATTAAAAAACGTGTTGAAAAATGCTACATTGCCTTTCCGATTCGGATTGCAAGAGAACTGTGAAGCAATAATATTTCGCCTGCTTTTGGCAATTTGAACTTAAATATCAGCTTAGCTTAAGCAACAATATTACCAAACGTTTTGTGTTTGTTCGGAATTGCCAGTAATTGTGCAGCTTAAAGCATGCATATCAGAATGCCAGACAAATTTGACCTAATTTAAATGTCAGTAATTACAGATGTTGTGTAGTTGTTATAAGCAATCGGCTAGAATGGCGCACATAGACATTGACACTTTCTAATCAATACATTTGTATGTGCTGTCGGTCGTCGACTGCACTTTCCCGCCATTCGAAATGATTTTGGGCGGTAAAACAAAACTGCGCTAACCAATTTGCGCCACTTTACTTATATGTTCTCCAGTTTTTTCGCCACAACTAATGACACACTCACACATCCACACACAGAGAGCGTTCCCCAACTGGGAGAAAACGCTCTCTTCCGTTTGCTCCAAACAGAATTACGCAAAGCTTCGCGGTCGCAGTTAGCGACCAGTTGCTGTCGACGCTGGCGCACTTTTTGGCGTCCACTTTTTCTTTGACAATTCTCGCAACACACAACAATAACAAAAAAAAAAACTATATATCGACGCCGGCATCGACGCGGACTGCGCCAGCGCGTTTTGAGATGTGCGCCGACGCGGCGACGTGACAAGTACAAACACCATCTAACCGAACCCATATGTATATGTAAAGCGTATACAACAAGATAAATATGAATAAGTTACAGGCATAAAAAGTGCCACACAGTAAGTGAATTATGTTAAAAGCGGCGGAAAATTTTAAGGTACTTACGCATGTATTTATGTAGTACGTGGTTGCCTCCTAGTCATATTAAAGTTGACAATATCGATTTTAATTTTTTAATAGATATTAATATCTGTAAGAGAGTGTATGCATTTGTTATATTTTTTGTTAGATTTTTCTGGCTTTCTACCCTGTTACCTTTCCTAACATCAAAATATTTATGCATCTTTTTTAAAAGAGACGCCAATATCTACATATGTATCTTCCCACTAAATTTGTTAACTGCTAGGATGTAGTTAAAACTCACGGCTTTTATATTTAATAATATCGTGACTATACGAAATAAATTTTTATTTTTACCTAGTATAAGTGGAACAAGAAAGAAGGCTCTAGTCGGGATAGCCCGACCAGAAGATACCCTGAACCCAGTTGCAGTCCTTGCATCCTAAAAGTATGCTTCAAATAATTATCACTTTAAACAAAACTCATAACTGACTTAACTTTACGATATCTCTGGTGTTTCTTAACCGATTTGGACGAAATTTTAAGAAAAGTTCTATCGTTACCCATTACACCAACCCCCATTTTTATATTTTCCAAATTCGATAGTTTTTGTTATCGATTCCATGTGTATATCGAAAACCAAAGTAGTTATCGATAATTTGAAGCAAACTTGTTCTGCTCATCGTATAGGAGAACTTATATTCAAAATCTGAAGTCTCTAGCTCTTGTAGTCTCTGAGATCTACGCGTTCATACAGACGGACAGACGGACGGACAGACGGACATGGCCATATCGACTCGGCTATTGATACTGATCAAGAATATATATACTTTATGGGGTCGGAGATGCTTCCTTCTGCCTGTTACATACTTTTGCACAAAACCATTATACCCTGATTTACCCATTTTATGGGTTCAGGGTATAAAAATTGAAGACGAGCCGAAGTCCTACCAGTCTGTGGACCTGAGCCAAGTAGTGCTCGAAATCCAGTCGACAGCAGAAAAAAATTGACAGCCTGTGTCAGATCACACGGGCGCATAGGTTAGCCGTAGAATACGTCTGTCCTTGTGCAACAAAAATTATGAAGCGGTAGCCTAATAACAACAACCACATAGATGTTTTATTTTATTTTTAATTGTGTTTGTTGTCATTTGGCTAATTTTTTCCTTTTTACTGCAATACAAAATATATATTTACATAATTTATTACATCAAAATTTGTGCATAATTAAATCTAAAATTGTATTTTTGTTTTATGTTTGAAATGTGACTTTTGATATGACAGGTTTGTGAAAGGAAAAGTATGATATGTAATTCATTAATGATACACTTAAATTTCTAGCAAATACTAAATCTATATTGGTTAGAGCTAAGGTGGTTGCTGCATTTTTAATATACTTTAATTTGAATTTTTCTTCCATAAATTCTGCAAATGAACAATCATTTGTCATTTCTAAATTAAAATCACCTACGATGAGCATGCCCACCTCGGTGTCAACTGTGAAATTCTTGTCTATTAGTGCAGTGAGGTGAGAATATTTCATCAAAGCAGAAAAAAGCATTTGTTGCTTGTTATTTTGGGAAACATTTGGATGAAAGTACACAGAGCCAAGAATAAATTTTTTTTGATTATTAATTTTAATTTCAGACAGACAAATTCGAATATTTAATTTTAAAACACAACTTACCTGAACTTCTATTCCGTAAATTTAAAATATTCACTCTGTTACGCAGCGAAGCTACGTTTCTTTTTACAGGCGGCATTGTTCAATATTCATTTAAATTAAATTAAATTAACTTAATTCACAGTAACTGTTCACAAGATGCGAAAATCAGGGCTGCCACCGTAAAGACGAATTATCGATAGTTTAACTCACGATAGTTTATATGATATTTTTGCACGGGCATATTTATTGTTTTGATGTGCAACACAAACAATAAAACATGATTTCGAAAACTTGCACGCAAGCATATTTTATTGTGTTATAATTGTTTGGGGCTGACGCTTAAGCTGAGCTTGTTCACCCCTGGCACGGAAGAATTTATGTATGAAAATTTAATTATGCCCGAATATCTTAATGAAATTTCCACATTTAGAAGCTATCAGTCATGACCGCATGTATGTCAAACGAAAGGAAATCAAGTCTACTTTGTATTAAAACAAGTTTTAATCGATTCTCTGGCGGAGCTATGTCTAATTGAAAAAAAAGTAGTGATTTTTGCACTGATTTTTTGCCTTAAAAAGTTATATATTTGGCAAAATTATTAGAAATTTGAATGTGGGAATGTTTGTTTACCTCATCTCAACTTAAATTAGAAAAACTCAGATTAATTGATTGATAATTGAGATTGCTAGAGCAATTTAAAGTCTTCAAAATGAAGCACAATTTTGCATGTTTTTGGTCTCATTTTTTTAATAGAAAATGTTATCACTTCATATATATATATAACTTAAAATAAAAGTCGAAGCCTTGGCTTTAAAATGAAATTAATTTGAGGAAAATCTATTCATTAGTTCATGAGCAATGAGCGATTTTGTGAAGCAACCATATTACAACAACTTTTTTGGATAGCACACTCATACCGAAACGTAAGACGTATTCTACGTCAAAAACAATAATAAGCAGTTTCCATCCGTGGAAACATATATACTAGGCACTCAAGGATAGAAGCCACAAAAAATGTGTAGAGATTGAGTGAGTGTGAATAAGAGAGAAAAAGGGATGGAGTGAGAGAAGAGTATAGATACGGAAATGTGAAGATAGTAAATGGAACGATCACTTGAACAAGTCGCATCCTTTTAAACGACTGCTGCTTAATATAAATCAATTGAGTGCATCGTTGTGTATGGTATACCGGCTACTTCAAGAACGATGATTCCTAGAACGGCTGCTCATTTAAGAACTTGTGTTTTTAGTTTGGCTACCTTGTTACTTTCACACACGCATTGGTGTGTAGCTGTACATAAACGTATATATACATAATCAAGCAGTAACAGCTTATAAGTAAAAATGTGTCGGTTACTTAAAATATTTAGGGCCGGTTTCTCAATGCCCGGTTGGCGTAACTATCCCAAGATTAGTCAAAATTGAGTTTCTTAATGTTGGTTTAGGGCTTAGCGTGCGATAAACTGAACTGATGCCTGAGTTCCGGCTAGAGGCCCAACCAAACGTTGATTTCTTCCTTAAAGACCATGACATGTTTTTATTTCGATTATTAAATATTGAAAACTTGATGGACACAGTTTTAACAATTTGTAAAGCAAAAATCGATAATGATAAAGCTGTAGATTATTAAACCCCATTAGATATGTAAAAGGGTATAACGTTTTTGCACTTTATATGTTCATCAATAACCAAGTCAATTTAGCCATGTTTGTCTGTCTTTTTTTTCTGATTAAAAACTATAAAAGCTAAAGATTCGGAATACGAGCTCTTTTAAAAAATAGGCAGATCAAATTTGTTTGAAATTATCGAAAGTTTCTCCCATTTGCGAAACCTGGACAAATTTTTTTTTTTAAAAACGGAACAAAAACAAGTGGAAATGTTGCAGTCGGATGTAACTGACAGCGGTATACTGGATACCTGTAATAAAACCTATAAAAAAAGGCCTGATTGCAAAGGGTGGATGCGGCAGGGGTGTATGCTGCCTTAATGATTGTCTGATGCAGATGATGATGATGCCACAAGTCATCTTCCTTTCAAATTTTGTGACTAGCTCAAATTTGTAAGACGTGTGGAGGGCTTTGGGCGGTATGGGTGGGCGTGGCATCATTGTTTTCGATGCAGATCTTTTTGGAATGTCAATTGCTATCTTCCAACCAAATTTGATGACTCTGGCTCAAACTTTGGAAAGGGGGCTTGGGGCGGAATGGGTGGGGCTTGGCTGCAAAACTTTGATGCAGTTATTTGGGAGTCTACCAGCTATTTTCCAAATTTGGTGACTAGCAAAAACACTATGGAAGATACCTGCCATCCCGTTTTTACCGAACAGTTGGGTCTGTTGGAGGCGGCTAGGGCAGTATAAATAGGCATAGCATTTTTGGTTTTTTTGGTAGCTCTAGCTCAAAAACTAAAAAAGATATAGGCATTTCTATTTAGTTGTAAAGTTGTTCAAAATAGGTTGATTTATCGATTTTGAGTTATCAAATTTATAGATTTTCCAGCCCCCGAGTTATCTATGAACTCCAATCTTGATTCTCAATCTGTTCCGTCCATAGATAAAGATATTTGCAAAGTTTTAAGTTTCTAGCTTGAAGGGTGTCGCTAAAAGTTGCGTTCACACAGAGATTAGAAGGTACCTGTTGAAATCCCACAAATATCTGCATACAAATTTGGATTTCGCGTCCCCTCCTCCGCCGTAATGCACACTGCCTTTGAACGGAAATACCTATTTCTTACATTGTTTTTTTGTTGATAATACTCCTGGATCTGCATGTCTTTCATAGTTTATAAACTAGAGTCAAACAATTCTTGATGTGCTTACATCTATAGGGGTAGCAAAAAATCTAAAGTGAATACATGCAAGCAAAACAGCGTGGTCGACTGAGAGTAGGCATATACATATTCATCTGATTGAAAATGAGTATGATGATTTTGGTGTAACGGCAGCGAATAACTGCAAAAGTCTTAGTCTTGCTTTTCGTAAGCTAACATATTCTATGTGTCAGCTGCTTTGCACCCGCTGGCAGCCGAATGAGACAGTTGAGCCACGCAACACAAAAATTTCTGATGACATCACCCAAAGACCTGCATACAAAATTTGCTGGCCACGCCTTAATCTGCCCTCAGCCCATTAAAAACGGATATACCTACATATGTCAACCACAGTTAGAGGAAATAAGTTTTAATACTGGTATCAGAGTACTTCCTAGTCGGTTGCGCCCGCCAGCAACGTTTTCACTTGCTTTAAAGTGTAAAGGCCTGTACGCTGAAGGCCGTACAGCGCCCATACCGTAAACCTTCATAAGAAAAAAAAATGGTCGCTTATACCGGCCGTACAGTAATAACATAGCCCAATACGCAGTCCTGTTAGCTACGGGCTGTACGGTGCGGTAGAACAATGAAAATGTTATTATGGCAACAACACTAGCCGGTTTATACATTTATCTGAATATATTGACAAAATCCCATGGAGCCATACTTATTCTTTTAGCAGTCAATGCTACACAAGAAGAAAAAATAAAAATAAATAAATAATTTCATAGCACAATACAATTTAAATAACATATGTACGTATTTTTATTTTTTTATTTTTTTTTTTGCATTTGCATTTGCAGCCTGTATTATTATTATTTTTTTTTGAATTACCGCCAACAGCATGGCTTTTGTTGCACACAAAAGTACTAGCGTATGTTTGTCGTTAACCATAACTTTAAATTCAGTTATTTTATTTGGCAAGTAAACAAACCACAGTTACTTTTCCGCTTTATTAATAGAATTTTATCAACCTGCCGCCACAAAATAGGCAATTTTTAAGACTTGTCTTTACGGCCGTAAAGTTTGTGCACTGTGGTACAGGCGCTGTACTGTCGTCTGCGTACAGGCCTTTATTGAAAAAAGGATTTGAAGAATTTAAAAAAAATTATTTATTTAACTTTCAATTTAAAGAAGAACGTTTTTATAGCTTAGGCACAGTGCGCAAAGACTCTCCTTTAGTCGCACAATCGGGCAACTCATTGTGCAGAGACACATTATGGCACACATTACGTATGTTAAGTATCAATCATATTAGAAATTTATCTTTAACCATTACGTAATGGATAAAGTGCTAGATATGTCGTGGGCAGTGTGTCAAATAGAATAAACTACAATCTGGTTTATATCCTTGTTAGATTTAAAATACCGGAGATTAATGTTGACTTCGGAGCGCTTTTTTATGAGTTTTAAACTTCTTCAGCTTCAAAATCCAAACGCAATTTTGGCTAATGTAATGAGTTTTATTCTATGTAAGCTGCGTAATGCTTGTTCTGCCCGGACTACTCTTTGCTTTGGGTATAACGCATGCATCAACAACATAACATTTCCACACGCACACAAACTTGTAGCATGGTAATTAAAGTGGGCTTCTATGATAACTGGGGGCCTGGCAAATCGATAAATCCGACAACTTATAAATCCATCTATTTCGCAAGCTCTTACAGCTAGAACTACCAAATTTGTGGAGAAAATTGCAACTAACAATCCCCAAAAAACGGCATTAAAGTTTTGGAGCCACGCCTCCCCCCGTTCCCGAGCCCCCTGCATTTTGAAATCAAAAACGCCTATATTTTCCTCATTTTTTGAGCTAGAGCCGCCAAATTTGTTGCCAAGATTGGTTATGAAGAAACCCAAAAAATTTGGATGGCGCCCCCCACCCATTCGCCCGCAGCCCCCCATATTTTACCATATTCTACTAACTTTGAGCTAGAGTCACCAAATTTGGTATGGGGATAGCAATTAACATCATAAATAGATCTGCAGCAAAACTTTGGACGCCACGCCCCCCCATACCAGCCCCCCTTCTACCATATTCTACTAACTTTGAGCTAGAGTCACCAAATTTGGTATGAGGATAGCAATTGACATCATACACAGATCTTCAGCTAAAATTTTGATGTCACGCTCCTCCCCATACCTCCCCCAGCCTACCATCCACCATATTCTACTAACTTTGAGCTAGAGTCACCAAATTCAGTTTGAGGATAGCTATTGACATGATACATAGATCTGCAGCAAACATTTTGATGCCACGCCCCCATACCGCCCCAGCCCCTACCTTTAACAAACTTTGAGCTAGAGTCACCAAGTTTGGGAGAAAGATAGCTTTTTGGCATCCCCATCTGCACCAGACAATCTTTGAGACAGCGTACACCCCTGCCGTATCCACACACCATTGCAATCAGCTCTCTTTTAATCTGTTTTACTACTGGTATCGAGTATACCGCAGTCGGGTGCGTCCGCTTGCAACGTTTCTACTTGTTTATTTTTAAATATAACATTACTTTAACTTTACATTTTTGTTTAAAAACAATATTTTGTCAAAATTTTTTCCATTTAATCTGGTTCTTCTTTCTTCTAAAATTCTACTCGAAGTAGAAAAAACTCTTTCGCTTGTGGCAGAATATTGCTGTATTTCAGCACCCGTTGCCATTGCTGCACCAATTATTGGAAAAGAGTGACCGAATTTCGTAACAGTGAAAATACATATAAATGCTCCCATTTATTGCACTTGCGATATATCGTGTCACTAAAAAATGCAATCGGTGGGTAATTTCGACAAAAGCAGAACATTCATCGAGTACATTTTGCTTGGGTCCCGAATGATTTTTGGGTCCAGACAGGTTTACCGGGACCCGCGGGAATTGCGATATCGACCACATATCCCGACTTTCCCGGTTTTTTAAATCGTTCCCGTCCCGCCCGATCCCGACGCCCATCTCTACTCCATACCCCATACTTCCCCCACTTTTTCCAAACTTTGAGCTAGAGCCACCAACATGGTAGGAAGATAACTGTTAACGAACCCCAAAGAACTGCTTGAACATTTTGGAGCCACGCCCCCCGTTCCCCAGCCCTGTGCATTCAGAAACAGCCATATTCCACAGCTTTTGAGCTAGAGCCACAAAATTTGGTGCCAAGATTGGTGATGAAAAACTCAAAAAAATTAAATGGATTTTTTTAAATTATTTTGATCTTCGAAAATAAACACAACATTAAAAGAAGTTGCATAGTATAGTTATAAGTGTTACGGTATATGGCGCCATACATTCTATACACGATGCCACTCCGTTTTCCAGGTCAAAAACCAGAAGTTTTTTTTTTTTACGAGGGATATTCCAAAAATCACTGGACCTTCATTAAACGAAGAAAAACTGCTTTTAGGAAGTTCGCTTTTTTTGGCTGTTTCCTCTGCCATTTTTATACATTGAACCAATTAAATGGGTAAATCAGGGTATAATAGTTTTGTGCAAAAGTATGTAACAGGCAGAAGGAAGCATTTCCGTATATTTATTTATTTACTTATTTAATGTCAGCTATGAGCAGCTGACAAATCAAAATTAATTCTAATTATAATATTTAAAAGCATATTTAAATTAATTAATTAAAAAAATATGTATTACATTTTTATCTGAAATAAAATACAAAATTAAGATAAAAAATTTAAAAAGTTAACGCTCTGGGAAATTAAACATAAAAATAACTTGTCTAACATTTGTTGCTTGGATTGGGAAAAACCCGGAAAAGCCCAATCAGATCAGCGGAAGATTATTGATTAGCGGTTATGATTAGATAAGGCAGAAAGGATAGATCATTTAAGTACTGGAATTGATCAGCATTAATACCCGACTCGATATGGCCATGTCCGTCTTTCCGGCCGTCTGTCCGTCCGGTTGTATGAACGCGTAGATCTCAGAAACTGCAAGACCCAAAGTTTTGTTTCAATTGATTATTATTTGAAGCATACTTTTAGGGCGCATGAAGTATACATTTTTGCAACTGGGTTCAGGGCATCTCCTAGTCGGGCTCTCCCGACTAGAGCCTTCTTACTTGTTCCGTTTGTTTTTCAATTAGTTGCCGCTTTATTGGGTCAAAGGTGTATTTTGTGGTTGAAAAAGTGTGTTGGCGACTTTGTCGTGAGCGGCTTTGTCAGATTTTTTATTACTTTGATGGGCTGCTATGATGGTAAAATAGGCGGTAAAAATCGAGTTGTGGTCCTCCAGCAACTATTGACTTTTCGTCGAAACGAGTGTTTACGATGTTGAGTCGCAAGTTTTTGAGCCTTCAGTGTATAACCAGGTTAGGTTTAACTATCTGAATTACTTTGAGGAAGACATATAGGGAGGTATGGATTGAACTGATAAATTATTTTTTGTTGTACATATTGGGCTGAAAAATTATCATTTACTGATTATATTGACCATGCTTTTCCAAACTCATAAGCAATGCGCAAGGAGCAGGTGACGAGCTCTGAGTCTAATATAAAACATTTAAGCGGCGAGGGGCAGTTGAGAGGAGAAACATAGAAAATCTGAGAGTTGAATTTTTTTTAACAATTTTGTTTGGAAGAGGCTTTTACTCTATTATATTAGGTTTAGTCAGGATTTGATCTATGGTATTGTAGAACTGAACGAGAACTAGCTTTTAACTGCTGAAGTGCATTGCTCCACCAAGGGATTTTCGGACATACATTTTACATTACAGTCAAATTCAATTTCTGACAAAAAAATATCTTAATATCTAAAGAAATTCGTATGTATCAATTTTATGCCTCTGTAAGTTATTTTAACTGCATGTAACAAATGAGTTTTGTGTTTTTGCTTAAGAGGCGATGCTCAGCTTTATGCTAAATATTTATTGTGCTTTTTTATTTGTTTGAAATCCTCCAAGAATCATAAAAATTGATAATTTCTGCAAATCAAATATTTAAACAAACTTTCTACTAATATTTAGTAGCTTTTTATACAGTGGCGGACTAAAGTCTACATACGACCCCTCTTTTTTTAAATATACCCGTCCTAAGGCTCAGGAAAAGTAATAGTGCAGTTTTGTTTTAAATATAATTATAAAAACAACAACAAGAAATTTTATTTATTTTTAATTTTAACTTTCAAAGTTATTAACAAAAAACTAAAAAAAGGCACTGACAAAAGTCCACATTCGAGCTATTGGCAACGCTGTTTTTGGTATTTTTTCAGCTGAGATATATCGGTGAAGAATTGAAAAAATGGCTCATCGAAAAGAACTTCCCGTGGCTGTGCGAAAATTGGTTATTAAATTTAGAAAAGAACAGAAAACATTCGGTGAAATAGCTAAATTGTTCAATTAAAGTAAATCGACGGTGAAAACAATAAAAAAAATTTCCAAGAATCCAAATAAGCTTGCCCGTAGAGACATCTTTTTTATCTGCAAGGAAGTAAGCCGAAATCCCAAAGTTCATGCTACCAAATTGGCCCAGGAGCTAGCCGAAAGGTCGAATATTGTTGTGCACCCACACACAATAACAAGGGCACTCTATAACGATGGATTCCGGAGCAGAACTCCTCGCAAGAAGCCCATCATAAGCGAAAAAACCGTGTTCTTCGTTTGGAGATCGCGAAAAAGCATCTCAACAAGAATCATGAGTTCTGGAAAAAGCTGTTATTTACTAATGAGTCCAAATACAACATATTTGGATGCGACGGGAGAGCAAAAGCTTGGAGGAAACCAAATACTGCCGTGGATCCCAAACACCTGATCCCAACCGTAAAGCATGGTGGTGGCAGTGTTATGGTTTGGGGAGCAGTTGCATCGGCTGGAGTGGGTAATTTGGACTTTATTGAGGGTAATATGAATTGCTTCCAATATAAGACCATTTTAGAACAAAATTTGAATCCATCTGTTGACAAATTATGCCTTGGCGTGCGCTGAATCTTCCATCAGGACAATGATCCTAAACATACGGCCCAAATAGTTACTGTATCATGCTCCACGCGAATTGTATTCCCCTCCGCAAAGCCCGTATTTGATTAATATTGAGCATGTTTGGAAATCTTTGGAGCGAAAAATACGAAAACAATATACGTAGTGCTCTAATGTTGAAAGAGAAGCTGCAGGGAGAGTGGCTGAAAATAACAGGAGAGGAAGTGGAAAATTAGGTTGCTTCAATGCCCAGACGCTTGCAAGCAGTCATCGATGCTCGTGGTGGCCCAACAAAATATTAACATTTATATTAATATTAATATTAACTGATTGAACTGCTATTAAGCAAACCTTATGTTGACTTTTGTCAGTGCATTTTTTTATAGTTTTTTTTAATAACTTTGAAAGTTAAAATTAAAAATAAATAAAATTTCTTGTTTTTGTTTGTATAATTATATTTAAAACAAAACTGATCTATTGCTTTTCCTGAAAAAGCCTTAGGACGGGTGAATTTAAAAAAAAAAGGGGTCGTATGTAGACTTTAGTCCGTAACTATGTAATTAATATCACAAGAGTTTACCCTACTTATACTCATATTAAGCCAGATTTGGCTTATACCATGAACCTCTCACACTATCCTTCCTGATCAGCACCGTTTGAATGCGCTAGTGTGTTGTTGCAAGCATAGCGAATTTCGTACATGTACATAGCGGCTCACCATCAGCCATTGGCGAATGACAAGGCCAACAACAATATATATTTTGCGCCTACAGTTATTTCTTGGTATGTTCTCTTATAGTTCGACTTGCGCTTCTCTTTCCAAAAGTATATGCATTTTCTTATCATTTAAATCAAAGTAAATCGAGTTTATCTGCAAGGATTTCATTTTAATTTATTAAGTTTTTGATAAAATTAGAAATTGTGGTCTGTACTTTGTATGATTTCCTTAGAAAGTTGCGTAAAATGCGGTACATTTTTTTCAAGTTAAGAATTTTGGTGTTGCGATTATCGAGGAGTTGCGTTTAACGAGGGTTGCGTTGAGCGAGGGCGTACTGTAGTTATGTTTTACAAAAGCCAGAAGTTTTTCTTTCACGTTAATTATGACGGACATTCCAAAAAGATCATGCAAAAATCATTGGACCTTCGTTTAACGAAAAATTGCTGCAGACTATAAAAAATTGTCTCTCATTATGGGCGGGACAGAGAAAGTGTCAAATGTCTCTAAAATTTGATCAAATATTTTGATGGCACACCCACTCCTTCCCAGTCGCCCCGCCGCGTCGGTAAAACGATAATGCGTGTATCGTTCAGAGATTTTTAGCAAGAGCCACCAAATTTAGTGGCAATACAGCTAGGGGAATCTCCCAAAGATCAGCATCACAATATCTTTGAATGCAACGTACACTCCTGCCGCAGCTGTACCTCCCATTGCAATCAGGCCTTTTTTTATAACGCAGTCGGTTGCGTCCGACTGTAACGTTTTCACTTTTTATGAAAATGTAACTTATTTGTTTCAACTTTTAAATTAATCTTCCCGTTTGCAATAAAATCTGTTCAGGGTATCTTCTAGTCAAGGTATCTCGAAAGAGCCTTCTTGTTTGATTGCATCCTTTTTATATTTCTCATATTATATCTATGTTTACATTTTCAGTTTGTTTAACCTGCAATTATTGCTTTCTCGAGCAGTATTTGAAATTCCATCGGCATTTTAAGGCCGTACAATTATGGATTTATATGCCAAAGGGTAAGTTTTTTCATTTACGTACACGTTTTTTTTTTTTATAGTATATTTAAAATGAGTGTTAAGAGTAGTTGACCGCAACCGACTACCGCATTCTCTTTAGTTTTAGTTAAAATCTGTTTTTTCCCAATGTTTTTGCTCATTTAGATAAAAACTACTAAAAAAATAAATATATTTCTCAACTATTATGATATAATAAAATACTTTGTGTAAGACAAAAAATTATTAGATTACGCACCTACGATGTCACACTTGTCCAACATAGTACGTAAGCTTTACAGTTCTTGATTTTACTTCGGTATTTTGAAAATTATCTTTCTCACGTGTCCAACTTGTGAAGTACATCGATTATAAAATACATAAAATCGATAAAGAGTATATTGCTATTGAGCATTGTCCGTCATGGTTTCTGTCCGTCTCTATGAACGCAACTTTTTTCGACAACCGTAAAGCTAGAGATATGAAATTATGCAAATATCTTTTTCTATGGAAATTGATAAATTCGACCATTAACGTCATTGCAGCTACAGTTAACAAGTTTGGTAAGGAGACAGCTACTATTGTCCCCTAAACAATTGCATCAAAATGTTTCCACGCCCACCCATTCTGCATCAGCCCCTCCCTCCCGCATTTTGAAATCATAAATGCCTATATCTTTCTCAGTTTTTGAGCTAGAGCCACGTTTCAAAAATACCTCGAAAACTCGTAGGCCCATTTCTTCCTCACCGTTGCCTTGTAAAATCGGGCTTTGCTTTTATATTTGCCAGTTTTTAAGCTAGTCACCAAACATGGTGCAAATGTAGCTACTAACATCATCCAAAGATGCCACGTCCTCCCATACCGCTCGCCTTGTAAAATTGCGAATCCCCAAATCTTCCACAGTTTTTGAAATAGAGTTACCAAATTTTGTGGCACTTAAGCTGACGATGCCCCCGTATACAAGATTCAGAGTGTACTGCAAGCGTCACCTTATACCACATTAACATGAAACGGATTTTGTCCGTTGAGCCTTTTTTTTTGAAGATGAGCCAAAATACCTTCAAGCGAAATAGCTATAAAAATATGATATAAACAGTTAAAAATAATTTTTTAATCGAATGTACATAATAATACTATTTAAAAAAAACTTCAAATAATTTTGATCGCCATCTAAAGCCGAGTCGCTTTGACTCTAATCATTTGTCTGACCGTCCGTCTGTTTCGTCGATTTTTAAAACCTGGCGGTCTTCAGGACTGTATCTGCTGTTTTCTGTTTTCGATACACACATTTTATCTAAGCCAAAATTTTTGATTGTAGCATTTTGATATACCTATGATATTGTGAAAATTGCATCGGAATCAGTCAAGAAACGCCAAAAATTCTTTATTTCTTATTAGGCGCTATATGCACCTTGACCATGTGTTAGTTTTTGGTGCCAAATTTGGTTTGTAATCATTGGCTAGGCTTTTTATAAGCACTTTACTAGGTCTTTCGTTCCATATTTTGTGAGGATGCACATTTTTGCCTCCCATGAGTTAATAGCCTTAATTGCAAATAGCAGTGAACACTCGGTTTGACCCGTCAGGAAGCCTGTAATATTGAGGGACGTTTCGCTGGTTGGGCTCTATAAGCCTTTTAAAGATTTTCTTAGCTGGGATGAGTAAAGATTTGGCTTGCCTTTGATCATCACTGTTGATCCAGTGCCTTATTATTCACCGAACACATTAAAGATTGAAATTAAGTCAATTTTTAAGTTGCAAGTGCAACCATTTTCACGCAGCATACAATAAAATGTCAAGTCTTGACGTCCAGCTGCATTGACTTTATTTGTTAAGACCTTTGCCTTGGCTGTCTTGTTTCGCTTCACTTCATGGTTGCATTCCTGCAGCTACAGTATGTCCAGTAATTGTTTGCAAAATGAAAAAAGTCACACAAATTCAACATATTATTTTATTGGGAAAGGCACTTGTTTCATGTTCAGTTCTTTAAAATGTTTCTCGTGTGTATATTCTTAAATAAAATAACTAACAAAAATAAGAAAAACTAGTAGAATCGTTGCAGTCGGACGCACCCGACTGTGGAATACTCAATACCAGTAGTAAAACAGATTAAAAGAGAGCTGATTGAAATGGGGTGTGGAAACGGCAGGGGTGTACGCTGCCTCAAAGACTGTCTGGTGCAGATGGGGATGCCAAAAAGCTATCTTCCTTTCAAATTTGGTGACTCTAGCTCAAAGTTTGTTAAAGGTAGGGGCTGGGGGCGGTATGGTGGCGTGGCATCAAAATTTTTGCTGGAGATCTATGTATCATGTCTATATATAATAGCTATCGTCATACCGAATTTGGTGACTCTAGCTCAAAGTTAGTAGAATATAATGGAAGGGGGGCTGGCGGCGGTATGGGCGGGGGCGCCATCTAAATTTTTGGGTTTCTTCATAACCAATCTTGGCACCAAATTTGGCGGCTCTAGCTCAAAAGCGGTGGAAAATATAGGCGTTTTTGATTTCAAAATGCAGGGGGCTCGGGGCGGAACGGGTAGGTGGGGCTCCAAAACTTTGATGCAGTTTTTGGCATACAAAGTTTATATGAATTTGGTTGGGGATCGTCAACACCTATCTTTGCAACAAATTTGATGGCTTTAGCTCAAAAACTGTAGAAGATATGGGCATTTTTGGTGTTAAACTACAGCGGGGCTGGGGTGGAATGGTTGGGAATGGCTCCAAAATTTTTGATACAGTTTTTGGAGGATTGTTAGTAGCTATTTTCTCCCCAAATTTGGTAGTTCTAGCTGTAAGGGCTTGCGAAATAGCTGGATCTATCGATTTTGAGTTATCGAGTTTATCGATTTGCCAGCCACCTAGTTATCGTAGAACTCCAATCTTGACACTTTAATTTACTATGCCATAGATAAAGAGATTTGCAAAGTTTGAAGTCTCTAGCTTGAAGGGTGTGGAAAAAAGTTGCGTTCATACAGACGGACAGACGGACGGACGGACAGATACCAAGACGGACATTGCACAAACCCAATATACTCTTTACCTTCGGTATCGAGTATAAAAAGCATAATTGAATTGGGGCTCCAAAACTTTGATGCAGTTTTTGGGGGATCGTTACCAGTTATCTACCTACCAAATTTTGTGACTCTAGCTCAAACACTTTGGAAGATACACGCACTACCGTTTTTAGCGAAGCGTTGGGCCGGTTGAGGGTGGCTAGGGCTAGTATAGATGGGCGTGGCATACAAAGTTTATATGAATTTGGTTGGGGATCGTCAACACCTATCTTTGCAACAAATTTGATGGCTTTAGCTCAAAAACTGAAGAAGATATGGGCATTTTTGGTTTTAAACTGCGGGGGCTGGGGGCGCAATGGCTGGGCGTGGTTCCAAAATTTTTGATGCAGTTTTTTGGGGGTTGTTAGTAGCTATTTTCTTTCCAAATTTGGTAGTTCTGACACCATGGCGGACATTGCACAAACCCAATGTACTCTTTACCTTCGGTATCGAGTATAATAAAAACTAAAACATAAAAAAGTTCACAAAAACAAAAAAATGTGCAAATACTAACTGTCTATTAAATCCTTGCAAAATGCAATCATTTTTTGCAACTTTGCAACTCAATATCAAACTGCAAATGGCTTATATTTTGGATGCCCTCCATTAGCATCCATTACAGCTCTAAGGCGTCGCGACATCGACGATACGAGCGCATTTAAGTCGTACGATTGCGGTATTTTATCCCATTCCTCATGTGTGCAACGTATCAATTCTTGTTGTGAAGTAGGGCTTCGTTTAGCCACCCTTTTTTCAGCAATGCCCATAAATTTTCTATGGGATTGAGATCCGGACTCTGAGGAGCGTTTCAATTGCTTTACTGCAATTATACAAAAGCCAAGTGCGACAGAGGTATGATTTGTCTTTCGGATCATTGCCTTGATACAGCTTGTACTTGAGCTTCCTGGTGTTATCTGGATCAACAAAGCCAAAATTGTGCGCACTTTTAGACAATTCCTTCTTTAATATGTCCAAATTAAATTCCTTCGTCATAATTTCATTAAAAATGCGCAGCTCTCCAACACCTTTGGATGAAAAAGATCCTCACAGCATGACCGAAAGCTTGCCAAATTTCACAGTAGTCACAATATTTTTAGCATGGAGGGCTGTTTTTGGTTTTCGCCAAACTTTTCCGGGTCCATCGTTATTGTATAACATGATTTTCGTCTCGTCAGGATTGTTAGCATTAAATATTGCGAAGTTTAAACGTTTCTCAATATTTATAGCTGATAGCAATGGCTTCTTCCTTGCTACGTGCGATGAGTATTTGTGGATATTTAGTACTTTTCTCAGAGTCTCAGGGCACACGGTCTTCTTGAGGTTTGTTTTCTGTTTTCTTTACTTCCTTTTAATTTTACTTGGAATTTTGTCATTTTATTTTGTGTTAACTACAGCTAATACAAAACTTAACAATAGTTGATACAAAAAAATTTTCCCAAATAATGTTTTTATTTATATTTTTCATGTTAAAGTTTAACTTGTGACTTTTTTAATTTTGCAAACAATTTGTGGACATACTGTATATCGCGTTGGCTTATTTGTAGAGAAAATCACACAATTTAAAAAAACACCACTTATATCAAACACAAATGCCCAACACAAATTCTTAAGTTTTTTTTATATACATATGTTTAACTTCCACTTCTTAGGGCCGATTTCTCAATGTCCGGTTAGCGTAACTATCCCAATTTTAGTCGAAATTGAGTTTCTCAATGTTCGTTTATGGCTTAGCGTGCGATAAACTTAACCGATGCCTGAGTGCCGCCTAACAATTATCGTTCGTTAAAGGGCCGATATAAATATCGCTAAAACCAGCGTTAGGCAAGTACCGGATTCAAGCCGTCACTTGCATTGTATATGTTTTATTATTATACAAAATATTTTGGTTTGACTTCACAAGAACATTAACTGCATGCTTCTCAGCAACCGAAACGTTTTTCTTACGTTGGCGCTTATATATTTTAGCCGCGCTCAATAAAATTAATGTTTTAAGCATTTGTTTCGAATTTGGCGGTCACAAAACAAAACAAATACCACACCAAACAGGTGATTTCCTCGTAATTAGTTGGCAGCACCATCAGAGCGATAGTATCTGAACGAATAAGGTTAACTTTGCATTGAGAAAACCAAACTGGTTTAACACGAGCATTAAAGTTATACCGAGATTAACTAATTGACACTTTAACTGGACATGGAGAAACCGGCACTTAGTTCATTAGTGACCACAGTTATCCTGGTAGCCCCTGTCCAGTGTTGCTATTTTTCCAAGAGCTAAAAAAAGCTAGACCAATTCAAAAAAAAAGCGAAAAAACTGAATCCCCAAGAAATAAGTTAAAAATAAAGCCGATATTTATAATATTTTTTTAAATATCAATTATTTCATTTAATGTTAGCAAAATTATTCAAAACTCAAATTTTCTAATATTTGGTATAACTGCTTGTTGCTGCTGTTGATTTTGATTTTGTAGGCAATTGTACAAAATCAGCTATTTTTCTCTGTTGCGCAACTCTTTTTATACTTCTAGTGTGCTTTTTGTCTGAAAACAGACATCGCGCACTTTTTGTTTGTAGTTTTCTTTCGGCATAACTTTTTTTCCCCAGAACACAAGCGTAACTACAAGAATAAATGCCGAAGCTAGAAGTGGGAGATTATGCGATAAGAGTGAAAACCGATTCTATATAGATATAAATGGAACATCAATATGTTAATGTCTGAACAAGAACTTTCATCGAGAATTTACATATAACATTACTCACAAACTGAATACATTCAAATGCATAAAGAGCGCTTTAGAATATAAAAAAGCCAGTACTCCCGCTTCCCGCTATTTTTTAAAATGTTTCCGCAATCACGTTTTGAAAAAAGCCAGATCTGACGTCAAAAGAGCGGAAATGGCATCATTGCCCCTGTCGTCTTGAGAAAAAACCGACCTATGATGTTTATCTAATAGCGTTTTTGTAATTATAAGTGACGGGAAAACTGGTTATGGCTACCCACAGTTGACTCTAGCATCAAGTCTAGCGCGATTATTTAAAATGCATTTTCAATTCACCTACAGCTGCAGATAGACACAACAATTTTCTTAAAAAAGGACGAAAGCCAAACAGCTGTTGTAGGTGTTAAAATAAAATTGGACTCTGATAACCAAGTGGCGCATCCGCATCGCATTCCACCACATCATAAACCGCTAGGCATGAGTTACAGAGTAAAAAGTAGGTTCTGCGTATGATTAGTAAATGTTGCGCGCAGTAAAGTTGTTAGAAGACTGTTTAGTCGCGTTTTTTCAAAGGGGATTGGGTAAACAGCCCTTAGTGCGACTTCATTCAACCTACATGCTGATAATGTTGCATATACACTATTCTTTGTGGCTTTTGTTGTCGTGTTCCTTTTATTTAAATTAAATTTGTTTTATACCTCCCATTCGCATTTGATGCGCGACATCACTCTCTGGCTGATGCGCACTTCAATGTAATTGCATAATTGCCGGACATTAAGACCTCGTCAGTTGCGACCCTTTTTACGGAGTTTCGATCACTCAGTGGTAGTTAATTTTACAGACATAATTCGTGGTTAAACATTTGTGCGACATTATGTTTGGTTTGGTTTGCCAAAAATATTGTACACAAGACAAAACTCTACATATTTAAATACACTAGGCAACACAATGAAAAAAGTTAAACCGTTTCAGTCGGACGAAATCGACTGCCTTATGTTCTGCTATCAGTTTAAAAACAGGTGGAAAAAAGCCTGATTGCAAGGAAGAGGACAAAATTGGCAGGGGTGGGCGCTGCGTTCCAAAATAATTTGATGGAGATAAGCTGAAACGCCACAAAAGTTGGTGGCTTACTTAAAAATTATTAAAGGTATGGGGACTTTCTAATTTTAAAGTCGGGCAGTTTGGCGTGAAAATTGTTGATGTAAATTTTTGTAGATCATAATAAGCGATCATCAAATAAAATTTGCTTACTCAAGCTCAACAAGCAGAAAAGTTGCAGTCAGACGCAACCGACTGAGGTATACTCGATACCAGTATAAGAGACCTGATTGCCATGGGGTGCGGATACGGCATGGGTGTACGCTGCCTTAAAGATTGTCTGATATAGAAGTGCATGCCAAAAAGTTATCTTCCTTCCAAATTTGGTGACTCTAGCTCAAAGTTAATAAAATATGATGGAAGGGGGGCTGTGGGCAGTAGGGAGGGGGGGGGGGGCATGGCATCAAAGTTTTTGCTGCAGATCTGTGTATGATGTCATCAGCTATCATCCTTCCAAATTTGGTGACTCTAGCTCAAAGTTAGTAAAATATGGTGGAAGGTGGGCTGGGGGCGGTATGGTGGGGCGTGGCAAACAAAACTTTTTGGTTTCTTCATCACCAATCTTGGCACCAACTTTGGTGGTTTAGCTCAAAAGCTGTAGAAGATATAGGCATTTCTGTTTTTCAACTGCGGGGAGTTACGGGATCGGGGGGCCGTGACTCCAAAACTTAGATGCAGTTTTTTGGGGGTCGTTACCAGTTATCTTCCTACTAAGTTTAATGACTAACACAAACACTTTGGCAGATACACGCAATACTTTTATAAGCGAAGCGTTAGGGCGGTTGGGGCTGGCTAGGGCAAAATGGATAAGCGTGGCATCCAAAGTTTTTATGAATTTAGCCGGGGGTCATCAACACCTATCTTGGCACCAAATTTGGTGGCTCTAGCTCAAAAAGTGTAGAAGATATAGGCATTTTTGGCTTTAAACTGAGGGCTAGGGTGGAATGGGTGGGCGTGGCTCCAAAATTTTTGATGCAGTTTTTTGAGGGCTGTTAGTAGGTATCTTTTCCTTAAATTTGGTAGTTCTAGCTGTAAGGGCGTGCGAAATAGCTGGGTTTATCGATTTTGAGGTATCGAGTTTATCGATTTGCCAACCCCCTAGTTATCGTAGAACTCCAATCTTGACACTTTAATTTACTATGCCATATATAAAGACATTTGCAAAGTTTCAAGTCTCTAACTTGAAGGGTGTGGAAAATAGTTGCGAACATACGGACGGACAGGCGGACGGACGGACGGACGGACGGACGAACGGACAGACAGACAGACGGACGGACGGACGGACGGACGGACGGACGGACGGACGGACAGACACCATGATGGACATTGCACAAACGCAATATTTTCTTTACCTTCGGTATCGAGTATAAAAACTACACTATATATACATTTCATGTTCTGTAAGCAGCTTGGTGTTGGTGGGGGGGGGGGGGGGGGTTACCTCTTGGGTTTGACCGTAGCATCAAGATCGATGCAATTCTTTGGAAATATTACAATCTTGCTACCACATTTGGCGACTATACATCTAAAGCATTGAAATTTGTATATAAGCATTCCCGTTATGCAAAGGTGCGCGTGGCATCCAAACGATCTGTTGCAATGTGTGAAATATGTTTGATTTAATCGATTTTCGACCCGCAGTGTGTCAACTTATTCAACAATATTCACATTTTGTCTGCCGCAGACGTGGATCAAGCTGTTTTAAAAGTTTCAAGTCTCTAGCTAGAGAGACGGAAAGACACCATGACGAACATTGCACACACCTAATATACTCCTTATCTTTGGTATCAGAGAAAACAAATATATGGCCTATTTTTCATTTGTTTAATGAATTTTTGGTCCTTAAACATAAGTTCAAACACCTATCAGATCGAAGATTGAAGTTTTGTCAAGAACACTGTATTGCGTGCACACATGTATGAACTCATTTATTCTAGGGTTCAGTGTAGTTGAGTTTTAATAAATAAACCCCAATGAAAATTTTTCGAATTCGGTGAAGTGTTTACAAAAGGGGCGTTAGGGGTGCTTAAATTCGCGATCCGAGTTGTCTTAAGAGCATTTGTTTGATTATTTTTCTTTGTCAGTGTCTCTTGTAGATAATCATATTCCCGAATTTTGTGAAATATTTTCTTTTATCCCGTTGCAATACGAATCATGTGCAAGTAAATTTGCCCGAATTACTTAATTTACAAGTTTTAAGGGTCCTCAAAGACATTGCACTAGAAATTAATTAAAATTTCCCGGATGTAACATATGTATTTTCTATTTACTGATTGATGCCTGTATGATAACATTGTATTATTGCGCAAGTACGTGTACCTTCCTGCCTACCCTTATATTTTCTTTGCTTTTTTATATCTACTCAATTTTTTTTTAAATTAATGGCGTTTTAGTCCCCTTATCATTGCAGAATACAAAAATTATTGTTCTAAAATTCTGTTTTCAGTACTAACAAAACAAACAGCAGCAGCAATGCAAATCATCAGCGCGTTGTCGCCCCTGCCAGCATTAGCCAACGGAACAGCAGCAACAAAATCAAAAACAACAACAGCAGTGGTGCAGAAAAAGCAGAAGCCCCCACCAAAGAAGTTTATCCATGCTTTTCAGGGTATGCACAAACATATGGATTTTCCGCTACAAATTGTATAACTGTCAACTGCAAGCGCAAACGTCTATCGTCTACTCGGGTTAGTAACTATCTTTATATATACATATTTGATTTATATACCTATCATTGTTACTCATTATAATATCGAGCATGATGGTGTTATTACCTAACCCAAACAAAAACAAGTAGAAACGTTGCAGTCGGACGTACCCAACTGAGGTTTACTCGATACCAGTAGTAAAACAGATTAAAAGAGAGCTGATTGCAATGGGGTGTGGAAACGGCAGGGGTGTACGCTGCCTCAAAGACTGTCTGGTGCAGATGGGGATGCCAAAAAGCTATCTTCCTTTCAAATTTGGTGACTCTAGCTCAAAGTTTGTTAAAGGTAGGGGCAGGGGCGGTATGAGGGCGTGGCATCAAAATCTAGGTATCATGTCAATAACTATCCCCATACCGAATTTGGTGACTTTAGCTCAAAGTTAGTAGAATATGATGGAAGGGGGGCTGGGGCCTGGTACGGGGGACGTGGCTTCCAAAACTTTGATGCAGATCTGTGTATGATTTTAATTGCTATCCTCATACCAAATTTGGTGACACCAGCTCAAAGTTAGTAGAATATGGTGAAAGGGGGGCTGGGGGCGGTATGGGTGGGGGCGCCATCCAAATATTTTTTCTTTCTTCATCACCAATCTTGGCTCCGAATTTGGCGGCTCTAGCTCAAAAGCTGTGGAAAATATAGGCGTTTTTTATTTCAAAATGCAGGGGGCTCGGAACGGGTGGGCGTCGCTCCAAAACTTCGATGTAGTTTTTTGGGGATTGATAGTAGCTATTTTCTCCCCAAATTTGGGAGTTCTAGTTAGTTATCGTAGAGCTCCAATCTTGACACTTTAATTTACTATGCCATAGATAAAGAGGTTTGCAAAGTTTGAAGTCTCTAAATTGAAAGGTGTGGAAAAAAGTTGCGAACATACGGACGGACAGACACCATGACGGACATTGCACAAACCCAATATACTCTTTACCTTCGGTATCGAGTATAAAAATTATGTTATTGGTGTTCAAATCGAATTATTAATTTACAATTGTCAAGCACACATTAAAACTATTGACATGGTGTGAGCTTAAGACGATACTGTTTTCACGTCAGAATTTTTAAGAAAAAAATGTTTTTGAATGTTTTCAGTAAGATTTTTTGTTCTTTAACCTAACAATTGCACTACAAGACACGTTTTCAGCCTTTTTATACCCTGAACCCATAAAATGGGTAAATCAGGGTATTATGGTTTTGTGCAAAAGTATGTATTAGGCAGAAGGAAGCATCTCCGACCCCATAAAGTATATATATTCTTGATCAGTATCAATAGCCGAGTCGATATGGCCATGTCCGTCGGTCTGTCCGTCTGTATGAACGCGTAGATCTCAGAGACCACAAGAGCTTCAGATTTTGAATATAAGTTCTCCTATACCATGAGCAGAACAAGTTTGCTTCAAATTATCGATAACTACTCTGGTTTTCGATATACACATGGAATCGATAACAAAAAATATCGAATTTGGAAAATGTAAAAATGGGGGTTGGTGTAATGGGTAACGATAGAACTTTTTTCAAAATTTCGGTAAAGAAACACCAGAGATATCGTAAAGTTAAGTCAGTTGAGAGTTTTGTTTAAAGTGATCATTATTTGAAGCATACTTTTAGGATGCAAGGACTGCAACTGGGTTCAGGGTATCTTCTGGTCGGGCTATCCCAACTAGAGCCTTCTTACTTGTTATTTCTATGATAATAGTCAACAATTTTGCCATCGCAACTACCATACAGTTATGCAAAAGTGCACACAAAATCCGAAGATGATGAGAAGTAGTTCAGTAGTGCATTTTTCGGTGTCGTTTGCCGCCGACACAGAAAAATGCTTTTACAATAAGCTAGGCATATTTGCAGTATTAGGCGAATGAACAGATGCCGACGACGCGACGTTCAAGTTGCTCATGCGCGCGCACACCTTGAGCTGTGTCATGGACAGGGGTGGCTTTTTAATTTTTTTGTGCGCAGGACCTCAACTCAAGGCCTTTGCAAAACGACCGTTAAGTTCCAAACGAAATTATGCGACTGTGCTAGTATTGGTTCCGTTAGCTTCTGTTCTTTCGTGCGTAAAGCAAACAAGCAACTAGATCAAGACGGGATATTACAACGCCCTAACCAGAACAAGGGCAAGGAATCGCTTAAAAACAGGGTTGTAGTTATCCTTATTTAAGAATATCATAAGCATTTCTGATGTGTTTCTATTTTATAAAATATTCATCGAGACGATATTTGGAGTTGCGCTTTGGGCATATGAAAAAAGTGGCATCACCACTATTTAAAGAAAAAGGAAGCTAACCTTATGCGAATGCACTGCCGCTCACTAAATTTTCCTTATACTTTTATGCAAATCATTTCTTATTGAATCAACTGCTGTTCATCACTGTGCAATCTGCTTATGGGACGTACTGAATACTTTGCATATTTAATAAGTTCGTGTCTTCAGGATTCAGATTTACATATAAAATAACAAGTAAGAAGGCTCTAGTTGGGATAGCCCGACCAGAAGATACCCTGAACCCAGTTGCAGTCCTTGCATCCTAAAAGTATGCTTCAAATAATGATCACTTTAAACAAATCTCATAACTGATTTAACTTTGCGATATCTCTGATGTTTCTTAACCGATTTGGAGGAAATTTTGAGAAAAGTTTTATCGTTACCCATTACACCAACCCCTATTTTTACCTTTTTCAAATTTAATATTTTTTGTTATCGAATCCATGTGTATATCGAAAACCAGAGAAGTTATCGGTAATTTGAAGCAAACTTGTTCTGCTTATGGTATAGGAGAACTTATATTCAAAATCTGAAGTCTCTAGCTCTTGTAGTCTCTGGGATCTACGCGTTCATACAGAAGGACAGACAGACAGACAGAATGACGGACAGACAGACAGACAGACGGACGGACAGACGGACGGACAGACGGACATGGCCATATCGACTCGGCTATTGATACTGATCAAGTATACTGACCAAATCGGTTAAGAAACACCAGAGATATCGTAAAGCTAAGTCAATTATGAGTTTTGCTTAAAGTGATCATTATTTGAAGCATACTTTTAGAACGCAAGGACTGCAACTGGGTTCAGGGTATCTTCTGGTCGGGCTATCCCGACTAGAGCCTTCTTACTTGTTTAAAGTTCAAGTTTTGTGTTAATTTAAATGCATTTTTTATGAATTTCTTTCATTTCATATATATTAGACTGTCTGTGATTAGAGACCCAGCCCGTAAGCTGCCGAAAGCGCATACCGTCGATTTTTATTTCTATGACACTGCCAACAATTTTGTAAACGCTACTACCATACAGTTATTCAAAGATGCACACAATTTCCGAAATACTATTCAGTAGTGCATATGTCGATGTCATTTGCAGACACAGAAAAAGAATAAATATCAAAAATCTCGACACGCAGGCCAGCAAAAAATGAAACAAACACACGAACATGCATAAAAATACTAACAAGTTTTTACCGTTCTTGGTTGCCGCTAGCCAGCCGCTTGTCTTACATTATAGGCAAAACAAGTCAAAAGCGAAAAGCGAGATTTTCTTACCAATTGAACATCTTTAGAGTTTATTGTCTTTGAATGCACATACCTTGCTCACTAGAGAATATATGTTTCACTGACAAAAAGTATTTGTCCAAATTAATTTTGCGTAACTATAGCAACAACAGGAACCGCAAAAAAATGTTGTCATACAAGCTAAGAAATTTTGTTAATTATTATTATTACTTACACCACGTTAAGTTGCCTCCTAGGCTCATGCACTTTTCCATTCAACAATACCAAAGATAATCTTTTGCTGACTGTGTCAAAATTTTCGCGCGAAAGCGAATAACTCCCATGAACCCTTTTCTTTGGCTGCTGCTGACCAAAAATCGGTGTGACAGATATTATTGCCAAAAATAATGAATTTCTATCCCTTGGAACATGCGGCAATTTGGCAAATCATTTGTAAATTTGTTTAAATATTTTGACAGACATCTGACTAATTTATAATGACCGGTCGTTTCGTCCTCAACGCCAGCTTTGTTATGTTATTCACTGTCCTGGTCACTATTTGGATAAATATTTTCAAGTTACTTTAGATTCAAAGTTTGGTACCGGTGAAATGAGACAGTTGCACTCAAGAAGAATACAGCTGCCTATTGCCTACTATCAACAATAAAGAATAGAAAGAAATTTTTGTACGTAAGAACGTAACGTGAAACTACAGAGCACAAAGCAAGTTGAACAAACACACACACACACACACACACACACACACACACACACACACACCATAACAAAATTTACACCTGGACCCACGCCAAGGTACGAGGCGTTCGCTTTGGGACTCAAGCAAAGGAACCACGATGAGGCAGTCTGAAAAAAAAATAGTAAATTTTTTCCGGCTATTATAAGGCAAATGCGATCGCGCGTGCGAATGGTAGACGAAAGATAACGAAACAAACGTGGCAAGACTAAGGAACAAAAAACATGGGAGAAAAATGAGGAAGAGAACTGTGAGGACTATCTTAACACACTGTCGGGGACAATTTTCGGTTACATTATTTTCTGTTACTCCTGCTGCTGCAGATTTAAACAGCTATAATGACGCTTAGATATAATTTCGAGTAACGTTTTAAGGTTTCCCTCAAAAGAATTTAGAGTTTGAAACAAGCAAAAGTTCTTGAGTCATAAGCAGCTGCAGTTACATAAAAGTATCTATGCATTTAGGAAATGGCAATCTTCAGTCAGTTATGAAAAGGGCAACGCAGTTTAACCCTCGTTAAGCATGTGCAACAACCCCTTTTTCCCAACAGCGATAGTGCCTGTCGTCCAGACTTTTTCAGCGCACTTTACAGCTAACTATATTCATATAGCTCTAGAAGGGATCACTTCAATATCATGGGTTCACAATCAAGCTGACGAAATAAACAAAAAAATTTAAATTGCATTGAATTTATTTGCCTAGACATCTGTTAATACGCTAGACCATTTTGGTAGATGCTGAGATTTAGACGCTGTAGCAAACACAAAATTGAGTATCTAATGCTATTTGCTGCACTCTTTTATTTTAATTTCATATCACTGCGTGAATACCCTTAAATCACGATATGTGTCTATTTTCCATTGACATCTTCTGCCTGCGATGATGGTAGAAGGCATTGTATGCCAAGCGTACAAAATTGCTGTCTCTCTCTCTTGCTCTTATTTCCTTACAACTTACATTTCAACAAATTGATTTTTTTTTAATGATGTTTTTATCTAACATCTATCTATGTATATAAAAATGGATTTCTGTTGGCATATGCGTTATGAAGCCGTAAACTATGCGTTTGATTATGTGATGATCTTCAGAAAAGTTGTTGTGCATGGGCCATCAATAGTTTCTTCGTTGGTCCGACCAATTTTTGCCGTGACTTTTGTGTATTTTATTGTGAGTTAAGTAAATTTAGATATATCGCAGATATATTCAACAAATCTACTTGCTACGCAAAGCTAGAAATTCTCACAGTGTAGCCATTTACTCGGGTTATTTTCACTTAAAATTTTTCATCCGTATGCTTATTTATTTTATATTTTGGAGCGCTTTTCGAATAGTTTTTTGTATTTGATTGTGAGTAAGCAAAGCAATACAAAAAATCAAAAAGTCATCTCACATTGTTCCCATACAATTATGCCTTCAAGTTCAACTATCAACAAAGCGCAACTATCACCGTTGCCAGTGTTTGGATTAAATTCAGAATCAATGCTTTTCACAATGGCAGCTTTGTGTAGTCTGCTAACGTGCGGAATACCTTTAGATTTTTTCGCTTACAGAACAAATCAAGAAATAAGTTCCACATCACTTTGATAAATATCGAATTGAATCGATACGCTTCAAAATCACAATTGAACAAAATCATTAAAATAACTCAATAATGGGTAATGTCTTTTTTTGCAAATTAAGTTAGTTAGTGGCGTAACAACGCTCGCACGGTACGGCAAGTAGGATGTATAATTAATTTATATTACCTATGTATATAAAAATAGGCATTAAACATAACATAAGTATTATACATCATTCAAGCTTTTAGTCTAGTTTCTGGTTAGAAAGTTGCATTGAATTAAGTGGCCGGTGTAATTAATATCACTATTTTTACTTTTGTAACTGTTATTATTTTGAGTTTTAATTATAATAATTTTTTGAATCAAAACTCAAAATTATGATCGCAAAGATTTGTCGAGACAGCTGCTCTGTGCAAGCTCTTATAGTTTGTTAGAACGAGGCGTTCACACAGCATAACATATATTCTTATTCTTGGTGATGGTCGCCTCTCGCTGTTTAACTTTGTAGCTTGACCCAAAAGCAAAAATGTTTTATGTTTCAAGCAGAAAGACTAGGTAAAGATTCTTGCAGTGTCTACCTGAAAAAGTTGTCACAAACATAATTGTAACAAGCCGAGAAAGCTCGACTAGGTTATACCCTGAAGTAGTAATTGTAAAATTTTCATTATTTAATCAATAGTTCCTTAAACCCTCTTCATAATTTGAAGTTAGAAATTTTTTGGCTATTGATAGTCTCTGAGATCGACGAACATGGTCAAATAGACTCGGCTATTGTTGTTGATTTGTGGGGTCGGCTGTGCTTCCATCTGTCTGTCACATATATGCACATAATCATTATACCCGTTTTACCCATTTCATGGGTTCAGGGTATAAAAAGAATCAGAAGCAGACGTCACAGGGATTTGTTACTGCTTGCATACTTAGCTGATAAACACCAAGACCCAGCAAACGAAAAATGCAATGCAAAAACAAGAAACAACAATTTTTATGCGCAAGAAACCTAACCTAAGAACCCTGACATGAACACAAGTTTTCCAAAAAGGTAAAGAAAAAGAGAGAGGGAGCGAGAGGGAAATTATGCTGTGTTTTCTTTGTTGGTCCTGTTGCAACCCCTATTTGCCTTAGCATTTTAAAGCAGGATAGCCAATAACAACAACGATGTAACGAAGTTTACTAGAATCGGGGTTCGGCGATCTGGAACGAGCGGCGATCAGCTCAGTTACGCAGCGCCAGTCAACGCTCTTGGTACACGACACCGAACGCAGAGAGCCAAAAATACAAAGAAAATGATTTGCTGTTGTTGAGCAGCAACAAAAAAAATTGCTTCAAAAACAAAAGCAGATGCATAATTGGAAAACGAGAATGAGTTTTGTGAACTGAGTGCAAAAAAGTTATTTAAAAACCGGATTTACGAGATCGTGACGAAAATCAGCAGCAATAAAAATGTGTTAATACCAACTACACTCAAATCATACCAAAGAACTCATAACAATTTACCAAAGGCTATAACCATACATGCTTTATGTCGTCTGTTGCAAAAGTGCAACCAAATACATTTTTTTTCCACTCAGTTACAAACACATTTAGCTAAAACACATTCTGAACACTCCCGATCGAACCAATCTACCTAAAATAGTGCTACTGTAATTTAATCGAATAAAACTGCTGGAACCCATATATCCCTTTTAAATTCATTCTCTCGTGTGAATTTTTGTGCGGGTGTATCCAATAATAAAACCACCGAGATGAACGTCAATTTAACAGACGTGCCCACATGCATTTAAAATTTTGGATCCTCTTGCTAGTGTCTACTATCTACCGTTTAACACGTTTTTGCTATACGTGTATGCGTTAATGATCCTGTTTTAAACTTGATATTTTTTTCTTCAAATTGTTTATGTTACAATGAAGCTGGAACAGAAGCGGAAATTCATTGAAATGGTAAAATATCCTTATTTCGATTCAACCATAACTAAAACTCGATACATTTATATTGTTAGTCTAATTCTTGGATATCACATTACATCATAAACAGAAAAGAATATAATCTGCGGAAATTTTTTTTTTTGGATCTGTTTCCTAAACAAACCTAACCATCGTAGAATTTAACTATTGCATCTTCCTCTATTTTCTGATAGCAGAAGTTAAGTCTTTCTACACAAACTAATCAACAATAACGTTGGTTAATTTGAATTCAGCTATTTAGATACGTTCCGATCAGAAATTTAATTTTTAATCTTTTTATCTATTCTATCCATAACAATTTTCGAACCTTATGTTCCATCATTAAAGATCTTTCCCAATAAATGAACATTGCCACTTATAATTTCTCTATTAAACAATTAGTGTAATTTGCCCCTCGGTTGGTAGGATGACCGAGGGGTGGAAAGGTATAATGTAGTTTTACAAATATAATTAACAAGCAGATCTATTCATCATCGACCTTATCAAATATATATATATGTGTATATTCTTGATCAGCATCAAAAACCAAGTCGATAAAGCCAATAACATACTCAGGATGTATGAATGCTCCGATGTCATGGACTATAAGAGCTAGACTTCAAATAAAGGCAATTAAACATAAGGCAAATACATTTTTGCTATATTTATCGATTACGTTTTTCGTTTCTTTTGTTATCATACTGTCGTAAAAAAATTTAAGCCTGTGTCAGATCACACGGGCGCATAGGTTAACCGTAGAATACGTCTGTCTTTGTGCAACAAAAATTATGAAGCGGTAGCCTAATAACAAAAACCACATATATGTTTTAGCTGTGTTTGTCATTTGGCTAATTTTTTGCTTTTACCTGCAACACTTATTAGCATCTCTGATATAAATAATACAAACATTGACTTGAAATATAAATATGATATAATTTATTGAATCCAAATTTCTGCAATATTAAATCTAAAATTGTATTTTTGTTTTATGTTTGATATGTGATTATACTCGATACCGAAGGTAAAGAGTATATTGGGTTTGTGCAATGTCCGTCATGGTGTCTGTCCGTCCGTATGTTCGCAACTTTTTTCCACACCCTTTAAGTTAGAGACTTCAAATTTTGCAAATCTCTTTATCTATGGCATAGTAAATTAGTGTCAAGATTGGAGCTCTACGATAACTAGGGGGCTGGCAAATCGATAAACTCGATAACGCAAAATCGATAGATCCAGCTATTTCGCAAGCCCTTACGGCTAGAACTACCAAATTTGGGGAGAAAATAGCTACTATCAATCCCCAAAAAACTGCATCAAAAATTTTGGAGCCACGCCCACCCATTCCGCCCCCAGCCCCCCGCAGTATAACACTAATATGCCCATATCTTCTACAGTTTTTGAGCTAGAGCCATCAAATTTGGTGCCAAGATAGGTGTGTTGACGATCCCCTAACAAATTCAAACTTTGGATGCCACGCCCATCTATACTGCCCTAGCCGCCCTCAACCACCCCAACGCTTCGGTAAAAACGGAAGTGCGTGTATCTTCCATAGTGTTTGAGCTAGAGTCACAAAATTTGGTAGGTAGATAACTGGTAACGACCCCCCAAACACTGCATCAAAGTTTTGGAGCCCCACCTACCCATTCCGCCCCCAACCCCCCAACGGTTTAAAACCAAAAATGCCTATATCTTCTTCAGTTTTTGAGCTAGACCCATCAAATTTGGTGCCAAGATAGGTGTTGACGATTTCCAACCAAATTCATGCAAACTTTGGATGCCACGCCAATCCATACTGCCCAAGCTGCCCCAAACCGCCCCAATGGTTCACTAAAAACGGGAATGCATGTGTTTTCCAAAGCGTTAAAGCTAGAGTCACCAAATTTGGTAGGAAGATAGCTGTTAACGATCCCCAAAAAACTGCACCAAAGTTTTGGAGCCATGCCCCCCGTTCCCAGCCCCTGAATTTTGAAATCGAAACGCCTATATCTTCCACAGCTTTTGAGCTAAAGCCACAAAATTTGGTGCCAAGATTGGAGATGAAGAAACCCAAAAAAGTTGAACCCCGCCCCCCACCCATACCACCCCCAGCCACTCTTCCGCCATATTCTCCTAACATTGAGCTAGAGTCATCATATTTGTTTGGATGATCTGCAATCAGGTCTCTTTTGAACGGTCTTATTACAGGTATCAAGTATACCGCAGTCGGTTGCGTCCGTCTGCAACGTTTCTACTTGTTTTATGCTGTCTTTAATATAAAAAAAACTGAAAATATCACAAATTTTAAAGTCGACAATATGTTTTGTTGTCTTTGTAGGATCCCGAAATTGGGTACGAGCCGCCATCAGCAAAACGCCAACATTGTTTGCCAGCTGCGGCTTATGGCTGCGAAACGTCGCGACAACGAGCGACCAGCGATGCACTAGTTTGTACTTCGCCAGGAGAAGAGCTGCCAGACGGGGCTCATAGTAAGTTGCCTGACAGCCCCAATAGTCCTCCTTGTCTGGATGAGGGTGGTGCCAAGCAGCAGGCTGTGGTGGTTCGCTATGCGCCAGTCGATCAGATTGACGAGTCAGATGAGGATAAAGATCTGCTAGGTGATATAAGCGATGAGACGTCTTACGAAGAAGAAGATGAGGACGACATAATTAACACATCGAGTTCTTCGCCCGCCTCTTCAACCGCGACAAATTGTAGTCAAAATGGTGAACGTACGCCGGCGACTCAAAACCTGCCGAGCAATGGCAATCGCTCCGTCAACAAAGATGCGTTGAGCAAGTTTAATGCTCTGGAAGATTACGCTGGACACAACAGCTACAAGTGCATGTCTCCGGCATTGGAACCCACAGTGCGCGCGTGTCCGCTGCCTGCGTTGTCCTGGGCCAATGCCACGGATGTGTGGAATCTGATGTACAAACGGGATGAGGAGGATTCGCACTTGCGCAGCAGCAACATGTTGGAACAGCATCCGGGACTGCAGCCACGCATGCGTGCCATACTTCTCGACTGGTTAATAGAGGTCTGTGAAGTGTACAAGCTGCATCGAGAAACCTTTTACTTAGCTGTGGATTATCACGATCGCTATTTGCATAAAGTTCGACATGTGCAAAAGACGCATCTGCAGCTGATTGGCATCACTTGCCTGTTTGTCGCCGCCAAAGTCGAAGAAATCTATCCGCCCAAAATCTGCGAGTTTGCCTACGTCACAGATGGTGCGTGCACTGAGCACGACATACTGCAGCACGAGAAATTGCTGCTGCAGGCACTTGAATGGGATATTTGTCCTATCACCGTTACCGGCTGGCTGGGCGTCTATATGCAACTCAATGTTAACAATCGTACACCGCCGGCAATAACGCAATGTGGCAAACAAGTGGTGCCCACCACCGATCGCGACGTTTGTGGCGGAAACGGTGCTTTCGATGATGCCTTCATCTATCCACAGTTCTCCGGCTTTAAATTTGTCCACTCATCGCAGCTGCTCGATCTGTGCACACTCGATGTTGGCATGGCCAACTATCCGTATTCGGTTTTGGCCGCAGCGGCTATCAGTCATACATTCGATCGGTAAGTTAAACTCATTTTTTAAAGTAATAACATGTAGAAATATGTTTGTAGGAAAATATGAGTGCTGCAAATACAGCGTGTTTGTCAACAACCGATTACCATCGATAGTGTAACTTAGAGACATCGATTTATTTTTTCCTAAAGGTCAATACTTTGGTGCACGGAATGCGAATGCCTTTGATAGATGGCGTTAGCGACCATTCTTAAGGCCCCCAACCAAACGTTGATTTCTTCCTTAAAGACTCGCGGTACGCAAAGTTTGAACATATGATACGCCGAGTATCTGCCCAAACTATGCTTACGCAAGAATTCGTTAAGTTATTTTTTAAAGAATGCTGTTAAGCCTGCATGCATGGTTCGACTGGAGCGAAAACATGAATGAATGCTGAGCAATACAGAGTTGTCGCTAATTTTTATACCCTGAACCCACAAAATGGGTAAATCAGGGTATAATGGTTTTGTGCAAAAGTATGTAACAGGCAGAAGGAAGCATCTCCGACCCCATAAAGTATATATATTCTTGATCAGTATCAATAGCCGAGTCGATATGGCCATGTCCGTCGGTCTGTCCGTCTGTATGAACGCGTAGATCTCAGAGAATACAAGAGCTAGAGACTCCTTCACCATAAGCAGAACAAGTTTGCTTAAAATTATCGATAACTACTCTGGTTTTCGATATTCACATGGAATCGATAACAAAAAATATCAAATTTGAAAAATATAAAAATGGGGATTGGTGTAATGGGTAACAATAGAACTTTTCTCAAAACTTCCAAATCGGTTAAGAAACACCAGAAATATCGTAAAGTTAAGTCAGTTATAAGTTTTGTTTAAAGTGATCATTATTTGAAGCATACTTTTAGGATGCAAGGACTGCAACTGGGTTCAGGGTATCTTCTGGTCGGGCTATCCCGACTAGAGCCTTCTTACTTGTTTTAGTTTAAAGCCTTGCACAAACGTTCATTCATTTTTATACATATAGAAAGTGTTATGTTAAAAGTTATTAAGAATATACTATCTTTAATATCACAAAACTTTAATTGAGTTCTTTTTATTTGGTTTTCATAGTGAAACCGCAGTGCGATGTTCGGGCCTGGATTTTCAGGTGTTTGAGCCCTGTGCTCGGTGGATGGAGCCTTTTTTCAATGTCATTTCAAAGAAGTCGGACTTTCTTCACATGAATGAACAGAACGAACCAGTTACAAATAAGTTTGGACTGGCCAACATTTGTCCCAACATTGTGACTGATGATTCTCACATCATTCAAACGCACACTACTACAATGGATATGTATGTAAGTATTAAACCCCCAATAATCTGTAATTTGAAAATCCGATTATAATGCTTTTCGGTTTGTTTAAAACAAAGGATGAATTGTTAATGGAACAAAATGCGAAGCATGCCATGCGCGCTCGCACTCATGCTTCGCCAGCGATGGCACTGCGCGCTCCAGAGAGTCAGCTTACTCCGCCAACCTCTATTCACAAACCAGAAGAGTATCTGTGCGATGAAGCTGATGTGTCGGAAACATCAACAATCGTAACAATTAAATCCACAGATCAGAGCAATAGTAGCTTGGGCAGCTGTTTGCCGCTACAACAATTGGTCAGTCATAACAATCCTGCCGTCGCAGGAAGCAACAGAAGCAGCTGCAGTAGCAGTAGCAGCAGCAGTCTCGTTTGAGCGCGAGGCATTAACTGTCACTCACAAAAACACGCCCGCCCTAACAGTTTTAATCTCTAAGTGTTTATATAATAATAATATATCCATCTATTTATGTGTTATATCATAAATTATTTATGTTAAATGAACAAGTTATTAGTTTCCTAGTTCCAATACTTTTGTCATCAATCAAAAACTAAAATCATGAAAAAATAACGCATTAAATACGTGTATGTATTTATGTTACTAAAACTATAATATTACTGTTTCCGCAATAGATATTGCAATGCAAGATCAAATATAACTTAAGCCTAATTTAATCTCTGTTGCCAAATCAAGGTGATGCAGTGTATTTATTATAGACTTAAGGCTCAGTGTTGGCATTTTATGAAAATGTCTAGTTTTATGTCAGAAAACATAAAAGTCATTTTTGAGGCATTAATAAGCTGATCTTTTAACAGCTAAAGCCCATGTGGAATACATACTTGACTGAGCAACTTAAACTACCTGATAAGTTGAGGGCTTATTCACCAAGACTTACTTAACAAAACGACTAGTGCTATTGCGGCATATTATTTCATTAATCAAACATTCAATAATGAACACTACAACAAAAGGGATTTTGTTTAGATTTCTAAGCTGACATGAAAAAATATCTAAAAAAATATATAATTAGTATTGGCAATTTGAAATATTTAATATGAATTAAATTACAAATAAAATCAAGAAAATAAACACTTATTTAAATGTTTTTCAAAATTTTTACTGTAGACTTATTTGCCATAATTTGCTAAGCAAATCAATAAGTTTATAGAAATATAAATTTTAAAAAAGATATCTACCTTCAAATAAACTAGTAAAAAATATAATTACTTTTTTTAATAGCAACGTATGCATATTCAAAAACAAACGCAGTTGAAGTAATACATTAACATAGCTACGGAATAAATTGAGCATATACATAAGTGTTTATATGTTTAATGTTAGGATGAAAACAAACAAAAAATATATAAAAAGCATATTTAAGAAACAAATAAAATTAATAGTTTTAATTTTTAGTATTTAAAGCAACAATTATTTTAGTGTTTATAACTGATTTTAAATACTTTCACTAGTACGCTTATTCTAATTTAATGTAAAACAAAAAATAAATAATAGAACAAAAATTGTCGTGTAAAAATAAATCTTAGGGGACTGAGATTGCAACTTTTTTGTTGTTAGTTAATTAAGAGTGATTTTGATTAATTTGTGAATTGACTAAAAACTTGGATCAATTGAATTCTAACTTTGCTGCTTGAGCTGTGATATTGAAAAAATTTAGTCATCAGCAGGTTTTTGAAAACACGAGTACGTGCGGAAAAGGAACCAAATAATATTTTGTAAGCCGGTCGAAATATTTGTTCACGACTTGCACATATGCGAATGTGTTTAGATATCTTCGAAAAATAACAGGAACAAGCATAGAATGTAATTGCAATAAACAGACCAAGAATTGCGAACAGCTCTGATGCTTGAAAGAAAAAAGATAACTTCAAAGCATTTTTGACTAACATAGCGGACTTCTTAAATAAGAGAAAAGACTGACGAATGATGAAAGATGAAAGATGAGTGTTGGATGTCACAAACAAGTTTAAGTGCTACTGTGGATATGTAGTTTGTTTAAAGCAATTTCTTAACTGTTAACTAAGTGCCAACTTATGATAATCAAATTATGAATAATTGCATATACAGGGTTGCCCATATTCGACGGACCCATCTGGCAACGCCACAACTTTTGACAGAGATGTCAGATCGCTTAATGACATACCGCGTTTGAAGCGTCAGTCCAAGCAGATTTTTACCATGGAACAATACACTCCACGCGGGCGCTCTGAAATAGCTGAAATTTACATTCAACAGAACAAGTCAATTGTGAAAACTCAACGTGCTTTTAAAAAATTAAAAAATGTGAAAAGTGCGCCTTCTAAGAACACCATTAAGCGTTTATACGAAAAATTTTCGACTGGTGAGGCTCTTTCTAATCCAAAGAGGCCAAATAAAAGTCGGCCAAGGCGATCGGCCGAGAATATCGCTGCCGTACGAGCCAGTGTTGAGAGGTCCCCAAGAACATCCCAAAAACGCCGTTCTCAGCAGTTGGGCATGGCTCGGTCCACTTTACAACGGATTATTCGCGTTGATTTGCATTTGTTCCCGTACAAAATTCAATTGACGCAAAGATTGTTGCCTGCGGACAAGCCTCGTCGATTGGAATGGGCCCAAAGAGTCATCGAAATGGCCGAAGATGACGAGCAATTTTGGAACAAAATTATCATGTCCGATGAATCCCATTTCACATTGAATGGGACCGTAAATAAGCAAAATTGCCGTATTTACGCCACTGAAAATCCTCAGGAGATTCAAGAAGTGCCTCTTCATGACGAAAAAGTCACAGTTTGGTGCGGCGTTAGTGCGAAAACGGTCATTGGGCCGTTTTTCTTCCAAAATGAAAATGGCCATGCTGTTACCATCAACCAGGAGCTTTATCGCGACATGATGACCAATTTTGTGATGCCAATTATTCGTCGAAAGCGTATGAGGCAGTGCTGGTTTCAACAAGACGGCGCTCCACCGCACACAAGTCGCATAACAATCGATTTTCTGAAGAAATTGTTTCCGGGCCGTTTGATGTCGAAAAGTGGTGATTTGGACTGGCCACCGCGTTCGCCCGATTTGACGCCGCCTGACTTCTTCTTGTGGGGATATTTGAAGTCAAAGGTTTACGTTAACAAGCCAAGGAAGAGCTCAAGGACAACATTCGTGAAGAAATAGCCGCTATTCCGGCCGAAATGTTGGCGAAAACGATGGAAAATGCTGCAAAAAGGGCACAATACGCCATCAACGCCAGAGGCGGCCATTTGAGAGATATCATATTCAAAAATTGATGTTAACAAATTTACTTGGAAAAAATTAAATGATTAAGATTGCCAACCGCCAAATTTTTATTTTTTTCTTTGATTTTTTTTAAAAAAAACATGGGTCCGTCGAATATGGGCAACCCTGTATATGAACTCGATGAGTATACCGATTGAAAATACTCAGCAAATAGATCGGCCTGATCAGCCTGATCAGAACTTGCTTTCGTACTATCGAGGTAAACTGTAGACAATAGAACAAAAAAGAGACCCCATTACAACCAAAACTTACAAAACACTACTACTGTAGGTATAGATCGCATTTACAGCTAAAATAAAATATAATTATATTGAATTTTTTTCAGATAAAGTTAATGGCCTCGCTTATTTACCCAGGCGTTGTATTAAAAAACCTGAAGGAAATAATGACAGACGATGTTGCCATGGACTGGAACGTTGACGGAGTCCATGGCAAAAAATCATTAAAAAATTTGCCTAATGTTTTTAAGGCTTTAAAAAAAGCAATAGCTGAAAAGGACCTTCTGCCAGAAAATATCTTGCGAAAAGCAATTACGCTGCAGAAGAAGCGCGCACTTCGCAGAATCAGAGACACTAGATAATTACTAATGTAACCATAAATATTAATTTTATTTTATTAAATACATAAAAACAAATATGTAATATACTGTTTTTAAAGTAAAGTTGCTGGCTAGTCATTTTGGATTAGTCATTAACTAGGCGTAAAGGACTAGTCCTACACTGTTTTCCCCAGATTGTTCTAATGCTAGTCCACATGGTCTGCTTTATAGACTAGTTCATTTGTGCTGTTTTTGGATTAGTCCATATAGTCTGTTTACAGACTAGTCCACATGTTCTGTTTTATAGACTAGTCCTCATGGTCTATTTTATAGTCTAGTCATGTTCTGTTTTATAGACTAGTCCTCATGGTCTAGTTTATAGTCTAGTCCTCATGGTCTGGTTTTGGACTGGACCACATGTTCTGTTTTATAGACTAGTCCATATGGTCTGGTTTTTAGACTAGTCCACGTGGCTGCAGAGGCGGCCGACACGTCCACTCCAATGACATCCCCATGTTAAATGGACTAGGAGAAATACATTGAAATGGACTAGTAGTGGACTAGTTCTAGCCCATGCGGACTAGGCAATAGACTATGTTTGGACTAGTCAACGTGACGGCAGGGTCAGTTCAAACTCACCACTTCACAAATACATCAAACAAAACGGCGCGAAAAAAGGAAACAAACTAACATCGGCACTCGAAAAAATCATAATCTCATGCAAAAAAAAAAAAACCCCTACTCCCCCTACCTACCACTCCCAAACAAAACAACAACCACCCCACAATGGTTATTTCCCCCTTCCTTCATCAACACTACACTACACAAATTAAGCAAAGCCAATACGCCACCAAACATTTACAGACAAAAATTCCTAGAACTCAAAGACAAATACAACAACCACACATTCATATAAAAAGACGGTTCACTACAAAAAAACACAGCTACTTTTGCCATAACTATAAAGCGTAATCCTAAAAATATGCATCCTACCGCACTACTCATCCATTCTATCCACCTTTTTCGCACTCTTTTACAACTTGAACTACCAAATTTGGGGTAAAATAGCAACAAACAACCCCCAAAACACTGCATCCAAAATTTTAGAGCCACGTACATTCATTCCACCCCAAACCACACTGCGGCTTAATTATCCATAGTGTTTGAGCTAGAGTCAACAAATTTGATAGGAAGAATGCTTATATCTTTAACAGTTTGTGATCTAGAGCCACAAAATTAAGTGCAAAGATAGATGATGAAGAAAGCCAACAAATTTTAAATGCCGCCCCTTACCCATAACGCCCACAGCCTCCCTGCCACAACATTTTACTAACTTTTTGCTAGAGTCGCCAAATTTAGTAGCAGGATAGCAATTGACTTTATACACAGATCTGCAGCAAAAATTTGGATGCCACGCCCCGCATACTGCCCCTAGCCCCCTTCCCCCATGTTTTACTAACTTTGAGCTAGAGTCACCCAAATTGGCAGGAGGATAGCAATTTACAACATACATAGATCTGCAGAAAAAGCTTTTATGTCATGCCCCCTTCCGACCTGTTTTACTTACTTTGAGCTAGAGTCACGGAAATTGGTATGAGGATAGCAATTGACATCATACACAGATATGCAGCAAAAATTTGGATGCCATACCGCCCCCAGCCCCCCTTCCACCATATTTTACTGACTTTCAGCTAGAGACACGAAATTTGGTATGAAGATAGCAATTGACATTATACAGAGATCTGCAGCAAAAATTTGGATGCCTCACTCCCCCATACCACACCAAGCTCTCCTCCCCCCATATATTACGAACTTTAAGCTTGTCACCAAATTTTGTAGGATGGTAGCAATTGACATACACAGATCTACATACAAATTTTGGATGCCTCGCGTCTAACTTTCTACTTGTTACTTGTTACCCACAAAAAAGTGCATCCAATTTTTGGGAGCCACGCCCCGCCCGTTTTCCAGCCCTCCGCAGTTGAAAAACAGAAACCAAATTTGGTGCCAAGATTGGTGATGAAGAAACCCACATAATTTGAATGCCGCCACGCACCAATACTAACCCCAGCACACCTTCCCCATATCTTACTAATTTTCAGCTAGAGCCACAAAATTTGGTAGGAGGATAGCAATTGACATTCCACAAAGATTAGCATAAAAACTTTGGATGCCTTTGGCGATTCCGCCCCCAACCTCCCTATTCCACTTTTAACCGATTCCACGCCCATCCATACTGCCCTAGCCGCCCCAACCCATCGGTAAAAACGGAAATGCTTGTATCATCAAAAGTGTTTAAGCTAGAGTTACCAAATTTGGTTGGAGGATAGCAATTGACATAATAAATAGATCTGCAGCAAAACTTTGGTGTTAGGCTCCCATACTACCCACAGCCCCCCTTTCCCTACCTTTCACAAACTTTGAGCCAGAGTCAGTAAATTTGGAAGGAAGATAGCTTTTTGGCATCCCAATCTGCATCAGACAATCTTTGAGGCAGCGTACACCCCTGCCGTATCCGCACCCCATTGCAATCTGGTCTCTTTTTATTGGTTTTATTACTGGTATCGAGTATACCGCAGTCGGTTGCGTCCGACTGCAACGTTACTACTTGTTTCATTTATTATTTGCCCTGACGCAGAGAAAAGTCGTTCGCTTGTAGCTGAACTTACTGGCGTATTTAGTATAGTTCTTGGTAAAATTTGTAAGTATTAAGTATTACATCCTTGGCATTTTTCTAAAATGTAAGTAGGTACTTTTCGTCTACAGGAGTTTTTAAATTATTTTATATTTGTTTGTCAAAAAAACTAGAGTCGAGAAAATGTGAAAACTCGTGCTTGCTGTGAGCTGGCGCATTAAAATTATCATGTACAGATTTTCCGTTTTCATTATAAATTTGTGTGAGCATTGATCGCACCGTGGAATCAATGTTTTTTCGCTTGCCTACGGTTAAAAAAGCGTCTCCTTGAAAAGTGGATTGAGAAATAGACGAACCAAGTGAGCAGTAGTGTATTTCACAAGCTTCTTAGAACAATATATCAGGCCTTTAATGTCCGGCAAGGGATTTTTTCAATAACATCATCCATAGCTAGGTTATGATTGTGACAGGCACAATATAGTCTTTTAAAATGTTTAAATGCTGAGACATTTGCTCCATTGTCAGTTAGAAAAACAGAGGACTCTATTTTAGCAAGTACATTAAACTCTTCTTATATGCTGCCTGACAAATTATATTTTCACCTGTCATTCGCTCTTCTTTAAAATCTCTTACTCCCAAAAGAGCAAAGTTCAGTTCAAAGTTCGCATCAATGTAGTGGGTGGTCAGGGATATGAAACTTTTTGTCGAGTACTTGTCAGTCCACATATCCGTGGTGAATGAAAAGTGCTGCTCAGCAATCTCCAATGCAGTTTTCTGCTTCAGTTTATCATATTTCTCCTGCGTGATCATTGAACTGAGTTTCTTGGTAGTTCTAGTTGTAAGGTCGTGTGAAATATGTTGACTTATCGGCTTTGAGTTATCGATCTACCAGCCTCCCACTTATCGTAGAACTCCAATCTTGACACATTTATTTTACAGGCCGTAGATAAAGATATTTGTAAAGTATCAAGTCTCTAGCTTGAAGGAAGTGGGAAAAAATTGCGTTCGAACAAACTGACAGACGGACACCATGACAGACATTGCACAATCCCAATATACTATTTGCCTTCAGTATAGACTCTATACCTATACTATAGAGTATTAAATTAAATTGAGTCAATTGCAAAGCAAAAAAATTTGAAATCTCAAATGTACATATGTTTCGAATCTTTTCCTTTTTTTATGTGTCAAAAGTGTAACAGCCTTCCGAGTAGCTCTTTAAATACAGTTTGAGCATTAAATATAACTTATATCAGAGTAGGTAGAACTCGAATGCGTTCGTATGCAATATTTTCTTTTGAAAACAAGAACATAAAGCTACCTAGATGATGGTAAAACATGGCATTCAGGTGCAGTCTCATCGCCTTTTACATTTAAGTAAAAATATAATTTACATTGCAAGTATTACAAAATTTATACAGGTTATTGAGTAAAAGATCCTCCGATATTAATTAGGCAAAACCATTTTTTAACGTCAATATATAGTCGCTTGGATGCTCTTACGGTCTCTTCTTAAGCAGACTGAGTTTGAATCTTAACACTCAAACCATTGTTTAGATTTGTAAAAACTTGTTGTTGAATGTCCTTTTCACTTAAAACTACTCCATATTGCTATGTTAACTTATGGGTCTGGGGTATCGTCACGATTCGTCAGGTCTCTGAATATGATCAATCCAGCGCAATAGTCCCGAACGTGTAGCCACAAAGAAGGTTGCCACCACAAATTTTTGGTACCCTTGACTGTGGAAATAGATTAAAAGCAAATGTAAGCCAATGAACAGAACATAAATATAATTAAAAGATATGGAATAACAACTGCCACTGCACGTTTTATGATCATTTCAAGTCGGTAATGGTTTTTTGAGAACAAGGCTTTGAGCGGCTGAAAATGTGCTCAAAACATATGTGAATACAAAGACTACGTGACCGGCATAACACTATTCATTTACTTCTTCAAAATGGCCATCAATGTGGCCATTGGACTAAATGTTTAATATTAAAATAATGATTATGTTGTTTAATCATTAGTTGTGGTGGAAAGACAACAAAAATTCATTAAGTAAGGTATGCATGATTAATGTAGAGAAATGTTTTTTTGATTCGGAAAACAGAGTAATGGATAAAGCATAATGTTGATAAACAATAGAATCGTGAACTTGCTTGAAGTAAACTTATTAATAGAATAATGAAATACAAAAGAAAATAAAATAACGGTTTCAAAATTTGATTTGAATCAATTAAAATAGAAATAAGATCAAGTGCTCAAATAACGGTTAAAAAGGAAGAATTGCAAAAATTTTTATACAGATTAATTTACGGGGCAAAAATATCTTTGCTTTAAACAAAATTCGTAGAGTAGAATTATTTTTCAACTGAACCATATTCTGAAAATGAGTTTATTGTCTAGAAAGCTTTGTTTTACGGATGTTCGTAATCATGTGCGTTAGGGTAGGCTTGTCATCAAAATTTGTATGCATTTCTTTCGGGGACAGCATCTTTTATCTTTTCACCATATTTGATAATGATCAAATTTATACCAAAATTCTTAAAGCAGGCTATAAACTTGATCAAGCTAATGTTTTTTGTTGTTGCAAAAAAGTGTATCGATAAGAATATCTATCGCTTGTATGAAACTTGTTCAGCTTATGGTTAAGACAAGGTTCTATTCAGCAAAGAGAATATAATATCAAGAGAGCTTTTTCGTCTCATGTTGTAAATAGAATAGAAGGGCCGCTAAGCGCAAGTCAAACTGAAAAAAAAACATCTGCACATGCTATCCGCTTTTGCGCTCCCTCACACTTACTGATGCGTAAGCCAAACAAGGGCAATCCGAGAAAAGGTTACCAAGTGCGGAAAAATGAGACAAAAAAGCTTTAAAAGCTTTTGTTAGGAATTGCACAGTCTAGAATATTAAAAGGTCTGTGATTCTTGTTGCTGCTCTTCAGTAACATTTATAGCATTTAGCTTCTTAGTGCGTTAAGATCCGTAATACAGCTTCTGGCAACACAGGTCCGATTTGTAGCATTTCACATTTTGTATCGCACACTTATCGATATATCGGCGTAGTCGTGTGTCACTGTGTGGTATTTGTTCTGTGACGAACAACAAGCCGTTACAACCCCCAAAAAGACATGCGCCACTATTTGACAAGTAAATCATTTACATTTACCGCTCCAATGCCTCACAGTCCCCCTGAAATGCTGTTTTCGAATGGTGAGCAAAACGCTCGAAAAAAATAGCTTTCAAAGAGCACAATGCTCTCAGTTTTAGTTCGGTGCGTGAACCTGGCGAGTGTGGATGCGTTTTATACAAAGCGCCAAAAATCAAATGAAATTAGCACTTAAAGTCAATGCAACAAAAATAAAACGACAGAAGTCTGCACAAAGTGCAACCAATCAGTTAAAATAGTACCAAAAATAAAGCAGAAAACAGCGCAATTGCATATAAAAGCATAAATATAGGTATAAAAAGTGCAGAAAGGCGTTATCTTAGTTAAAACGTAAATAAATAGTTTAAACAAATTTAGATGGTATTGAGAAAACATATGTGAAAATCTAGGTACATATATTACAGCATTTGAAAAAAATTTAATACATAGAAGTATGTATGTATGCATAAGAAAATTATTGGTGAGCGTCAAAAAGCCGAAGAGCAAACGCCACTCTGTTGTGAAAGCTGCGCAGCCATATAAGTCGATTCTCGTCCCAACGATTTTAAAGTACAGGTCCCGCTACACGACGGTCGCGTAGTAAAAACGTGGCGTGTGTGTTTTTGTCGGCAAATCTGTTGACGTTGAAGTCACTACCAACATCGATACGCAAGGCTGCCACTGCACATAGCAGGCGACAGATCCATCATATTTTTTTTTTGGCGGATTTTTGTGTTATGTGTCAAAATTTTTAATTTGGCGCGCAGATCAGCCGGTAAGTGTGACAAAACAACACAAAGCTAGAGCGTCTTACAGGAGCTTAAGAGCTGCCTTTTGTCATTACTGTGTGAGTCTGGAGCATCGATTTCTTAATGAAATTAAGCTTAAAGAGAATGCATTTGAAATCATTAGATTTTTGTTTGTTTGTCGTTTGCAAAACATTTTTTTCGCACAAATTATCAAATATTAAACTAGGTGTGCCGCATTTGGCTTTTGTGTGTGTTTGTACACAACATTGTAAATATACAGAATGTTGACATACAAAAGTTGTGTAGCACTTATATTTTTAAGTTTGGTTTAAGTTTTTAAAATTACAATAATAAATTAAAAAGGAACAAATACAAAAAAGTGAAAGCGTTGCAGTCCTACGCAACCGACTGCGGTATACTCAGTGCCTGTTTGAAAAAGGGTGAAAAGAGGTCTGATTGCCAAGAGGTACGGGTCCGGTACGCTGCGTTTGATGATTGGCTGATGCAGATGGTAATACCACCTGCTATATTGCTTTCACTCGGTGAATCTAGCTCAAAAACAGTGAAAGATACACGCATTCCTGTTTTTAAAGAAGGTGTGGGACGTGGGTCATATTTTGGCGGCTTGGCATCTAAATTTTTGCTACAGTTTTTGTGGGGTGGTCCCAGATATCTTCCTACCAAAATTGGTGACTCTAGCTTAAATACTATTAAAGATACACCCATTCCCGTTTTAACTAGGCGGTTTGGCCTAATGGAGGGCGTAGCTCCAAAATTTTAATGCAGATCTTTGGGTCTCTTTAATATATTTCTCCTTACCAAATTTGTTGGCTCTTGCTTTAGGAGATATCTTCATATATCGAATTGATCGATTTGCCAGCCACCCAGTATGCGTAGAACCGAATCCAGACACTTTATCTGTCCGGCCATAGAAAAATATATTTTCAATGTTTCAAGTCTCTAGCTTTAATAGTTGCATTCTTACAGACGGACAGACACCATGACGGACATTGCAAAAATCTAATACACTCTTTACCTTTATAAATTATAGAAATAAATGTCATCAATTACTGCATAAATACGTAGCTAACTAAAATCGCGAGTTTTGTTCCATGGTAGCAAATTATGAAGTGTTATAATATTATACATAATTTAAATTAACTAGATCTTACTTTTAAATACGCTGTTTTATGCCAATTATAAATTACCATGAGAGTATTTGAGTATAACACTATTTAAAACAATGCTTATATTCCACTGACTTTTTCTGATGCTTTTCGGTCTCTTATAAACTAATGTCAGAACCTAAAACTGTGAATGAATAAGTTTCCGAGACATTCTTACTTAAAAGTGCAAAAACATGGTTTCATGACATGTTTATCGTCATGTCACAGAAACCAAAAAAAAAAAATGTTAAGTGTTGAAGATATACACTTTTTTCTCTAATAAGTCGTCTGTGTAATTTATTTTTTTGGACAACATGCAAAAAAGCATACATAATTATAAATTTTTGGTTGTTAAAGATGCAAGTTGATTCATATTTTTAAATTCTGACTCTGTAGAGGCGCTGTTTTTTTTGATAGAGTTGGCGAATCGCATCAAATGACATTTTTGGATGGTAAATTACTAGTCACGTCTCTTTAGAGGATAACAAACTTTAATAATTTTTTCAATAGGGCTCACAGATAAACTGGGTTGATAAAAATCGATAAATATAATGATTGAAAATCCATATGAACACATATTTCTATTATTTCCATTTCTACAGAAATGTTATTATTAAAAAAAATTTGTGTTGAGTGGTAACTGAAACCGTTACGATAATTTTAAATAAAATATTTTTCAGCTCCAACTAAGAGTACGGTAACCCATCAATTAATATTGGTTAACGATTACGGTTTGAATCCTTAATTAAGTCACATGCTTGAAAAACACAAGTAAGCGTTTATTGATTCTGCATTTGACATATGTTTTTGTCCTGTGACACCGAACGCTTTGGCATCCTGTGCGGGGATGATCCCTGCCAATTCTATCAAATTTTCCGTGAAAAAATTATACAGAGGAGAATACACAGATTGTGTGTGAATGTGTCCCGTATACAAGTTTACAGTATACGTACATATGTATGTATGTTAATATGTTCATAATTACATATTGGTATAAAAGATTTGTGTGTGTGTGTGTGTAAGTGCGTATCGGTCATAATAAATTGTTTTTGTTCCAAGCGGACATGGTCCGTTCATGCGGGTGCTTGTGGTGAAAGTTATGTTAGGGCCGCAAAAGCTTGCGCCATGTTTAATAAAAATTATTACGTGATATCCTTGAGGGTATAAACGCACATACATTTTCAAACAGAGACGCGCTCAATGTACAGCTATAAGCGCCTTCCAATGGGTGGCATGGTCATATAAAACAAAAAATCTACTGGTACGACGCCTGTGGCCGAACTGAATGATACGCTTTTGGCAAGGCGCCTGCGCTGAACTTTAGCGACAAGCATTCGACTTCGAAAGCAGAGCATACATTTATGCTTGAGCCTGTGCCTCTGCATGTGTGTACGTAAGTAAACGTGAGTAGGAAACACATTTCTAGGTCAAACTCAACCTCCGAATCGAGCAGCCCAATAGATACCCTTGCACATTTATTTTTAATAATGCTCCATGTTAAATAATGATTTCACTTTAATGTCGAAGGAAGCCATGCACTTAAATCATTAACTAAATGTATAAAAGGAATGATAAATAATTTGTGTTACAGGAAGAAGGGAATATTTTTAACCCTTTATGAATCACACTCAACAGCAAAATGAAAATGCATAGATGCATTTTTTCATTAGTCTAATTGCATCTAAATGAACAATTAATGACAGCCGCATAATAAAATCAAGTAGAAACGTTGCAGTCGGACGCACCCGACTGCGGTATACTCGATACCAGTAATAAAATAGATTAAAAGAGACCTGATGGCAATGGGGTGCGGATACGGCAGGGGTGTACGCTGCCTCAAGACTATCTGGTGCAGGGGATGCCAAAAAGCTATCTTCCTTCCAAATTTGGTGACTCTAGCTCAAAGTTTGTTAAAGGTAGAGGCTCTGGGCGGTATGGGGGCGTGGCATAAAAATTTTTGCTGAAGATCTATGTATCTTGTCAATAGCTATCCTCATACCAAATTTGGTGAATCTAGCTCAAAGTAAATAATATATGGTGGATGGGGCAAGGGGTGGTATGGGGGTAGGGAGGGGGCCGGGCATTAAAATTTTTGCTTCATATCTGTGTATGATGTTAATTGCTATCCTCCTACCAAATTTGGCGACTCTAGCTCAAAAACTGTAAAAGATTTAAGCATTTCATTTTTTAAACTGCGGGGGGCTGGGGGCGGAATGGGTGGGTAAGGCTCCAAAACTTTGATGCAGTTTTTGGGGTTTCGTTACCAGTTATCTACCTACTTAATTTTGTGACTTTAGCTCAAACACTATGAAAGATACACGCACTACCGTTTTTAAAGAAGCTTTGGAGCGGTTGGAGGCGGCAAGGGCAGTATAGATGGGCGTGGCATCCAAAGTTTTTATGAATTTGGTTGGGGATCGTCAACACCTATCTTGGCAACAAATTTGATGGCTCTAGCGCAAACTGCGGGGGGCTGGGGGCGGAATGGGTGAGCGTGGCTCTAAAATTTTTGATACAGTTTTTTGGGGGTTGATAGTAGCTATTTTTTCTCAAAATTTGGTAGTTCTAGGTGAAAGGGCTTGCGAAATAGCTGGATCTATCGATTTTGCGTTATCGAGTTTATCGATTTGCCAGCCCCCTTGTTATCGTAGAACTCCAATCTTGACACTTTAATTTACTATGCCATAGATAAAGAGATTTGCAAAGTTTAAAGTCTCTAGCTTGAAGGGTGTGGAAAAAAGTTGCGTTCATACAGACGGACAGACGGACTGACTCCATGACGGACATTGCACAAACCCAATATACTCCTTACCTTCGGCCATTAATGCTGGTAAAAAAAATATATACATTCGTATTTTATATTTCAATTAAAGGGAATTGATAGTAGTCCTTGCAACATTTTAAGAAGCTGAAATAGATAAAATTTACTATTGTTTTTATTTAGCTGTACATACCTAACTTTATTTGTTAACTATATTTGCTTACATGGTTCCCTCACTTTTAGTTTTTTGAGGAAAAACAAGTTCAAAAAGTTTTAAGTTTCAACGAAAAAACGTTGCTTTAATATTAAACCATAAATAAAATGCAAAAAGATAAAAATGTCTTCAAAGATATGCAAAATTGCGTAAGTCTCTTGACTTGGAAAAAAGCATTTGATTAAATTGTTATATATACAACAAAAATTCCACGTTCTTTAGGTATACGTGGAATTTGTGAATTTGTTGCATACAAAAATAAAATGAATAAATATGTATTGTGCGCGAGTCAATTAAAAATAAAATACTGAGTGCCGTTTTCGAAGCCAAAGATTAACATCGAAACCAAACTATTAAAATGGAGCGTAAACACTTGAACTGCTTGCTGGCTATATTGCTTGGCGTACTTCTATTGCACAGGCACATACCACCAGCTGTCGCCGATCAGGATGAGGATATACCACACAATGAGTAAGTACACAACACGGTGCTACCCATAAAACCCGAACTAAGATTCGGTAGTAAATTTAAAATAATCTTTCAAAAACTTGCATTTATGCATCCTTAGTTTTTTTTTTAGTTTGGAAGCATATAAAGATTTTGAAAATTATGGAATTTTATAATAGAGTTTGATATATATATATATATATACTTGATACCGAATAAAGAGAATATTTTTTTTAAGCTTGTGCCTCGGCAAAAGTAAGAAGTTTTTTTACTCTGATACCGAAGGTAAAAAGAGTATATTGGGTTTGTGCAATGTCCGTCATGGTGTCTGTCCGTCCGTCCGTCTGTCCGTCCGTATGTTCGCAAATTTTTTCCACACCCTTCAAGCTAGAGACTTGAAACTTTGCAAATGTCTTTATCTATGGCATAGTAAATTAAAGTGTCAAGATTGGGGTTCTTCGATAACTGGGGGGCTGGCAAATCGATAAATGCGATAACTCATTTTACTCATTTGCAAACACTCATTTTATGAGAAAAGGCAAATTTTCCCTCCTCAAGTTGATATTACGAGACCGATTTAAGTGTTTTGCTCAATGGAAAACACGAAACATGGAAAACACAAGAGAACCGAAAAAAGTGTTTTGCTGAGATAGAGACAGAGGGCGCTTGATATTTTTCTGTTTTTTAGGCAAGAAGAGTGCAATAAAAATAAGTGTTGAGATTTATTTGCGAGCTCTGGTTCATAGAAATGGAACAGGTACCGTGTAATAGCATATCCTCCATTTCCGTAAATTTTAACAGTCAGTTACGAAACCTGTTTCCATTGCTCTGTAACTGAACCTCCGTAAATAAATCAGCTGTTCGGTTTGGTTTCTTTTGGTTTGTTATGGTTTATTATAGCTAAAATTACGAATTAACATGGAGCAAAATGCATTTTTGCAAACTTTTGGTGCATTATTGTCAGTTATATTGATATGCTTGCAATGTCTACAGCCTATTTTGCTTGTAATGAAGAATCAATATAATTTTATAAACACATCGGCCACGAACATTGCAAATAGCAGAAAACGGAAACGTCCAACTGAGGTGTCATTTTTAAGTTAAAATTGCAAGCATAGTTGAAAATAATATAATATCTCTATATTTATATTTGAAATAGTCAAGGCATGGAAAATTTTGGGGGCTGGATGTGCCCCACAATGGTGATGTGTTTTTCAAGAAGAATTACGGATGGAGCAAGCCACATTTAATATCCTTGTGGAGCGCTTGCGTAAATGTGGGAGTTCCTTTGCATTGCTCTAGGCAAGCATCCGACACTTCATTGGATGATATAAGTGCCAACGTTAAGAGTAAAATAGACTACTGTTGAAAAGTTTAAATTTGAACAAGCCCGAACCATATCACCAAAGCTAGTTGTTAAAAAGTATGTGAATAGGCATATCAGTAATAATAACGGTATTAGGATCAGCAGTGCACCGCCTGTAAGCCACCCTGTTGCCTCAACTTCGGCGGCAAAAACCAACAAAAGTTGTGAGCTTGGCCTATCAAAATGTTCGAGGCCTTAACACAGCTTATCCTTTGATTCACAAATAGTTGCCCTCACAGAAATCTGGCTAAAGCCCAATATATCTGATTTTACCGTTTTGCCTAATAAGTATAACCTGTACAGATGTGATCGCACCTCCCACAAGGGGCGCGGTGTTCTCATTGCTGTTGACTCTTGTTATTCCTCTAAACAGATTCATTCTCATGATCATCCGGATATTGAGTTTCTATGTGTTAAAATTTTATCTAGCGGATTCTCACTGTATATAACTTGTCCATATATTCCTCCCCATCCTGATAATAACATTTAGATATCCCATCTGAATTCCCTGCAAATTGTTTCGTCGTTGTTGACGGATATGGATCAACTTATAGTCGTTGGGGATTTTAATTTGCCACATGTTGTTTGGTCTGTGAATGACACATCTTCAGCGCAATTACCGGCCACTTCTGATGATTTTATTGATAGCGTTCTAGAGTTGGACCTATCACAAGATAACAGGGTGCGTAACTGATTCTGATTCTGATTGTAGTAATGTTAGTAGAGTACCCCCTCTAGTGCTTCCTGATTACCTACCATCCAACTTTAGAATATTCCTTTGAACTTCTTAACTTTAGACCAGCATCTAACAATTCTTTAAATTGAATGATCTTCTTCAGCATACTAATAAGTCTCACCTCTACTCTTGTAGTGGTATAGAAACTGCCATTGCCATTTTTTACAGGACCTTGAATTCGCATTTGGATATCTGTGTTCCCCTTACTTGCCCTTCAAGTGAAAATAAACCACCTTGGTTTACGACGAACTATCAAAATTAAAAAACGTGAAAACAAGATACAAAAATTAAAAAATCTGGACATACAATAAATTTATCCTCGTATATAATAATTTTATTTCTGTAAACACTTTTTGTTATAACAATTATCTCAATCGTTGCAGATCAAACTTTTCTCGTGATCCGAAACAGTTTTATAAATTTGTTAACTCAAAACTTAAATCTTCATGCACGGTTTACCTTGATTATACAAAAGCAACTTCTGATCAAGCAGTAGCGGGTCTATTTGCTGAGAACTTTCAATTCGTTTACTCAGCGAGTTTAAATAGTTGCAATAACTCCTATCCTTTTCAAGTTCAATCGTCAAATCGCATATATGTCACAGTTATAAATGAGTGTACGCTGCTAAGTGACCTTAACTGTATCAAACCAGGCTTTTTGCCTGGCCCAAATGGAGTGCCAGGTTGTATACTTAGATACTGTGCGGATTCACTTTGTAAGCCCTTACATAAATTATTTAACTTGTCGGTTGAATCATCTGTGTTTCCTGGTATATGGAAAGAATCTTTTAATATTCGACTTCATAAAAATTCTTATAAGTGTAACGTTAAAAATTATTGGGGTATATCCAGGTATATCGTGGCTTTCTGAGTACTAGTGTGACTGAACACAAAAAGTAGTTTTTAAATCATCTGTATAAAAATCTATGTTGACGTAGAATACGTCTTACGTTACGTTAATGACTGTGCTATCCAAAATAGTTGTTGTTGTAATATGGTTGCTTCACAAAATCGCTAATTCCTCATGAACTAGCGGATAGATTTTCCTCAAACTAATTTCATTTTAAAGCCAAGGCAACCTTTATTTTAATGTAGTAATGTTATTTTCTATTAAAACAAGTAAGAAAGCTCTAATCGGGATAGCCCGACCAGAAGATACCCTGAACCCAGTTGCAGTCCTTGCGTCCTAAAAGTATGCTTCAAATAATTATCACTTTAAACAAAACTCAAAAATGACTTAACCTTACGATATCTCTGGTGTTTCTTAACCGATTTGGACGAAATTTTGAGAAAAGTTCTATCGTTACTTATTACACTAAACCCCATTTTTACATTTTCCAAATTCGATATTTTTTTGTTATTGATTCCATGTGAATATCGAAAACCAGAGTAGTTATCGATAATTTGAAGCAAACTTGTTCTGCTTATGGTATAGGAGAACTTATATTCAAAATCTGAAGTCTCTAGCTATTGTAGTCTCTGAGATCTACGCGCTCATACAGACGGACAGACGGACGGACAGACGGACATGGCCATATCGACTCGGCTATTGATACTGATCAAGAATATATATACTTTATGGGGTCGGAGATGCTTCCTTCTGCCTGTTACATACTTTTGCACAAAACCATTGATTTACCCATTTTATGGGTTCAGGGTATAAAAATGAGACCAAAAACATGCAAAACTTTGCTTCATTTTGAAGACTTTAAATTGCTCAATAATCAATCAATTACTTTGATATTTTGAAATTTAAGTTGAGATGCGGTAAACAAACATTCCCACATTCAAATTTTTTATACTTTTGCCAAATATATGACTTTTTAAGGCAAAAAATCAGTGCAAAAATCACTTCTTTTTCTCAATTGCAAATTGCTCAAAAATTCAGCCATAGAATCGATTTTTTTAATACAAAGTTGACTTGATTTCCTTTCGTTTGATATATATGCGGTCATGACTGAAAGCTTCTAAATGTGGAAATTTCATTAAGATATTCGGGCATAATTAAATTTTCATACATAAATTATTCCGTGCCAGGGGTATAAATGAATAAGCTCAGCTTAAGCGTCAGCTACAAACAATTATATCACAATAAAATATATTTACCCCAATTTTATAAAATCCGAAATTTGCGCGCAAGTTTTCGATATCATGTTTTATTGTTTTTGTTGCACATTCAATTATGGTTTTGAACCAAAACAATTAATATGCTTGTGCAAAAATATCATATAAACTATCCGGAACTAAACTATCGATAATTCGTCTTTACAGAAGCAGCCCTGACTTTCGCAACAAAGTTATTGCATTAAAAAAAAAAAACAACAATACAATTTTAGATTTAATTATGCGGAAATGTTGATTTAATAAATTATATCATAGTTATATATCAAGTCAATGTTTGTATTATTTAAATCAGAGATGCTAATAAGTGTTGCAGTAAAAAGCAAAAAATTAGCCAAATGACAACAAATACATATAAAATAAAACATCTACAGTGAATCACATTAATATTCGGTTTTTTTTTATTTCCAATCACAAATAAAATGAATAAAACTAACAATAATGAAAAAAGTAAAAATGACAGATTAAAGCTTGAAAAATTACCGTATATGACTTATATATATCTAGGTTTTATTTTAAACTAATACAGAAAATATGGATAAACAAAAAAAAATGTAAAAATTTGCGCCACATTAATATTCGGTTTTTTTTTTCTAAGTCGAAGTATAAAACCAAGTGGCAACTCCAAACAGCCACGTATGGCACGAAAAGTTGGTTTCCCCGAAAAAACAACACCTTATTAACATTTATTGGCAAAGAACACACCAAAATATTGAATTGCAATCACTTAAATATAAAATGGGACAAAAACGAAAGATTTCTTCGCTGGAGCAGCGGAAACTTGTGGTCCAATTGTATTTGGCGGGCAAAACATTTACAGAAACTGCTCAAATGCTACATATGAGGCCAAATACGGTCGGTGACATCGTCAGAAGATTCAAAAATGAGGGAAGAGAAGAGTCTCCTAAGCAAAAACCAACCAAAAAAATTGACTATTCGGGAAGAAGCAGAAATAATGAGGAAGGTCAAGCTAAATCCTCGAGTGAGTCCGCCGGAGTTACAGACCGAACTATTTGCCGACCGCGACAAGGTAGTTTCAGCTGAAACAATTCGACGTGTGATAAGAAAGCATGGGTACAACGGGCGAATCGCGAAAAAAAACCATTGCTTTCTGAGCGCAACCGGAAACTTAGACAAGTTTATGCCCAGGAGCACTTAAAAAATGGCCAAAGCTGGTAAGATGACGTTTTTCCGTTGACGAAAGTAAATTTAACTTATTTGGCAGTGATGGCAAGACCATGGTTTAGAGGAAGCCCAATGCAGAGCTGCAGAAAAATCATTTACGACCAACCGTGAAACACGGCGGTGGTAGGGTGATGGTTTGGAGGTGCATTTCAACGAAAGGAGTGGGAAGTCTCGTGTTCATTGATGGAATAATGAACCAGGATCTTTATTTAAAAATTTTGAAGGAAAATTTGAAGCAGTCGGCGGAAAATATGGGCATTGCCAACAGTTTGAAATTATATCAGGACAATGATCCTAACCATAAGGCCCATAAAGTTAGGCTATTGTACAACTGCCCTAAAGTAATAGAAACGCCAGCCTTATCGCCAGACTTGAATCCGATTGAAAATTTGTGGAATGAGCTGGACCTCTGTATACGCAAAACAGCAATATCGTCCATATCGCATCTCAAAGCACGGCTTCAAGAGGAGTGGGCGCAAATTGGCCAACAATATACCTAAAAAATTATACAAAATATGCCAAAGCGCCTCGGCGATACTATCAAAAACAAAGGGTATCACACAAAATATTAGATTAAGTTTTTCTCTCTAGACAAAATAGATATTTTGAAGTTAAAAACAAAAAAAAACCGAATATTAATGTGGCGCAAATTTTAACCATTTATTTGTTTATCCATATTTTCTGTATTAGTTTATAATAAAACCTAGATATATATACGTCTATTAAAAGGTAATTTTTCAAGCTTTAATCTGTCATTTTTATTTTTTTCATTATTGTTAGTTTTATTCATTTTATTTGTGTTTGAAAATAAAAAATAATAAAACCGAATATTAATGTGATTCACTGTATGTGGTTGTTGTTATTAGGCTACCGCTTCATAATTTTTGTTGCACAAGAACAGACGTATTCTACGGTTAACCCATCCGCCCGTGTGATCTAACACAGGCTGTCTACTTTTTTTAAACATTCTTTAGTCATTTATCACACATTTCCAGTATAATAGCAATATGCATAAGGATGTCGCCTCATTTACTTAAAAATTAAAATCATTGCTAACTTATTAGAGTTTACTTATTAAGAATTGATTTGCACATACACTCACTCGTATATCTCTGCGTACAACCCTATACATTTTCAAAATCAAACTTTAAAGAGAAATGTTCAGTGCATGTATTTAACCAATTCTTTTTTAAACGTAACTTTTTTTTGTCTTCAATGACGTATATTTGCTAGAAATATTACACAATGTTTTATATTTAATTATTAGTTTTAAGCATAGCATGGAAAAATGTACACGCAAATGTCTGCGTACAGTTTACTTAGACTTAAAAGTAAACCCTTTTTAATAGCTTGTAGGGTATATTTTTCCTTGCAAAACCTCCGCAAGGCGTCTCGGCATGGAATCGATGAGTTTATGTGTCTCTGCAGTAATTTTTCGGTTGCTAGCTACCGAAACCGAATTCAGTTCACTTGCAACCGAAACAAGTACTTTTGACTTTATTTGGTTGGGGGTAACCAGTTAACTAATTTGTTTCCCTCTGATTTGCCACGTGTTCGAACTGTTTCGCCGGTTGTAAAATACCGCAAGTAAGGCACAATTTATGCTGGGCGCTTATTGGGTTGCGCACGCAAGTATTTCGATTTTTTTCAAGATCTTGTTTCAAGACATCTAACAATTGCCCAAACAAAAACAGGGTGACTCGAAAGTACTTGCGGAACTTTGTATCGTCGTCCATCAAATGACGATCTATCAAAATGTTCACAGCCCCTTCTTCTGATCTTTCCCTGTAGATTTGTGTGGGCTTTTCCTCTTATTAACTTTGTTGCCGAACAACATGAACAACATTAAAAAATCTTTTTCAAAACAATCATTAGCAGCAAGGAACGCTGCGATTCTTTTTTGCTCCGATGAATAATTTTGCATTTTGTAAGTGATAAAACGTGATGCGGATGAAAATTAGCGCATGGAGAGAAATATTCCGTTCGGTAGAAGTTATATGTCGCAACCCACGCAAAATCAGCCACCACCCGAAACCGAAACTCGGATTCGGTTTCAGCAACAACATAATATTAACTATAATTATGCATAAATGTACGTCTTACGTTACGGTAATGAGTGTGCAATCAATTACTCTGATATTTTGAAATTTAAGTTGAGATGAGGTAAACAAACATTCCCACATTCAAATTTTTTATACTTTTGCCAAATATATGACTTTTTAAGGCAAAAAATCAGTGCAAAAATCACTTCTTTTTCTCAATTGCAAATTGCTCAAAAATTCAGCCATAGAATCGATTTTTTTAATACAAAGTTGACTTGATTTCCTTTCGTTTGATATATATGCGGTCATGACTGAAAGCTTCTAAATGTGGAAATTTCATTAAGATATTCGGGCATAATTAAATTTTCATACATAAATTATTCCGTGCCAGGGGTATAAATGAACAAGCTCAGCTTAAGCGTCAGCTACAAACAATTATATCACAATAAAATATATTTACCCCAATTTTATAAAACCCGAAATTTGCGCGCTTTTCGATATCATGTTTTATTGTTTTTGTTGCACATTCAATTATGGTTTTGAACCAAAACAATTAATATGCTCGTGCAAAAATATCATATAAACTATCGGGAACTAAACTATCGATAATTCGTCTTTACAGTAGCAGCCCTGACTTTTGCAACAAAGTTATTGCATTAAATAAAAAAAAAAAACAACAATACAATTTTAGATTTAATTATGCGGAAATGTTGATTTAATAAATTATATCATAGTTATATATCAAGTCAATGTTTGTATTATTTAAATCAGAGATGCTAATAAGTATTGCAGTAAAAAGCAAAAAATTAGCCAAATGACAACAAAAACAGATAAATCAAAACATCTATGTGGTTGTTGTTATTAGGCTAACGCTTTATAATTTTTGTTGCACAAGGACAGACGTATTCTACGGTTAACCTATGCGCCCGTGTGATCTAAAAAAGGCTGTCTACTTTTTTTTGTTACCTCTGGTGTTCCCCAGTGGAGTCACCTAGGACCATTGCTATTTAATCTATTTATTAACGATCTTCCTTCTGTTATTACTAACTCTCGTGTTTATATGTTTGCTGATAATGTAAAGCTCTGTTTCACCTATTAGGATGATTCTCTATGTACCTTACTACAGTCTTGGGTGCACTGTCGGCCTGGTGCCGTTATAACTTACTAAATTTAAATTGTTCAAAATGTAAAATCATGTCTTTTTGTAGAGGTGCCCCTCATACTGCACATTACTTGCTTGATGCTTCACCACTTGTCCGCGTTTTTGAAATTAAAGATTTAGGCATCATTTATGATAGCAAATTAAAATTTGATTCTCACATATCGGTGAAGGTCAATAAGGCCAAAAATTTTCTTGGCTTCATTAAGCGGTGTTCAAAAGATTTAAATCCCTACACCACTAAAACGCTATATACATCTCTAGTACGTACCATCCTGGAGTATTTTGTGTGTGGTCCCCGCAATACGGGATTCACCAGGATAGAATTGAATCTGTGCAGAAGAAATTTTTTCTACTTGCGCTTAGAAGTTTAAACTGGGTTCCTGGAATAGACCTACCCCCGTATTCAAGAAGATTTCTTTTCATTAATCTTCCTTCCCTTTTGAAACGTAGGATTATGCATGGTGTAGTATTCGTGACTATTCCACTTACCTTCTACCCGAAACTTTTTACCTCTTAGCCTGCTCAAGCAACTATTTAATTCATGAACCGTTTCGTGTTATATGTCATGACTGTAACATGCTTTATTCTCTTGTCCCTTTGGAAACCTCATCTCAAGAACTAAAACGTTCGATCCTTTTATGTTTATCTAATCGTAACCACTTATCACTAATCTTCCGTTGGTCTGATTAGGTTTTTCTGGGTTTTTTCCAATTCATGCAACAAATGTTGGACCACTAATTTTCTTGTTCAATTTCTCAGAGCTTTAACGTTAACTTTTCAACTTGTTTACCCTTATTTAATTTCAGATTTATATATAATTTTAAATATTACTTTTAATATAATTATTCTAAACTAATTTTAATTTCATGTCAGCTGCTCATAGCTGACAATAAATAAATAAAGTTTTCGTCCCACAATTGCATAAACAAGTTCTCCATCCCTTGATCCCCAGATGACATATTCGGGAATCCATCTAAAAACAAAGTAATAAATTACAAATTTGCGCTTACCTTTTCAACCTTCTATCAGCTGTGGCTTTTTCGATGAAACATCGCAATGTTTTATCAAACAAGTCTTCAAATGAACTGGTTTTTTTTTTTCAGTGATTCCTCTGTAAATATTTACGTCAGTTTTACTTCAGTTAATTCCTTATGGGAGAATACATGCAAATTGAACTGTTAACTCACTGTTAACAGATAAAATGAGCAGGGGAAATAGGCTATAACAAACAATACGGTGCTTACACAGCGCATTGAAATTTTTGCTTTTTATATTAATATGTCATTTTATTTTTGCTATTTTTTTTAGGACTCACTTTGTTTTCAAGTAATAAATTAAATTATTATTCCATAATTTACGTACAATAATAATTTCAAATTAATTAAACGGCGCTCTCTTTGAATTCGTTGGATTAATCTCGCAGCTCTCATTTTAATTTTTAAAGAGAATGGCCCAGCGGCGAACACCATATTCGATACGTCCACAAGATGCATTTAGTGGAGACTCCACTGAATGTATTACGTGTAGAATTTTTGTAATCAAGGCTGTCATGAAAAGTTTTGTACAGAATTGTTGTTGTTTCGCTCGTTCTTACTTCGGCTACTGGATTCATTCTATTGCTCGTAATTTTTTTTTGATTTTGTGTGCCGTTACGCATACAAGGGTAAAAATGAATGCATACCCAGCGGCGAAAATATATCCCAATATTCATTACCTCTTCAAGAGTTTGTATGCCCAATACTTTCGAGAACCGTGCACAATTCCCATTACATTTCATGTTTCTTGGCCGCTTTTACGTCTGAAATACGACGCAAAAATAAAAGCACAACATGTAGAAATATATAAAGAAAATCAACTATATAAAAATAAGTCTAAATTTCCTTCCTGACTATATAACTCCTGAACGCGTGAGCCGATTTCCACGGTATTGCATTTGTTGGAAAGGTCTCGGGGTCCGTGAGGTATTTAGCCAAAATTCAGGAAAAATTGAAACAGAAAAGCGAGCGAACTGTTCCATTTTTGAAAAGAAACAGCTTCAGCGCCTCAAGCTTGTTTTATGCTCCTGCGAAATTAGTAGCGTTGTCACAGAATATGTCTGCTAGGATTCCGCGTCTGGCGATCAAGCGCTTGAGTGCTGCGATAAAGCTATCCGTTGTGAGATCGGATACGACTTCGGCTCATATGGCTTTTGTGGCAAAGCATATAAAGACAGCGACATAGGCCTTGCCATGAACGTCTATGCCGCATCGCGAAAATGGTTTTGATAACAAAAGACGTTCCTTGGGTAATTGTCCCATTAGCTGGCCTTGTAGAGCTGGTCGGTAGCGTACGCAGTGTATGCAGGATTGAACGACTCGGCGCGCCAAGTCACGAGCGTTGGCGCATCAGATCAACAAGTGATTTTGGTCCTGCATGATAGTTCTGCCGATGAACGTGACGCACATACCGCTCTACGAAGGCATCCTTGCTTGGGAGTAGAATTGGATGCTTCTCGGTGTCCGGCATGTTTGCCAGTTCTAATCGACCTCCAAGTTTGATGAGCTCGAATCGACTTGCAAGAAAGGGCAAAGGCTTTTGAGCTTGTTGCGAACAGGCTCACCCTTACGCAGCAGTAATGAAATGAAATAAGTGAGATGTATGTTCCAAACGATGCAATTAAGGGCACGCTGCAGTTCCATGGGGTTGGCGACGGCTTACCAAATGATGATAGGTTTCGAGTGCGCTGAGCGAATCGAATCATCCAAGCAACCACTAGAAAGCATCTACGATAAGAGCTGATGTTGCAGACACCAGTTAGGAGAGTTGGTTGCAGCTGATCGCTACGACAAAAGCTGAATTGCGCTTTTCCAGATTGACCACTTCAATGTCTATACTATTTCGATTGTTTGTTGGCCAATGTTGCTAGGCGTCGAAATGAAGGTCCCTTGCACCATATAGACTGTTCCAAGTCAGTTACTGTGCAGCCTCTGGACAACAGATCTACGGGGTTGCACTGTGTTGGCACATGCTTCCACTTACAGTCTGAAGTGGTTTCCTGAATTTCCAAAATACGATTGCCGACAAATGGAGACAGTGTGGCAGAGTGCTGCCGAGTCCAGTGTAGGACTATCTGTGAATCGCACCATAGGAACATGGTTGGCTGCTTGTCTGAAAAGAATCCAGAGATTTTGCGATAGAGTTGTGACAGAAGAAGCGCCCCACATAGCTATAATTTAGGCAGCGACAGTTTCTTGGAGCAACTTGTGACCTGGACGTGATGAGCTGTACCTCAAGCGAGTCGTCTGTTCCGTTGACGTCTGTATTCATGATAACCCCGCTGCGTCTCGATGTAGCAAGGTGTGATGCGATAGCGAGCAGCTACGGCATCTCTGGTTAGATGGGCATTTCGCTACATGATGACCTTTGTTGAGGCAATTGATACAGAGTCCGAGTCGCTTGATTGAGGTTAAACGACTCTCTATGGTAAAATTGATTAATTGAGAGGCTCTATGATCTGTACTAGAGCCTATCTAACAAGTTTGTGTTGTACAATTGAATGACGAACTTGTCTGAAGCGGTTGTGAGCTAGGTTTGAGCCCACCTTGTTGGTTCACAATGGCATCGGCAGCAGGTATGCCAATTGATTCTAGATACTGACAATGGCGTTCCACAATTCGGATGCAGTTGTCCCATGACGGTAGGGATGTGAGAGATTCATTCCATTTTCGCTTGGTCTCCTGTTCCACTTTCCCCATAACTATGAAAATGAGCATGGCCTGGGCAATTTGCGATTCAATACCTAGGGACAGCATCAAGTTATATAATGCAGAAACATTGTCGATGAGACTGCGCATGATATAGTATCCAAGAATACTAGTATTGGGTTATCATAGCGATTCTCCAAGCGTTGCAGAGCCTTTGATTAATTGTCTGAAGTAACTTGGAATGCTTTAACCGTTTCTAGTGCTAGACCACGAAGACAATTTATTAACCGGCAAGATAATTCCAATGGTGCTAGCTGCTGGCTATGTTCGATCGCTTATATTTTTGATGTGTTAATATCTTTAGGCGCGTAACTCCACAAATTTTGTGCTGTAAGGCGTAACTTGTAACTTGTGTAGCGGCAGCAAATATCTGTAATAGACGAAGTCTTCCTACTCGTAAGCTAACATAACACGAATATTACACGATATGTCTGTTCTTTGCATTTGCTTTGTTTTGCTTCCGCTTAGATGCCGAAAAGCAGTATACTGACACAGTCGAGCCCAGCAGCTCTGCTGTTTATATGAGTGTGAATATACACACTTTTGCTATTTTTGTGAAAGCACGCACAACTACAGACTAACATAATCTTCATCAATAAGAATATAAACTGAAGAATGATCAATCTCGGATACCCCAATAATATAAAAGTGGTATAGAGGATATGTATGTATGAAGTTCTATAATATGTTTGGAATAATTGCATATTTTGATTAGCATACGTTGGGGCTTAGTTAACAATTGAAAAACTGCAAAAATAGTTTGATATCTGCATGTGCAGATGGTTTTGTTTCAGTTGCACTTGCGCTTAGCGGCCTTAATATTGTAAGACAAACGACTACAAGCGGCTACCAAGAACGGTAAAATTTTTAGTATGTGCGTTTGTTAAATTTTTTTTGCTGGGTCTACTTGTCGAGATTCTTGATGTTTTTGATATTTTATCTGTGGACGTGCACTTGCAAATGACAAATGCACTACAGGACACACTTTCGGCATTGTGTGCGTCTTTGCATGACTGTATGGTTTTTTTTATTTTTTTTTTATTTTTTTTTTAGTTTGTTGGTTTTATTTATTGAATCTTTTCTTGTGATTAGAAAACCAACAATAAGTATACAAATCTCATTTATATAACTTAGCTAACTGTGCATTCTGTATTCTGAGTGAACGTCCTTAAGAAGCATCGCTGGGTTGGTAAGTTATTACGACGAAGGGGGGATCGGCTGCAAAGTCTTATAAGACCTTTCGCGAGATGATTGGGGTGCGATGAGAGCTTGCTAAAGTATTTCACTTTGTGTTCCGCTATTACCTCCTTGACTGGTTGGATGTTTAAGTCTCTCTGAATGTTTTCATTTCGAATATACCATGGTGCTCCGGTGATGGTTTTCAAGATCTTAGACTGGGCTCGTTGCACAATGTCGATACTGCTGTTGCAAGCGTTCCCCCATAACTGTGAGCAAAGGCCCAGATTGGTTTTAGAACAGAGTTGTAGAGGAGAACCTTGTAATTCAGACTAAGGGGAGAACGAGCATTGAAAGGCCAATGGAGGATATTGGCTTTAAGTTTGAGGCGTGTTCTGTAAGTCTTCTATCAAGGTGTACGCCCAGATACGTAACTTCGTTTGCTTTTGGAAGTGCGTTAATGTTTAACGAGTGTGGTGCACAATCTTGTCTGTTAAGAGTGAAAGTTACTTGTTTAAATTTTTGTTCGTTTACCCTGATTCGCCAGTCGGATAACCATTTTTCAACGTTGACGAGATAGTGGGCTAGTTGCGCTGTTGCTTGTATTGGGGATCTGGAGCGGCTGAGAATGGCTGTATCATCAGCAAAAGTAGAAGTTGTCCATCTGATACTGATAGGGATATCTGCTGTGAACAGCACGTATAGTTTTGGTCCGAGTACGCTGTCTTGTGGAACACCAGCTTCAATACTGTGTTTGTCAGACATTGCGGCCTTGCATCTTACTGCAACATTCTGTCGAAGAGGCATGATTTAAGCAGCTTATGTGTATTGTTTGGAAGCATTCTTTTGATCTTATACATCAGACCTTCCAACCAAACTTTGTCGAATGCTTGAGAAACACCAGAAATATCGCAGTGTAGTATTCTCGATTTTCGAACGCATCTCGTATCTCGCTATTCGAAGGACTTGCTCCGAGCTTTTTACGAAAGCCAAAATGGTGTGATGATTGGCTTTGCGGATTCAGAAATTGATGAATCCGGGAAAGCAAGAATTTTTAAAAAAGTTTTGATAGGCTTGATAATAATGCTTATAGGTCTGTACGACGAAGGAACTGTGTGATCTTTTCCCGGCTCTGGGATCATAATGATGATTGACTTTTTCCATCTTTCTGGAAAGTGCACGAGTTTGGTAATGGTATTGAAGAGCTGTGCAATGATGCAGACAGCACAGTGAGGGAGCTCAATAATCATCTTTGGGGCTATAAGGTTACAGCCCGGGGATTTTTTTGGGTTCATTTGCTCTTTAATGGTTCTCGGGATTTCATTGGGGCACAACTTGGTGAATCCTGGTGAATCTGAAAGTCATTTGGTGCAGTCGGTAGTACAAATGAATTTGTTGCAGGATTAGGTTGAAACCCTTTTTGAAGGTGAATAGCAAATGTGCTAGCTCTTTCTACATCGCTGCGGGCCCAGCTGACTGCGAGGTTTCTTATAGGCATAACTGTTTCTTTCGGTGACACCTTCATGGTGTCCGTTTCTTCAACCTAGAGACTTGAAACTTTGCACATATTAGAGTCTACGGCCATGATAGATAAAGTGTCAAAATTGGGGTTCTACGATTAATAGGGGGCTGGAAAATCGATAAACTTGATAGCTCAAAATTGATAAATCCAGATATTCCGCACGCCCTTACAGCTAGAACAACCAAAGTCAAAGATAGCTACTTATAACCCCCAAAAAACAGCATCAAAAGTTTTGGAGCCACTCCTACCCATTACGCCCCCAGCCACCCGCAGTTTAAAACCAAAAACGCCTATATCTTCCACAGTTGTTAAGCTAGAGCCACCAAATTTGGTGGCAAGATAGGTGTTGAAGACCCGAACCAAATTCATAAAAACTTTGGATGCCACGCGTATCAATACTGCCTTAGTCCTAGCGTGCAGTACGTAAGTGCACGTGAAATTCTGGTTATGTCATCGTTATTTTTATTTTATTTATTTTGTTCCAAAAAACCGAGAATGTATCATAATAAATACTTTTGTACGATATATTTACTAAAGCACCCATATATTACCATAACTACAAACTGCTGTTTATGTACACGTCATACTTGCATGTCGTTCTCATGAACTAACTCGGACTCAGTTCGTTTGTTTGTACAAATTTACGAGCTGCTTTAATAAAAATGAGTTCGGTTATGGTGAATAAAACAATTGTTCGCTCAGAGTTCGTGTTTGAAACGAGTGTCGAGCGCTCACCACTCCAAGTTGTTCGATCACGAACGAGTTCGAGTTCACACTCGAGTGCGATCGAAAATTAGACACTCGTTGCAGTTCTCTGCTGTGCACACAATGCAGCTGCTTTGTTTGTTGGTTGGCGGCGATCAGCCGGCCGTGAGCGCAGATCCAAACAGTTGGTTGAATGGCGTTCTTATATGCGATAATATAGCGATTGTCAGAACAATTCTTATAAACGCTGACAAGATGTGCAATTAAGACGGTTGCGGCTAACTGAACCTCACTTTACAAGCAATTTACATGTATAAGTGTGATTGTACCTGCAGAGTAATTGCACTTTTACAAAAACTTTAAATGCTTGCGCGGGTGCCAAAATGTTGTTTCAAGAGCGTTTCCTTGACTGTTGCGATTTTTGTCTAATGTAGGTGGGGGTGTAAACCCTTAATATTAAAGCGATTTGGAGTTTATTTGCTTTTATTTCTGTTCAGTGCCCGACTTCTTTTTCACGAGCTAGATCTAAAAGCTTTTTCTCCTTTTCTTCATTCAAATTCAATTCACAATCACTGTGGTAGAGTAAGTTTTATTAACCTTAGAGTAACAGAGTGGGGCGCTTAACTTTAAAAGTGTTAGGCGCAATATTTCAAATATACAGTTGCAAGTTAATGCTACAATTTTATAAAAAATCATCGAAATCGGCCAACTATATAATTTTTACAAAAGATTTGAATTAATAATTAGTTGATTTTAGGACTTGTAAAAAATGAATAAATGGCAGATTTTTTTTTTGGCAAAATGCCTCAGAGTACAGCAGCAATCAATAACGTTAAAAATTAGTGTGTGTTCCTAAAAGAAGCAACCGCGAATGAATTCGCTTGTCGTCTCAAGTTTTGCCTTAATCTGATTGATGCAATCCAACTTATATGGGTAGTATTAACCTAATATGAACCTTGTGCAATTGTATTGCAAAACGTGAGATACTTCAAAATTATTTCTGTTTAATGTTTCTTTATATTTTGGCAACAATATTTAGTTATATATTTGATTTTTTTATTGACTATTATTTAATATTTGTGCATGCAATGGGTATTTTTAATTTGTTCATTTTGTGCGTCTTTTTGTGTCTATGTGATTCGAGAGCCAAATAAGTGTGTGTGTATTCACAAAAAATAAACCAGTGCAAAACAGTCGCTACCAAAATACAATACAAAATAAAAATATAATTAAATGCCTCCGCATATACTTAACAAAATACTTTTGAAGTAAAAGGAAAAGAGTGCGAGCTGAGAATACTTCTATATTATTTATTTTACTTATGAAATTTATCAGGAGACTTCAACCTGGACATTAGAAAACCGAAAACAAAATCGTCTTGCAATTTATGGAAACTACATTCAATCTTAAATTAAAACCACCCATCGCATCCTCAACCTCTAAAAGCACATGAAATGTTATGGTTTTCAGCAGATATATTGATGTCGAATGCCTTACCTACTTATCATATTTTTCATACCACAAACCAATTTTTAATAATATCAAGCTGTAATGAATTTAACATAATACGTTAAAACATTATAAAAGAAAACATTGAAACAAATTTTTTAATTGAAATTAACATTTTATTCTGTTTACAAGCATTGATATAAAGGTGTTGAACTTAAAAATATACTTTACTCATTTTAATTTCATTGTTGTGTCATAACATTTTTTTTTGTTTGATGAATATGAAATGTCCCGTATTCTACGTAAAATCTTAGCGGCCATGTAAGTCGCAGACACAGCCCGTAGGTCAAGCCGAAAGCACAGACCGTCGATTCATTTTTCCTTGCTTTGCATTACATTACATTTAATTTATCTCATGCATATCGACAGAAATTACTTGAATCTTATAAGTTCGAACGTAATAAAATATTTTTCCTGCAGAACCAGGTACTACTATACTATACTATAACATTTGTTTTTGTCTACTTTGCAGAGTGCGCAACTGGGCCCTTAAATTTGGAGTTGATTTATGGGAATTTGGTCGTCAATTTACCAAAATGACTGAAATCAAAAGTGTAAGTTGACCTTAAGCTTATATAAGACTAAAGTTATTACTAATTATAATTAAATATAGTAAACTGATATGGTGTCATATGTTTAAGCAGCCAGCTGAGAAATTTAAATAGCACCACTAAAATATATATATTTTTCTGACAGGCTGTTAAACCGAAACCAAAATTTAAAATGTTTTCAAATGAGTACTTTTAATACATTTTTAAATTTCCTCTAAATGTAATGTAAAAATTTTAATTGACACGACATTTGAAACTTATATCTTTGATGTGTTAATATCTTTAGGCGCGTAACTCCACAAATTTTGTGCTGTAAGGCGTAACTTGTAACTTGTGTAGCGGCAGCGAATATCTGTAATAGACGAAGTCTTCCTACTCGTAAGCTAACATAACACGAATATTACACGATATGTATGTTCTTTGCATTTGCTTTGTTTTGCTTCCGCTTAGATGCCGAAAAGCAGTATACTGCCAAGCAGCTCTGCTGTTTATATGAGCGTGAATATACACACTTTTGCTATTTTTGTGAAAGCACGCACAACTACAGACTAACATAATCTTCATCAATAAGAATATAAACTGATAAATGATCAATCTCGGATACCCCAATAATATAAAAGTGGTATAGAGGATATGTATGTATGAAGTTCTATAATATGTTTGGAATAATTGCATATTTTGATTAGCATACGTTGGGGCTTAGTTAACAATTGAAAAACTGCAAAAATAGTTTGATATCTGCATGTGCAGATGGTTTTGTTTCAGTTGCACTTGCGCTTAGCGGCCTTAATATTGTAAGACAAACGACTACAAGCGGCTACCAAGAACGGTAAAATTTTTAGTATGTGCGTTTGTTAAATTTTTTTTGCTGGGTCTACTTGTCGAGATTCTTGATGTTTTTGATATTTTATCTGTGGACGTGCACTTGCAAATGACAAATGCACTACAGGACACACTTTCGGCATTGTGTGCGTCTTTGCATGACTGTATGGTTTTTTTTATTTTTTTTTTATTTTAACGTAGAATACGTTATTCGGCAGGTTAGGGGTGCAATGCGAAGTAAAAATTTTTGCGACCGCTTTCGCCGCGTTCATTTCGAATTTTTTATACTTTAAACATACCCAAATGGAATCTCTTTTATATAGGAGTTAACTGAATTTATTAGCTTTCGAACAGTATATAAACTATAATACTGCTACATATAAAGTTTTTGAATCCATAAGTAAATGAAATTTTAAGCACAATACATTTTTCGGCAATTTTCATATGCGTGTTTTATGTGCTCATGTATTAGCAATAAGTAAGAGCGGGCGCGATAGTGATAGCTATAGCGGATAGACTGTGCATATAGTGTTGTTTCAGTTGCCGTTGCGCTCAGTGGTGTTTCGAAGCAAGCGGCGTGCCAACGCACTGTGGGCATTTTACCAAAAACTGGCATTAATTAATGGCTTGCAAACCACGCAAGATATTTTGATTTGGTTTTTTGCGTTAGGTTTGTAAGAACCAAAGGAAAATCATTTTAATAAAATTGGCTTGTTGCCGCCCTTTGTTTTCAACATATCAGGTCGAAATCTGGGAGTCAAGCATGTTTATATAATACTAAAATTTTTTTAAAAATTCATGGATATCGGCCAACTATATAATTTTTACTAGAGATTTGCATAAACAAGAAGTTAGTTTTGGGACATGTAAAAATAAATATATGACAGTTTTTTTTTTGCAAAGCGCCCCATAGTGCAGCCGCAACAAACAACGGTAAAGGCTTGTGTGTGTTCGAAAAAGAAGCAACCGCGTTTCATTTCTCATGTCGTCTCAACATTTGACTTATACTGATTAATGCAAACCAACTTAGAAGGGTTGTATAAACTCAATATGAACTTTGTGCAATTAAATAGCAAAACGTGATTACTTCAATATTATGTCTGTGTAATATGTTTGTTCATATTTTGGCAATAAGGGAAGGCGTTCAGAATCAATTAAACACGTTGTAGATAATTTAATAAACTAGCACTTAAATCGACGTTTTTTGTAAGTAATTAAAATATATTATCTATATATTAAATTATATATTTTATTTTTTTTATTGACGATTATTAAATATTTGTACAAGGGGTATTTTTAGTTTGTGCATTTTGTGGGTCTCAGCTACGACAATCCAGCACGTGTTGTTGTTGGTTTATGGCTGTTTTTGAATATTTATGTATGTATTTGATTCGGGAGGCAAAATGAGTGTGTGTGTTTATTCACGAAAAATAAACCAGTGCAAAACAGTCGCTACCAATATACTAAATAGAATGAAAACTTAATAAAATGCCTCCTAAAAAGCGCCTATATTTAACAAAATATTTTGAAAGTAAAAAGAAATAAGTGTGAGTAGAAAATACATTTATATTATTAATATTTGTATGAAATTTATCAGGAGAGAAAACAAACCCTTCTAGGAACTTATGGAAACTACATTCAATTCTCAACCTGCATTGATATGGTTTGCAGCATACATTTAAAAATATATTTTACTTAATTTAATTTCATTGTTTTGTCATTACATCTATTTTGTTTGATAAATTTGAAATGTTACGTATTCTACGTAAAATCTTAGCGGCCGTGTTGGAGACACAGCCTGTTGGTGTTTTTTTTTTTTAGTTTGTTGGTTTTATTTATTGAATCTTTTCTTGTGATTAGAAAACCAACAATAAGTATACAATTCTCATTTATATAACTTAGCTAACTGTGCATTCTGTATTCAGAGTGAACGTCCTTAAGAAGCATCGCTGGGTTGGTAAGTTATTACGACGAAGGGGGGATCGGCTGCAAAGTCTTATAAGACCTTTCGCGAGATGATTGGGGTGCGATGAGAGCTTGCTAAAGTAATTCACTTTGTGTTCCGCTATTACCTCCTTGACTGGTTGGATGTTTAAGTCTCTCTGAATGTTTTCATTTCGAATATACCACGGTGCTCCGGTGATGGTTCTCAAGATCTTAGACTGGGCTCTTTGGACAATGTCGATACTGCTGTTGCAAGCGTTCCCCCATAACTGTGAGCAAAGGCCCAGATTGGTTTTAGAACAGAGTTGTAGAGGAGAACCTTGTAATTCAGACTAAGGGGAGAACGAGCATTGAAAGGCCAATGGAGGATATTGGCTTTAAGTTTGAGGCGTGTTCTGTAAGTCTTCTATCAAGGTGTACGCCCAGATACGTAACTTCGTTTGCTTTTGGAAGTGCGTTAATGTTTAACGAGTGTGGTGCACAATCTTGTCTGTTAAGAGTGAAAGTTACTTGTTTAAATTTTTGTTCGTTTACCCTGATTCGCCAGTCGGATAACCATTTTTCAACGTTGACGAGATAGTGGACTAGTTGCGCTGTTGCTTGTATTGGGGATCTGGAGCGGCTGAGAATGGCTGTATCATCAGCAAAAGTAGAAGTTGTCCATCTGATACTGATAGGGATATCTGCTGTGAACAGCACGTATAGTTTTGGTCCGAGTACGCTGTCTTGTGGAACACCAGCTTCAATACTGTGTTTGTCAGACATTGCGGCCTTGCATCTTACTGCAACATTCTGTCGAAGAGGCATGATTTAAGCAGCTTATGTGTATTGTTTGGAAGCATTCTTTTGATCTTATACATCAGACCTTCCAACCAAACTTTGTCGAATGCTTGAGAAACACCAGAAATATCGCAGTGTAGTATTCTCGATTTTCGAACGCATCTCGTATCTCGCTATTCGAAGGACTTGCTCCGAGCTTTTTACGAAAGCCAAAATGGTGTGATGATTGGCTTTGCGGATTCAGAAATTGATGAATCCGGGAAAGCAAGAATTTTTAAAAAAGTTTTGATAGGCTTGATAATAATGCTTATAGGTCTGTACGACGAAGGAACTGTGTGATCTTTTCCCGGCTCTGGGATCATAATGATGATTGACTTTTTCCATCTTTCTGGAAAGTGCACGAGTTTGGTAATGGTATTGAAGAGCTGTGCAATGATGCAGACAGCACAGTGAGGGAGCTCAATAATCATCTTTGGGGCTATAAGGTTACAGCCCGGGGATTTTTTTGGGTTCATTTGCTCTTTAATGGTTCTCGGGATTTCATTGGGGCACAACTTGGTGAATCCTGGTGAATCTGAAAGTCATTTGGTGCAGTCGGTAGTACAAATGAATTTGTTGCAGGATTAGGTTGAAACCCTTTTTGAAGGTGAATAGCAAATGTGCTAGCTCTTTCTACATCGCTGCGGGCCCAGCTGACTGCGAGGTTTCTTATAGGCATAACTGTTTCTTTCGGTGGCACCTTCATGGTGTCCGTCCCTTCAACCTAGAGACTTGAAACTTTGCACATATTAGAGTCTACGGCCATGATAGATAAAGTGTCAAAATTGGGGTTCTACGATTAATAGGGGGCTGGAAAATCGATAAACTTGATAGCTCAAAATTGATAAATCCAGATATTCCGCACGCCCTTACAGCTAGAACAACCAAAGTCATAGATAGCTACTTATAACCCCAAAAAAACAGCATCAAAAATTTTCGAGCCACGCCTACCCATTCCGCCCCCAGCCAGCCGCAGATTAAAACCAATAACGCCTATATCGTGAAATTCTGGTTATGTCGAAGGAGGACGAGATACCACTCGAACAACGAATGTTGAGAAGGATGAAGAATCGACTCCAACAACAACTTTTAGTTAGCTTTGGCTTTTGCCACAGCTGTGCGCAAAATGCAGCTGCTTTGTATGTTGGTTGGCGGCGATCAGCCGGCCGTGAGCGCAAATCCAAGCAGTTGGTTGGATGGCGCTCTAATATGCGATAATATAGCGATTGGCAGAGCAATTCTTGTAAACGCGGACAAGATGTGCAATTAATACCCCGATTCCACTACAAGCCGAATGCAAGTATGTAATTGGAACTCGGGAATGTTGCTTCCGTTTGTATAAGATTCCGCTATGCACAATGAGAATCTTTTTAAAATTTCCCCATAACAGATCACTGAACAGCACTTTTACATAGTCGATAGTATGAAATTTCCTATCGATACTTGGTTTAAACAGTGCCAATTTGGGTAAAACAGCAGCTGCATGGAAAAAAAACAAAACCCCTGTTAAAACAGGATGTGGATGAGTTGGATTTGTAGTGGAATCACCTACATCCGCGACTTGCTGTTAATGACGGATGCAACCTAATGGAATTAGAGTATAAGACGGTTGCGGCTAACTGAACCTCACTTTACGAGCAATGTACATGTGTAAGTGTGCTTGTACCTGCAGAGAAATTGCACGTTCACAAAAACTTTAAATATAAAAGTTAAACACGGTCCCTACTTGGGTGCCAAAATGTTGATTCAAGAGCGTTTTCTTGACTGTTGCGATTTTTGTCTAATGTAGGTGGAGGTGTAAACCCTTAATATTAAAGCGATTTGGAGTTTATTTGCTTTTATTTCTGTTCAGTGCACGACTTCTTTTTCACGAGCTAGATCTTCAAACTTCTTCGTCTATTCTTCATTTAAATTCAATTCACAATCACTGTGGTAAAGTAAGTTATGGTAACCTTAGAGTAACAGATTGGGGCGCTTAACTTTAACAGTGTTAGACGCAATATTTCAAATATACATCTGCAAGTTAATGCTATAACTATTGGGTTTTGACTCCAAAAAGAAAGCCATTTTTAAAAAAATCATCGAGATCGGCCAACTATTTAACAATCATTTACGTAAAAAATTAGTGTGTGTTCATAAAAGAAGCAACCGCGATTCAACTCTCTTGTCGTCTCAAGTTTTGCCTCAATCTGATTGATGCAATCCAACTTATAAGGTTAGTATAAACCTTATATGAACATTGTGCAATGTGCCAAATATGGTTGTGTGTATTCACACTTTGCACTTTGGATGCCACGCGTATCAATACTGCCCTAGCCGCCCCAACGCTTTGCTAAAAATGGTAATGCGTGGGAAGATAACTGCTAAAGACCTTAAAAAAACTGCATCCAAGCTTTGGAGCCACGGCCCCCGTTCACAAACCCCCTCCCCCCGCAGTTGAAAAACAGAAATGCATATATCTTTCACAGCTTTTGAGTTAGAGCCACCAAATTTGTTGATGAAGAATCCCAAAAAAATTAGGATGCCGCCCAACACCCATACCGCCCCATCCCCCATCCATCATATTTAACTAACTTTGAGCTAGAGTCACCAAACTTGAAAGAGGATAGCAATTGACATCATACATAGATCTGCAGCAAAATTTTGGATGCCACGCCCCCCATACCACCCCCAGCCACCCTTCCATCATATTTTACTAGCTTCGAGCTAGAGTCACCAAACTTGGGAGAAACATAGCTTTTTGGCATCCATCAGACAATCTTTACGGCAGCGTACACCCCTGCCGTATCCGCACCCCATTGTAATCAGGTATCTTTTTAGTGGTTTTTATACTCGATACCGAAGGTAAAGAGTATATTGGGTTTGTGCAATGTCCGTCATGGTGTCTGTCCGTCTGTCCGTGTGTATGAACGCAACTTTTTTCCACACCCTTCAAGTTAGAGACTTCAAACTTTGCAAATCTCTTTATCTATGGCATAGTAAATTAAAGTGTCAAGATTGGAGTTCTACGATAACTAGGGGGTTGGCAAATCGATAAACTCGATAACGCAAAATCGATAGATCCAACTATTTCGCAAGCCCTTACAGCTAGAACTACCAAATTGGGGAGAAAATAGCTATTTCCAATTCCCAAAAAACTACATCAAAAATTTTGGAGCCACGCCCACACATTCCGCCCCCAGCCCCCCGCAGTTTAACACTAAAAATGCCCATATCTTCTACAGTTTTTGAGCTAGAGCCATCAAGTGCCAAGATAGGTGTTGACGATCCCCAACCAAATTCATAAAAACTTTGGATGCCACGCCCATCTATACTGCCCTAGCCGCCTCCAACCGCTCCAAAGCCTCTTTAAAAACGGTAGTGCGTGTATCTTTCATAGTGTTTGAGCTAGAGTCACAAAATTTGGTAGGTAGATAACTGATAACGACCCCTCAAAAACTGCATCAAAGTTTTGGAGCCCCACCCACCCATTCCACCCCCAGCCCCCCGCAGTTCAAAAACAGAAATGCTTATATCTCTTACAGTTTTTGAGTTAGAGCCACCAAATTTAGTGCCAAAATAGGTGATTATAGTCCCAAAATAAATGCATAAAAACTTTGGATGCCACACCAATCCATACTGCCCAAGCTGCCCCAAACCACCACAATGCTTCACTAAAAACGGGAATGCGTGTATTTTCCAAAGCGCAAAGGCTAGAGTCACCAAATTTGGTAAGAAGATAGCTGTTAACAATCCTCAAAAAACTGCATGAAAGTTTTGGAGCCACGCCCCCCCCCCCCGTTCCCGAGCCCCCTGCATTTTGAAATCAAAAACGCCTATATTTTTCACATTTTTTGAGCTAGAGTCGCCAAATTTGGTGCCAAAGTAGGTGATGAAGAAACCCAAAAAAAGTGGATGGCGCCCCCCACCCATACCGCCCCCAGCCCCCCTTCCACCATATTCTACTTACTTTGAGCTAGAGTCACCAAATTTGCTATAAGGATAGCAATTAACATCATAAATAGATCTGCAGCAAAACTTTGGACGCCACGCCCCCCATACCAGCCCCCTTCCCCCAAATTTTCCTATTTTTGAGCTAGAGTCACCAAATTTGGTATGAGGATAGCAATTGACATCATACACAGATCTTAAGCTAAAATTTTGATGCCACGACCCCCCCCATACCACCACAGCCTACCATCCACCATATTCTTCTAACTTTGAGCTAGAGTCACCAAATTTGGAAGGAAGATAGCTTTTTGCTTACACCCCTGCCGTATCCACACACCATTGCAATCAGCTCTCTTTTAATCTGTTTTACTACTGGTATCGAGTATACCGCAGTCGGGTGCGTCCGACTGCAACGTTTCTACTTGTTTTTACTGGTATCGACTGCAACGTTTCTACTTGTTTGTACTGTTGGTTGATAGTTTCTCGATATAACGCCGTTGAGTGACTTCTTCTTCGTGCTTTAACGCTTTGGTGAGTTTGCGTGCGGCATCTTTCAGTTTTTGCTTTGTTCAATTGCCATTCTCGTTGTAAGTGCCGCTTTTCAAGAACGAGCTGTTAAATTTGTAGATTTATCTTCTTCTGGTTGTATGCTGTGTTTTTCTGTTTGAGGCGTTAAAGTGCAGGCTGCGGCGACGAAGACGGACTCCAAAGTGTGAACAAAACTTTCAATGTCAGCTCCATCTTCGAGACGTACAGTGGGGAGCAAAAGTGAGTACATGTTTGCATATTGCACAAAAAAAAGTCAACGAAAAGGTGCACAAAGAACAAAAGCAAACATGAAAACAAAAACAACTCGTATGTACTCATTTATAGAAAGCGTAATAAAAAATAAGGGCTTATGGACCAAGTACTAATATAAGAATAATATAAATTAAACATTGTTGTTTGCAGATAAGCAAATGAAAAAGTCAAAGGTGCATAAATGAGTCTCTTATGTTGTAGTTGTTTTTTGCTATGTGTGGTTCGTTGGCTGCGTTTTTTGCAGCGGTGTCTGCTTGTTCGTTTCCCGTTATTCCAACGTGGCCGGGTACCCATAGCAGTTTGAACTTTGGGAATGTTTTTTGTAAGTTGTTTCGTATGAGTGAGCTGTAGTATTCGTTATTGTTTGTGTTGTTTATGTTGATGGCTGATAGGGAGTCTGAACATATGCAGTATTTTCCCCTTTTGCTTTTGAGGAGATCTAAAGCTTCTGCTTTTGCAATTATTTCGGCAGAGAAGACCGACGAGAAATGTGGCAGAAGGCTTGTCTTGATGAGTGATGTTTCGTGTGTGATGGCGAAGGTGGTGTTTGAGTGGGTTTGGGATCCGTCTGTGTATATGTATATGTATGTGTATTTGTTGCTGTCTTTCGATTTTTTTAAATTAAACTCTGCCCGGTATATTTCGGGAGATGTGTTTTTCTTGTTGAGGTTTCTGAGGGTTGTATCTATGTATATTTGCTTTGTGTTCCAGGGTGGTGTGGTTTGTAGTGGTAGGTTAATGGGCTGGAAAGGTAAATTGTGGGTTTTGCTGTATTGTATTATATGGTCTATTGAAGAGTTGTGTTTCTTTTTTTTTTGGCGCTCGGTGTGTTTTTAGTATTCTATTGATGGGTGCATTTTTTGCTGTTATAAGGGATGTGATAAGGTTGGCTGTTAGGAGCTCTCTTCTGTCCTCTAGTGTGGCAGCTCGTGCTTCGTAGAGGATGTTTTGGGTTGGGGTTGTTTTAAATGCTCCTAGAGCGATTCTGAAACCTGTGTTTATTGCAGATTTGATTGTGCGTGTGGTCGATTTTGGGCTATTTCCGTATATTGCGAGTCCGTAGTCTGCTTTTGAGGTCAGAATTGCTTTAGTTACGTCTATTAGGGTTGATGTGTTGCAGTTGAATTTTGGGCTTGAGAGACATTTTATTATGTTCGTTGTTTGTTTAACGTTGCGTGTGAGTTGTTCGGTGTGAGTTTGCCATCTGTATTTGTTGTTGAAGTGTAAGCCTAGTATTTTAATTGATGTTACGTTATTAATTTGAATTTGTCCTTGTCCTGTGTTTAGGGTGCAGTTGCAGTTGTGCTTTCTGCAAACATGCAGGTGTTTGCATTTTGTACTGGAGAGCGTGGCGCCTGAGTAGTCGTTCCAGTTTGTTATTGTGTTAAGGATGGGGATTAGGTTTATGTTTACGTTTTTGTCGTTTTTTAGTTTTATTATGAGGTTGAACTCATCCGCGTATGCGCTTAAGCTTATGTTTGGGTGTTGGGTGAGCATTACGGTAAGTTTGTTGTATGCTATTACAAATAGCACTACCGAGAGGGGTGATCCCTGGGGAATGCCGTTGGGGATGGGGTGGAAGGAGGAAGAGGCTGAGTGTATGCGCACTGTTGTTTTGCGGTTGCTCATGAAGTTTTTGACATAGTTAAGTATTTTTTGTCCCGTTTTCCATTCTGTAAGTTGGTCGAGGATTGTGTGGATTCCTATTCTGTCGAAAGCTCTCGCAAAGTCAAGGGATATAATTGACGTGTGGTTTTTTTTGGAGATGCATCTAGCTAGTAGATGGGCTACTAGGAGTATACGAAATGTACTTACTTCCATTACACACAAATTTATTTCAAAGTTAAATTGATTTGTTGTGGCTAGTAAGTGGTTTTTTCCGTTTTTATTCTTTTGCTTTAGCGCGCTAAGTTTCGATCACACAGAGGTACATAACGCAACTGTCCTGTGCCGCACACATATTCTTTGTGCCTGCTGCCGAGCCACACTCGGCGAAAACGACACCATCATGTCCCCCGCTTAAACGACACTTCCCAAAGCAACAACGAACCAAAGCAGCAACGAGTCAAAGCAACAGCGAATCAAAGCGACGAAGAGACAAAGCAACAATGAGCCAAAGCAACAACGAACCCAAGCCACAACGAGTCAAAACAACAACGAATCAAAGCAACAAAGAGTCAAAGCAACAACGAAAAAACGAAAACAATACATAGCGAAAGCAAAGCAGCAGACACATTGTGATATGTTCGTTAGCAAAACTTCTTTTTTTACATATATTCTCTGCCGCTACACCAATACAAGTATACTCAGATAAATATCTATATGAAAATTTTCATTCGGTCCAGCACGGAACTCTAAATTTGTTCATCGGTTTAGCTCAGTCCAGCACGACACGCTACATTTGTTTGCATGTATCCAGCAGACACATGATGATACGCGTGACTAAAGTTGTCAACACATAAATTAGTATCCACTGATATTAAAATTATATTTGTTAGTAAGGTTTGTTTCGGAAAGTAGCATTACATCGATATGCTTGTCAAGTAGAAATTGAGCTTACTCAAGTTTAAGCTGTGAAACGCCATTAGCGTTCCTCCTAGAAATTCGTAAAGAAGCCATTGATTATTCTGACTGTTGTGATACAAGCATTTCTATCAAAAGATTTTGATTACGCATTAAATCTTGCATTGTTGTCTGCATGAATGACAAAAACTCTTTCATGCTCTGCTGCAGGTAACACATAAGTGCTTTGAGGCTGCGTTGTTGCTGCTCCGGTGGTTTGTTGTCCTGTCTTGATCTTGGAGCGCTTGCGTAAGTCGCTTTTTTGGTTACGAATTTGGGGCCAAGTGAGGAACTAGCAGCAGTCGAAAAGCAGATGGGTTGAATTTCGATAATTTTAGGGTAATTGGTGCGTTTTGTGAGCGTACAGTAACGCGCTGGTGGATACGGCTTTTAACTTCCTTATAAATTGGACAGCTCTGTAGTTAGCTGTGTGGTTGCCGCCGCAGTTGCCAAACATTTTACTGCTAGACTCATCTTTGCTTGCTGGACAGCTTGTGGAGCTATGTATACTACGCATACTGATCGCAGTGTACAGTAGGACTTTGTATGGCCGTTTTCTTGGCAGCTCATACATTGTACGGAACCATTTCGCTTGTGTGGTTCTTCTACGGTGACTCTGCGGTGAAGTAAAAGCTGAAGATTGTATATTGGGTTCACCTCGATTTTTTAAGTATCTTTGTTTCTGGTACAAGTTCTACTTTAACAAGTGAAAAGGCTCCAGTCGGGAGAGCCCGACTAGAAGTTACTCAATTGCTATAAATATTTAACTCCATGCGCCCTAAAACTATTCTTCAAATATTGATCAATATAAACAAAATATAAAAACTGACTTAGCCCAACGATTTCTTTGGTGTTTCTTAACAGATTTGGACGAAATTTTGAGAAAAGTTCTATCGTTACTCATTATTCAACCCCTATTTTATATTTTCCAAAATAAATTTTTGATGTGTTAACATCTATAGGCACGGGTATCTATTTCTGCCAGTTGAATACATACAAACAAATGCAGCGTGCCGTGCTGCGCTGATCTCGACCTACATTCAAATTTAGAGTGATGTCGTGGACCGACTGAAAAATTTCATATACATATTCATCTGAGTATGATTGTATTGGTGTAGCGGCAGAGAATATCTGTAAAATACAAATTTTAGAGTTTTGCCTCAATCTGCTTGATACAGCCCAAGTTGGAAGGGTGGTATAAACTTAATATGAAATTTGTGCAATTGAATAGCAAAACTTGAGATTCTTAAATATAATTTCAATTCTACATGTTTGTTTATAATCTAGCATGGTTTATTGTTTATATTCTAGCAAAAACAATAAATATATTTTTATAATATCATATATTAGAGTTTTCATTGACAATTATTGAATATTGGTTCAAGGGGTATTTTTGCTTTGTGCAATTTGTGCGTCTTAGCTACGACAAGCCAGCAAGTTGTTGTTGTGTTCAGTTTCACTTTGCGTTCAGTGGGCCGTCGATTAAAGGAGAGGCGGCGGGTCAGCGGACAGCAAGAACGGTAAAAAGTTATAGGTACATATTGTATGCAAGTGCGTTTGAAACATACATATATTTCTAGCTGTGCCTGCTTACCGAGGTTTTTGTTATTTTTGATATTTTTCCTTTTTCTGTGCCGGCGGCAAACGCGCGCTTACACTTACATACCAATGCACTACTGAATACACTTTCGTAATTTGTGTACATCTTTGCATAACTGTATGGCAAGGATTGTTAGAAAGTGTCATAGGGTAAAAATTGGGAAGAGTATGTATGATCAGCAATAGCAAAACTGATATTTGACTGCCTTGGAAAACAAAATCTTCTCAAGCGCAATTATGGGGGAAGAAAAATAGTTTTGTGGACAAGTGTTTGCAGAAGCCTAGTTTTTAGCTCAAGATACTTGGTTGGCTAGGTGCATATCAGTTTCTAGTGCATGTTTTTTGTGGGGTAAGATAGGTATCAAAAGGTCATAGAATACATAAAGCAGGCGAGCTATAGTTCATATCCAAGAATCTTATTTATTGCAAAAATTACTAAATTCAATAAACTATTCTTTTCTTTTTTATGCCAATATATAGCAATCAAACAGGTACAAACAGATGTTAACACATCGCTCCTGAGTTCTAACACTCATTAGTTTTTTTTTTTTTTCGTAATCGATTCCATGTGTATCTTGGAAACCAGAAAAGTTATCGATAATTTGAAACAAACTTGTTCTACTCTTGGTATAGGAGAAATTACACTCAAAATTTGAGTCTCTAGCTCTTGTAGTCTCTGAGATCGACGCGTTCATACAGACGGACATGGCCATATCGACTCGGCTGTTGATGCTGATCAAGAATATATATATAATTTATGGGGTCGGAGATGCTTCCTTCTGCCTGTTACATACTTTTGCCCAAAACCATTATAGCCTGATTTACCCATTTTATGGGTTCAGGGTATAAAAGTTGATGCAATGAGCCCGATAGAACGGTTAAAATCAAGAGAGCGCGTAAGCAAAGAGCGTGAGCGCGTTTGCAGATACAACCGCAAGAACGCAAGACTAATGCTGAAGCGCAAGAGCAAGATAAATAGACAAGCTGTTTGTTGAAAGTAGACTAAAGAAAACACAGAATAAGCAAATGCAAATATACGTATGTATGTTATTTTAAAGCACTGCAGCGTTAGTTCTACTGAAAATTTTAATGTGATCTAAGTCAGCAACTTTTATTAAGCACACGTAAGTATATACAACGTATATTTGCGATCATTGCTAGAATTGTTTACCAAATAAAACCAAGTTAAACTTCGTACTCAAACACAAAAAAACAATAACTTATTGAGAGCCCTCAAAACCACAACCGTCACCAACGAAATACAAAAGCTGTTTTTCATCTTGTAAATATTATTGCTATTATTTAATGACGTAAATGATGATCGCAAATTGATTGGAGCTACAAGTGAGCTTATATTTCGATTAATTGCATGTGGTGCTGATTATTTAGGCGAAGTTCGAAAGCTCAAATTAGAACATTTCCAATGTTGTATTCGGGATGTAACAATTTTCCTACAGCACCGTTTGCTTATCCATCACTTTGGTCAACCTTTGTTGTTATTATGTAAGTTCTATGCAAAACAAAAATAATTTCATAAGGGACCGCACTTTTTGCTCAATTTCGAGTAATTTTAAGCATCGATACTTTTCCCAGACATGCTTGTTATTGCATTGGTATTAAATTTTTATTGTAACGCAGTTAAAATTTCACTTTTACTGTATTTTTAAATTTTTTATTACAATTTGTTGATGTATTTGATTTAATGCACTATATATTTAAAGTATAAGCTCACATCGAAATCGATCTAAAATATCGATGCTTTACTGTTAAATTATGCAAAGGTTGACAACACTAACAGCTGATACGGAGGATTTTTGTGTCGCTAATTTACGTCTAATTTTTTGTTTTTTGTTTTTGAATTACTCCCGGGCATAAAAAGTATTCAAAAACATACGTGACTGTCGTCGCATGCAGTTGTGTTTTCTATTGTGCTCCGGCTAATTTATTCCTATAAGCAAAAGTGTAGTGATATGCATACTAAAAAATATATATATATATATTATAATCGGCACAAATTGTTTTGAAAAGCAGCAATTTAAACACAACAATTGACTTCTTAAAATAAGCACATGTAAAACAAAATACAAAAACTAGGGGGCTGTAAAACCGATAAACTCGATTACGCAAAATCAATAGATCCAGCTATTTCGCAAGCCCTTATAGCTAGAACTACTTAATTTCTAGGAAAGATAGCTTCAAACAACCTTCAAAAAACTGCATAAAAAATTTTGGAGCCACACCCACCCATTCCGCCCCCAGCCCCCCTCAATTTAATACCAAAAATGGCCATATTTTCTACAGTGTTTGAGCTAGAGCCACCAAATTTGGTACCATGATAGGTGTTGACAAGCCCCAACCAAATTCATAAAAACTTTGGATGCCACCACCCAAACGCTTCGCTAAAAACGGTAGTGCGTGTATCTTCCATAATGTTTGAGCTAGAGTAACAAAATTTGGTAGGTAGATAACTGGTAACGACCCCCCACAAACTGCATCAAATTTTTGGAGCCCCACCCACCCATTCCAACCACAGCCCCCCTTCCACCATATTCTACTAACTTTGAGCTAGAGTCACCAAATTTGGTATGAGAATAGCAATTGACATCATACATAGATCTACAGCAAAAATCTGGATGCCACGCCCCACCTTACCACCCCCAGCCCCCCTTCCAGCAAATTTTACTATTTTTGAGCTAGAGTCACCAAATTTGGTAGGAGGATAACTATTGACATGATACACAGATCTTCAGCAAAAATGTTCATGGCACGCCCCCCCCACCCACCTTTACCAGCCCCAACCTTTAACAAACTTTGAGCTAGAGTCACCAAATTTGGAAGAAAGATAGCTTTTTGGCATCCCCATCTGCACCAGACAGTTTTTGAGCCAGCGTACACCCCTGCCGTATCTGAAACCCCATAGCAATCAGGTCTCTTTTGATCTGTTTTGTTACTGGTATCGAGTATACCACAGTCGCATGCGTCCGACTGCAACGTTTCTACTTGTTTTTCACTGGTATCTAGAAGACCGCAGTCGGTTGCGTCCGGCTGCAACGTTGCTTCTTGTTTGATGTTAAGGTCTGCAATGCTACATTTCATAAACAAATTTCGGAATTTTGTATTTAAAAAAAAAATATATATATGGAACTACTGCGGTTTTCCTTTAATTAAGCATTAAAAAAATAACTGTTTGAAGTTCAAACAAGTTTAACTGCAAAGTTTTGTTTTTTGTTGTGCAATATGTGAAATCATTTGTGGGCATTTTTAATTCTGCCAGGTGACTACGCCTTCAAAACAGCATCAGCTGATAGATGACAGAGCCATAACAAACCACTTCTATAACTTCAGATTGCAAAAACGGATCAGATGCAAATCTGAGATACCTTCGCTAAATGGTCCCTTTCCCATTTTCTGTTCCTTGAGCTCTTCGATGGCCAATAGCCTCGGCAATGGCTTTTTTGTGCAATTTCAGTTAAATCAATTTGGTGATGATTTTTGAACAGATGATTGCTGCCAGTCACATAACAGTCAGTTACTGTAAAAATAAATTCTTTTTTTTAACGTTTCTAATTTCAATTTATTATAAGTCAAAAGGAATCGTTCAGTATCTTCTGTACATAACCTAATGGGTAGCTTAAAAAGTAGTATGGAATCGTATTATGATGCCTTAACAATATATATATATATAATATAACTAGGTGTTAAATAGGATTAGGATACCCTGCGGGTAGGGAGATCACTGGGATGGGTTCTCTTCAGACGTCGGAGGGAGATAGGTTCAGCGAGATCATTCGCCAAGGTATTTGGGTGGGCCACAAGCCTGTCGGCATATCGGCTGCTGTGGAAGTTGATTTGGTCCCCAAATGGCACAATTTTCAGGTCCCTCTCAATGACACGGTTTGTCACGTACCAGGGAAGCCCTGATGCATGACGTGCAACTCGCGATTGGACAATTCTAAGTCTGTTAAGCTGGCTTTTAGCAGCAGTTCCCCACACTTGGATAGCGTAGGTCCAAGTTGGGGCTAAAATGGCATTTATCAAAAGAGCCTTAGTTGCCATTTGAAGCTTACTTGAATGGAAAAGCCAATAGAGCTTTTTTAGCTTGCCTAAACATTTTGTTTTAACTGCCGTAATGTGGGCTCTCCAAGTCAGTTTCCGATCCAGATGGACTCCAAGGTAGCAGTGGGATGTGACGCTGTTAATAGCATTACCTTCAAAAGTAAGACCTGTGCAAGTTCCGTGCCGCAAAGAAAAAGTCACACACGCTGATTTAGAGCAGTTAATGGCTATATTCCATTTGGCAATCCATCGCTCAATTGCATGCAGCCATTCCTGGACCGCGTTGGAGGCAGTTTGCAGTGATGAGTGAGACGCGAGCATAGCGGTGTCATCGGCGTAAGTGGCCAGGAGCAGCTGAGCCGGGGAGGCTTCATCGCTGTTGTTGACGGGAAAAGGGATATCTGCGGTATACAGAGTGTACAAGAATGGTCCAAGCACACTTCCCTGTGGAACGCCTCCATGTATCTGTTCCAGGCAGGACTGAGAATCTCGTACTGCAACGAGAAAAGTCCGATCAGTGATAAAGGATTTCAGGATGGCGTAATGGCGTGCAGGGAGGAGACCTTTCATCTTGAATAAAAGACCCTTATGCCACACCTTATCAAACGCTTGATTCACGTCTAAAAATACACCGACAGTGTAGCTTATGCTCAAAGCCGTGTGTCACCTGATTAACGATGCGATGGATTTGTTCAGGGCAACCATGGGACTTCCTGAAGCCAAATTGGTGTTGTGGAACGAAGTCTACTACCTGTGGCAGTACCATTAAACGAGCTAGCAAAATACGCTCAAAAACCTTTGAGAAGGCTGATAGCAGGCTGATTGGGCGGTAAGAATCGATCTGTGTTGGTGACTTTCCGGCTTTGGGGATCATAACAATACGCGCACGCTTCCATTGCTTTGGGAAGTGCCCTAGTCTTAGCATGGCATTAAATATTTTATATTTTTTTATTTAATGAGCAGCTGACAAATCAAAATTAACTATAATTATAATATTAAAATAATATAATATAAAATAAATAATTATAATATCTAAAATAAATTTCAAAATTAAGATAAAAAATTTAAAAAGTAACGTTAAAGCTCTGGGAAATTCCAAATAAATATAACTGGTCCAACATTTCTTGCGTGGATTGGGAAAAACCCAGAAAAACCCAATCAGACCAGTGGAAGATTATTGATTAGTGGTTATGATTAGATAAGGCAGAAAGGATAGATCGTTTTTGTACTGGAATTGAGGTCTCCAAAGAGTTACGGGAATAAAGCCGGTTAAAGTCTGAACAAATAACACGAAATGGTTCATGAATTAAATAGTTGCTCGAGCACCGATCGAGGCTAAGTGGTGTGAAGTAACGGGTGGATCTAATTGGAACAGTTAAATTTATGTGACTCAAAAGAACTGAAGAGTCGATTTCTCCATTAAGTAGATTAGTGATGAATACTACACCATGCATAATTCTACGGTTCAAGAGGGAAGGAATATTAATTAAAAGAAGTCTACTTGAATAGGGGGTAGGTCTATCCCAGAAACCCAGGTAAAACTTCTAAGCGCAAACAGAAGAAATTTTCTCTGCACAGATTCAATTCTATCCTGGTGAATCCCGTATTGCGGGGACCACACACAAGATCCATACTCCAGGATGGGACGTACCAATGATGCGTTTTAGTGGTGTAGGGATCATCAAACTCTTTTGACCACCGCTTGATGAAGCCAAGAGCGCTTATGGCTTTATTGACTGTCGACGATATGTGAGAATCAAATTTTAATTTGCTATCAAGAATGATGCCTAAATCTTTAATTTCAAAAACGCGGACAAGTGGTGAAGCATCAAGCACATAGTGAGCAGTATGAGGGGTACCTCTACAAAAAGTCATGATTTTACATTTTGAACAATTTAAATTAAGTAATTTATAACGGCACCAAGCCGACAGTGCACCCAAGTCCGACTGTAGTAAGTTACATAGACAATCATCATTATAGGTGAAACATAGCTTTAAATCATCAGCAAACATAAAAACACGAGAGTTAGTAATAACAGCAGGAAGATCGTTAATAAATAGATTAAATAGCAATGGTCCTAAGTGACTCCCCTGAGGGACACCAGAGGTAACAAAAATAGATTTGGATACAGAAGATTTAAAAACTACTTTTTGTGTTCGGCCACACAAGTACTCAGAAAGCCACGACAGGAGTTTAGCTAATATAGGTAGGGTCTTTATCTATATTACAAATGTTTAGATATGTTGACTTTCCTGGGGAACACCAGAGGTTATAAAAATATATTTGGATACAGAAAATTTAAAAACTACTTTTTGTGTTCGGCCACACAAGTACTCTAAAAGCCACGACAAGCGTTTTGCTGGAAATCCAATAATATGGAATGAAGCAAGAAAGAATGAATTACAGAATCAAATGCCTTACTTAAATCTGTATAAACGACGTCAGTTTGCATTTTGGTCTGAAACCCTTTGATCACAAGTGAGGTAAGCTCTAGAAGGTTGTTGGCAGTAGATCTTCGTCTCACAAAACCGTGTTGGTAATAGGATATAATCGAACTATACAAGTGCTGCAATTGAGAGCAAATAATTTTTTCAAAGACTTTCGGAATGGCAGACAACTTGGATATACCCCTATAGTTTTTAACGTTAGACTTAGAAGAGTTTTTATGAATTTGAATAATAAAAGATTCCTTCCATATACCAGGAAACACAGCCGAGTCAACCGACAAGTACAATAATTTATGTAAGGGCTTACAAAGTGAATCCGCACAGTATCTAAGTATACAACCTGTCACTACATCTGGACCAGGCAAGAAGCCGGGTTTGATAGAGTTAAGGTCACTTAGCAGCGTACACTCAGTAATAACTGGGACATAAATGCAATTTGAAGTTTGAATTTGAAAAGGATAGGAATTATTGCAACTATATAAACGATGTGTATACTGATTGAAAATACTCAGCAAATAGATCAGCCACTGCTTGATCGGAACTTGCTTTCGTATTATCAAGCTAAATTGAGGATAGCAAACAAGAAGATTTACGTTTTGAATTAACAAATTTATAAAACTGTTTGCGATCACGGGAAAAGTTTAATCTGCATCGATTGAGATAGTTATTGAAACAGGAATTGTTTACAAAAATAAAATTAGACTTTGCCATTGTATACAGGGATAAATCTAAAGTATTTCCAGACCTGTTAAATTTCTTATAGTATCTTCTAAAGTTTTAAGGTTGGATAGTAGGTATATTTAGTAAGCAATAGAGGTTGACTCTACTAACATTACTACAATCATAGTCAGAAACGAATATCAAATCTAACATTTTATTACTACTGTTATGCACCCTGTTAACTTGTGATAAGCCTAACTCAAGAAGGCCATCGATAAAATTATCAGAAGTGGCCGGTAAATGCGCCGAAGATATGTCATTCACAAACCATACAACATGTGTCAAATTAAAATCACCAACTATAAGTTGATCCATATCCGTGAACACGCCGAAACAAGTTGCAGGGCATTCAGATGGGATATCTAAATGTTATTGTCAGAATACGTATGAATATATGAATAGGTAATATACAATGAGCGGCCGCTACATAATATTTCATCTCATAGTAACTCTATACCCGGGAGATCATGAGAATAAATCTGTTCAGAGGAAATACAAGAGTCAACAGCAATGACAACACCGCCCTGTACAAGTTATACTTATAAGGCAAAACGGAATAATCAGGTTTATCAGGTTTTAACCAAGTGCAACTATCTGTGAATCAAAGCATAAGCTGGTTACATATAATTTAGAAAGTTTAGTGTTAAGGCCTCAAACATTTTGATAGGCCAAACTAACTACTTTTGTTAGTATTTTTCCACCGAAGTTGAGGCAAAAGGATGGATAACAGGCGGTGCTCTACTGATTCTTATACCATTATTAATATTGTTTCGCCAGTTCACATAATCCTTTACAACGAGTTTTGGTGGCCAAAACTTTCTGAAGAAATTGTAAAAAGTTCGGGCGTAACACTCAACTTGAAAGAAGATATGCTTCGGGCATGATTAAACTTAAACTTTTCAACATTAATATATGGGAACTCAATTTTACTTTTAACGTTGGCGCTCACATCATCCAACGAAGTATCGGATGCTAGCCTAGACACGAAAGTATATTTGTTAATAGGTACAACAAGAAGAGGCTTGTGGGCCCCAGGTGTACCTACAGTAGAATTGATAGGCATGCTGTTGATAGGGAAGGTTCATTGATAGGATTGGGAGTAGAGTCATTATTGGCTGTGTTAATATTGGGGTTTCAAGAAGGCGAGTTAAATAACATCAATGGGCTTGTTATAGTACCCTTTGGAGGATTTTTAATGGGGACTAGAAGAGGTTTTGGAGCTCTGAGTGATTTACGATCCGAAGTCTTTTTTCGCTTCGGAGATTCTACGATTACCGTGCCATTTTAAAAATTAGACTAGCTCTTTAAAAGATACATGCAAGCTGTTAAACGCAACATGCATATCTTGAACGCCTACGTGAGTCTGCCTCATGAACTGGGATGATTCATTCACCACTTTGTTGCAGGGCTCACAGTACCATTTCAGGCCAGTGTCTGCGAGCAAACTGTCTTTAATTTTGGCAGTTAAGCCAGCACATTTCATATGGATCATGTTATCACATAACCTACATAGAATTCCGTTTTGGTTGTTTGACCAAACCAATTTGCAATTTGAACTGCAGCAAACAAGCATTTTGATAATAATTAAATAAATTACCTACAACAATTGATATGCTTTATCAAACAAAAAGTAGGGTGCAAAAATGAAGTATGATATAAAATAATAAATTTAAAATTTAATTGCAATGGGGTGCAGATACGGCAGAGTTGTACGTTGATAAAGATTGTCTGACACAGATGGGGATGACAAAAAGCTTTGTTCCTTCCGAATTTGGTAACTGTAGCTCAAAGTTAGTGAAAGGTGTGGGAAGGGGGGCTGTGGGTGGAATTGGGGTGCAAGGCATCAAAATTTTTGCTGCAGATCTGAATCATATCAATTTTTATCCTCCAACCAAATTCGGCGACTCTAGCTCAAAATTATTAATTCAGCAATACTTTACTTTATATACTGATCAAAAGCTAACATAGTCAATTAACTCCTATATAAATTCCATTTTTTTTGCTTATGTATAAAGTATAAAAAAATCAAAATGAACGCGGCGAAAGTGGTCGCAAAATAGTTTAGTTCAAATGCACCCCTAACCTGCCGAATAACGTATTCTATTTTAAAAATTTTAGCCTGTGTTAGATCACACAGATCACAGGCGGATAGGTTATCCGTAGAATACGTCTGTCCTTGTGCAACGAATTATGAAAGTAAACATACGTTTATATGATTTGAAATTTAAATATATTAAACATATAAAACAGCTGAAGTGCATATTTATGCCTTACATAACAAAAAGAGTTCATAAAATTTTTTCAAACTTGTATCAATTTATTTTTTATTTTTGTATAATGTATAGAATTCATAAAATTTAAACAATTTAATGAAAACATAGTACTTTAAACTAAATATTTGAAAAACCGGTGTGGTACCGAACTATTACGATTTTCGAAGTGGTTTGCATCAGCGTTACCGTAAAAAGCCAAAAATTAGACAAATGACAACAACTACAGTTTTTTTTCTATTAAATATACAAATATTGACTTGATATATAATTATGATATATATGTAAGAAATATATATATATATGTATATATATATATGATTGGATTGTTAAATAATTATGTTACTGTTCATATGTTGCAAAAATCAGGTCTGCCACCGTAAAGACGAACTTACTTATAGTCAGTACTAGCAATAGTTTATTTCCCGATAGTTTATATGATTTTTTTTTACACGGAAATATCAATTGTTTTGTTGCAAAACCATAATTTAAATTACAACAAAAACAATACAACATGCTTCCAAAAACTTGCAAGTAAATTTATAAAATTGGGTATGAAAATATTTTATGGTGGTATAATTTTTATTTCGAACTGAGGCTCAAGCTGAACTTGTTCATGTCATAGCAGAAGATTTCTTCGTTATGTTTATTATAACCATCATTTGTTTAAACCATGTAGGTTTGTATTGGCGTAAATCGTACAATTCATTACTAGAATACGTTTGTAGTTCATCATGTTTTAGCAGTATAATTTGCGTTTTTTTTTTTTTTTTCTTCATTGTGTTCATGTCTACGACTCTTGTAGAATCTGGTTTTGTTGACAACAACTACTAATGTCCTGTACAGAGCACGGAACACAGACGCTGAATTTATGTATGAAAATTTAACTATGACCGAATATCTTAATGAAATTTAAGCATTCAAAAGATATCAGTCATGACCGCATGTATATTAAACGAAAGGAAATAAACTATATTCTATATTGTGAAAAAAAATAAAACAAATTCATAAGGGAGTTTTTTAACAATTTGCAATTAAAAAATATTTAATGATTTCTGCACTGATTTTTTGCCTTAAAAAGTTATATCTTTGGCAAAAGTATATAAAACTTGAATGTTTGTTTAACTCAGCTCAACTTAAATTTCAAACAAGTAGAAACGTTGCAGTCGGATGCAACCGACTGCGGTATACTCGATACATGCAATAAAACCGATAAAAAGAGTCCAGATTGCAATGGGTTGCGAATACGGCAGGGGTTTATGCTGCCTCAAAGATATGGAAACAATCAACAATCTTGGCACTAAATTTGCTGGCTTCAGCTTATAAGCCGTGGAAAATATAGGCATTTTTGATTTGCTGGTGGCTAGGGAACGGGTTGTGGGGGGGCGTAGTACAAAACTTTGATGCAGTCTTTCCTATCAAATTTGGTGACTCTAGCTCAAACACTTTGGAAGATACACGCATTACCCTTTTTAGCGAAGCTTTGGGGTGGTTGGGGGAAGCTTGGGAGGTATGGATGGGCGTGGCATCCAAGGCTTTTATGAATTTGGTTGAAGGTTGACAACACCTATCTTGGCACCAAATTTGGTGGCTCTAGCTCCAAAACTGTAGAAGATATAGGCATTTTCGATTTTATACTGCGCGGGCTGGGGGCGGAATGGGTGGGCATGGCTCCAAAATTTTTGATGCAGTTTTTTGAGGGTTGTTACTAGCTACTTTCTTCCCAAATGTAATAGTTCTAGCTTTAAGGGCTTGCGAAATAGCTGCATTTATCGATTTTGCGTTATCGAGCTTATCGATTTGCAAGCACCCTAGGTATCGTAAAACTCAAATTTTGACTTTTTCTTTTCTATGCCGTAGATAAATTTAAATTTGCAAAGTTTCAAGTCTCTAGCTCTAAGGTTGTGGAAAAAGTTGCGTTCATACAGACGGACGCACGGACAGACACAATGACGGACATTTTACAAACCCAATACACTCTGCACCTTCGGTATGGAGTATACAAATCAGAGTAATTGATTAATTATTCAAAATGCTAGAACAATTAAAAGTCTTCGAAATTAAGCAAAAATATGCATATTTTTGGTTTCATTCCTTTAATTGAAAATGTAATCAATACATATTGAAATATAATTTGAAATAAAGTTTGAAGGCTTGGCATTAGGTTAGGTTAGGTTAGAGCGGTAGTGAGCAGTTTGAGACAAAAACCCCCCACTCACGTAGGCCATGTTTTGGCCCATTGTGATGCCGCGTCTTGGACATAGTCCACAGACACCGTCTACCCAGACGTAGAGTGTGTTACACCGTTTACGAGGGCGTGGTCCCAGCCCGAGGCTCGAATAAAGGACAGGATATTTTTCGGTTTAGTATCCGCCAGTTGAGAGAGGTCCGATAAGAAGAAAGAACCAAGGTATCGCTTTCTGTTCTTGCAGAGAGCTGGACAGTCGCAGAAGAGGTGGGAGACTGTTTCCTCTTCCTCCTCGTCTCGGGAGCTTCTGCAGAAGTCATTGAAGGGGGCTAGAAGTCTCGCTGCGTGGGCACTAGCCAGTGCCCCGTAATGGCCCTGATTACGGCAGCACAACCTAATCTGTTTAAGTGAACAAGGCCTAAGGACCGCTTTTTACAGCGCGTTGGCATGGTTTGCCTGGCAATCCTACCCGTGGCGGTGGTAAGTTGCCATCTCTTGTTTGCTTCAAGTTCGAAGTGCAATCGGACTCTTAGCTTGCAGCTGGCCATGGGGATACCCATGCTCTCCTTGTCTGTGAGGAGAGGCACGGTAGTACCATGCCTTGCCAGCTCGTCTGCTTTGTCGTTGCCCTCGATGCCTTTATGTCCTGGCACCCATATGAGGTGTATTTCGAACTGATCGGCCATCTCCTTCAGAGATCTGCGGCAGTTTGTGACAGATATCGAGTTAGATGATATCGCCTTGAGAGATTTGATAGCAGCCTGGCTATCAGAAAATATGCAGATTCTGGCTGCAGAGCAATTTATTTCGGAGAGTGCTTCGTGAATTGCAGCGATTTCAGCTATAAACACACTGCAATGGTCAGGGAGGCTGAAAGATTTGTTAATGGATAGCTCACCGCAAAAGACGCCGCCCCCTACCCGGTCGTCTAGCTTAGAGCCATCAGTGTAAATTTTTATTGAGTTTGTCGGCCCTGGCGTGCCTGAGCACCAATCGTCCCTGGAGGGGATAAGTGTATGGAATGGAGTTTTTGGGAATTCCTGAGGACGGCAATAGTCCGTGTTTTTGGGAATAAGTGGGTTTCCCACAAGAACCTTGGAGTGTCCGTAAGTCTGTTCGGACCTTTGCTTTGTTTCCCTCATGCGTAGGGCAGAGAGAGTTGCTAGTAGCTTCCCCATTTGGTCTATTGGTAGAAGATTAAGTATGTTGTCAAGAGCTTCAGTTGGGGTCGTACTGAGGGCTCCTATTGTGGTCAGTCCAGCGGCACGCTGTACCTTGCCAAGCTTGTGGACTAGTTTCTTCTTTGATAGAGCTGGCCACCATACCGACACTCCGTACAGTAGGATAGGCCTTACGATGGCTGTGTACAGCCAGAGGGTGATGTGAGGTGCCATTCCCATTTTAATCCAATTGATTTCTTGCATGTATATAGAGCGACTGAAGCCTTCTTCACTCATTCCTCCTAGTTGAGGTTCCAGTCTAGTTTGCTATCAAGAGTGAGCCCTTGGTATTTGGCTGATTTACTGAAGGAAAGTTCTACCCCATTAACGACGGCGGCCTGAGGGGGGAATCTTATACCTCCTAGTCCATTTGATGTGGCCCATGAGGACAATGTTTGAAGTGCAGTGGTCATGCATTCGCACAAGGATTGGGGATACTTGCCCGAGAAGGCTATGGCAACGTCATCTGCGTAAGCGATCACTCGACAGCCTCCTCCCTCCATGGAGCGCAGCAGGTTGTTTACCGCCACGTTCCAGGGGAGAGGGGAGAGGACACCTCCTTGCGGTGTGCCTCTATTAACAGATCTGGATATGGTTGAGGACCCAGAGTGGCCCTGACTGTTCTGCTCTTGAGCAGTTGATCAGTCCCACAATGCGGTCCCCCACCCCCAGCCCTGACAATGCTTCAGTGATCGCCCACGGTACGACGTTATTGAAAGCGCCTTCAATGTCTAGAAAGGCTATAAGGCAATACTCCTTGTGGTGGAGTGCTGCTTCTATTGTGGAGACAACAGCATGAAGTGCTGTCTCGGTAGATTTACCTTTTTGGTAGGCATGTTGTGCTGTGGAGAAGTTGTCGGTCTTGATCGTATCTCTAATATATAAGCCCAGCACCCTTTCTAGTGTCTTGAGTAGGAAGGATGTTAGGCTTATGGGTCGGAAGTCCTTGGGGGTCGTGTGTGAGACTTTTCCCGCCTTGGGAATGAAGACAACTTTAGATTCGAGCCATGGCTTGGGGATCGTTCTTGTTTTCAGGGTGTCTGAGAAAATCTTCTGAAGCCAGTTTATGGCGATGTCCCCTGCATACTGCAGTTGGGCTGGGATAATTTCGTCCGGCCCAGGGGACTTGAAGGGTGAGAAGCTACGAATAGCCCACGAGATGATATCTTTGGAGAAAAAGTCGGTGGAAACGTGTTCCTGAAATTCTCTTTGGATAAGGGTAGTGGTACTTCAACTGAGCAACCGGGAAAGTGGGTTGCCATCAAAAGTTCTAGTGACTCTAGACTGGTCGTTGTCCATGAGTCATCAGGTTTTTTGAGGTAGTCTATGGTTGCTTGAGTACTTGAGAGAACCTTCCTGAGCCTTGCTGCTTCTGCAGTGCTCTCTATTTTGGAGCAAAAGTTTTGCCATGAGGAGCGTTTAGCTTGTCTAAGATTCTTTTTGAAAGTGGATAGGCTGGCTTTGTAGAGACTCCATGATTGGTCGCCTCCCTTCAACTTAGCTCTATTAAAGAGCTTTCGCGAAGTTTTACGAAGCTCGCCTAATTGCAAGGACCACCATGGTGGTTTGGTTTTGCCTCTTGGTTTGCTCTGGGGGCATGTCATGTTTAGGGCGGACTTGCATGCCTCCGTTTGGCTTGGCATTAAAATGAAATCAATTTGAGGAATATATATCCATTAGTTCATGAGCAGATAGCACCCTCATTACCGAAAGGGGAGAAGTATTCTTCGTTATGTACATATATTGTAACCATCTTTTGTTTAAACCATGTAGGTTTGTATTGGCGTAGAGCGTACAATTCCATTCCTAGAATGCGTTTGTACTTAATCATGTTTCGGTTTTGACCTCAACTGCTAAATGTCCTGTACAGAGCTCAGAACACTGCCGCTGAATTTGTTACAATTAGTCGGGGATGTGACCAACCCTTGAAAAATTCTGTGGGAAGACGCTCGAAAACGTAGCATCGCACGGACAGCTCGCCTATTGTTTGAGTTCGATTGCAACAGAGCGGTCTTACAGCAATCACATGTTTGAACGCTAGAAATGTTTTATTTTAGTTCCGTACGGATTTAAAATAATCAACTTAGCATAATAATATGATATTAGAGAAAAGCCAACTAGCAACAACAATTATGCAGGAATTCTTATCAGATCGGATGTGTTTTCATTCTCTTGCTAACTTTGCGTATTATTTACAATGCCTGAATATTGATGTTGAGGTTTGACATCGCTATTGATAATACTCTCCCTCTTCAGCTCTTGCACTCAATCACCTTTACAGACTGTGCTTCCAAGTTAAACGCAAATCAGCCTTTGCGGTCGCTGGCTGCCCAGCTTGAAATTATTTACAATTAGTCGTCTTCACTGCTCGCAAGAAAGAAAAAAATAAAGGCGTTATATACTTGTTTTATTCAATAATGTAAAATTAAAACGATTCTGATCAGTTTTCGAATTAATTAAGTTTAATACTACTCTGAGAGAAAATGTGATTTTTTAGTTAATAAAATGTATCACATATTAGTAGATTAACAGTGGAGCACAAAAAATTTGAAGTGAATTATCTACTTTGACGACGGAATTTAAAAAGGTAAGGTAAAAAAAAAAATATATATATATATATTGTTATATATATATATATATATATATATATAGTGTTAAAAGTACTCAAAAATCTCATCGAAAAGGTGGGAAATAAAATAATGTTTTTATGTAAGTTTATTCAACTATTTATTATTATTATTAAATTTAGATCACAATATGTAATACTAACCTAAATATAGAGTTTAGAGTGCTAGCAGCTTAGGCCTACGACTCTATTTATTATTACACATTATTCTTTATGTTGTCATATGAATAATATTTATTTCAAGCCGGTAAAATTAAAATAAAATTTTAGATCAAAGGATGCGATGAAGGTAGAGCTAAGTCTGACCTGTCCAGACTTCAGCTCAAGGCATACAGCCGTGTTGTCACCATCGCTGAAATTATGAAGCAGAAAAATATCTAGTTGTTGTCTTGCTAGAATGCAGGTGCGGACTTAACCTTCGTTGCTGGCTACAAATAGCTTGTAGCTTGTAGTCTTAGTCTCCAGTCCAGAAACCTTGCCAACACAGACCCAAGGTTCCTGGATGAGGACAATGTCTGATCCGCGGAGCAGAAGAGCGGCTGCAGCCGCTTTACAGTGGTGGAGGTTGATCTGGAGGAGTGTCAGAGACATTGTCCGTTTTCAACTCCACCACTGTGAGATCAGCCTCATCGTCTGTATCCTCCTCATTTTGTAAATAATAGAAGTATAAACTAAAACCATTACAGCATACATGTTGAATGATCACTTTGAAGGTGATGACCTGAAAGACCTTTTCTGGAAGGTGCGTAATAAGTTCAAATATCCTCCGAATACTTTATACATTTTTTAATAACGTATCTGTATCCTCCTTAAGGCTGATCATTTTGGATAGCTGACCGGCCTGGCCGTCCTTCGTGATGATACCATTGACGGTGGTATAATCTGCGACAGCCACCGGCATTGACTGTTCCAAGGTGGCAGCAGCGTCTTGTGCCACCGGTGCGTCCTCTAACCCGGACGGCTTGCTGGCTGCATCCGAACGATACACCCTTATCGTTATCGGCTTGAAGCCATAGTGTGCCGCTCCGTTAGTTGCGGCAAGGGTCTCGGCTGACTCATCGTTGATTACGATGTTCACCTGTCAGCTATTGCCTTTCGGCGCCCCGACCTCGGCGATCCTCCAATCCTGAGTAACCAGGTATGAGTTACTCATCTGAAGGAGCTTGAGAATTCTTACGGGCTCCTCTGGCTTTGCAGAAACCCAAACTCTCGCTCTGGGTCGCACGGTGCGTCTTTCCAATCGACCGCCTCAAGCTTCGCCCCGTCGTAGACTTGCCCAGCCAACCAGCATCAATGCTACGATTAGGCGGTCCACCAGACAGCTCCATGAGGTCGACTACCTTATCTTGTAGCTCATTCTCTACGGCCCCCAACTGGTTCCGCGGGATATGGCCCGCCTTGTGGCCCCTGTCGAGGACCCCAATGAGAACCTTCTCCCTTGCGGCTTCAGCGAAGGACCGAGTGAACGGCTACAGACGTGGTGGTGGCCTGATCCGCTTGTTTTACGGAGCCTGCTCCACCACGGAGCTTTGACGCTTCTGATTGGCTTATGCCGAAGCCGGGATTGCTTGCTTGAAGTCCAGCAGTATGGTCTTGGCCCGCTCGACGAGTTTGACCCCAACGGAAGACGACTGCTGTCCGCCCAAGTTTTTCTGCAGAATTTCTGCAGCCCGCCTCCGGTCATGGATCGGTAGGTATCCAGAGTTCGCAAAGTAACGACTGAGCTCCCCCTCAGCCACGAGTCCCTCGGCACAATGCTGTTCCACCTTGAAGTTGTGTAATTTTAAAGAGTTTTCTTCTCTCTCCCGACCACTACTTGTCAGCACCCTTTGCAGAGACATGACTTTACCAAGGGCCTGCTGCCAGCCGACCTCGCGTGGAAAGTGTAGTCGCACTACCAGTTGTGAGCCACAAAGACGGCACGCACTGCACGGACGTGCACTAATGATGGCGATATGAATGCGTTCCCCTGCATCGCGTGTTATTCCCTTTGTTTCTCCAAATGGCTGACGGCAAACAATGTAATTGAAACACAAAGCATATTAAAAACCATTATCGGAGGCAGCAGCAGACAGCAAAAAACTGAGGAGCGAGCCGTCGTTAATATTAATTAGCTATAAGTTGCGTGTTTACGAATCACTGATCTTTGTTCTTGCTTTGCACATGCAAATTTATCTTCTTAGCAAAAGCCCACGCGTATTACAAACTTACTTACTAATAACTAAGCATAGAAGGGAACACACCTCTGTATGAATAATTAAAATCACTAAAGAATATTAAACTTGAACCGATAAGATACAATAAAAAGGCGCTTGTTAAAGTGTACAAGCTAAAGATCACAAGCTATTGTACGTATTAATGATAATCTTTAAGCGTCTTCTGCATAATTCGAGGCAAAACTCACATACAAGATCGTTTTCGCCAGCACGCACACACACACATGCATTCGCTCATTTTCGCATTCGGTATAATTCTTTTCGTTTGTCGTCTACATTCTTGCATTCGCCAGGTGCAAGGTGCCTAAAAAATGTGCTAGAATTTTCGGTAACACAGCGGTCAGTGAACTAATACTCGCCGTTAATCTTGTTCGCATGGCGTTTGCTCGTTAATTCGCCAGCTTCACATAACATACATACGTGCACATTTGCTAGTGATAATCGACTGAGTAAATCGTTTCCAACAATTAACATGATTAAAAATGAATCGGCTGCAAAGGCGGCTCCAGCCTCTGACTTGAACTTTTACAAAGCCAAGGCATAATCTGTGGCTCAGCAACTTAATTCGCTAAGCGCGTTTTTATCGAGCAATTGGTGCTTTTTGATGAACCCGAGTTGCAGACACGACTGGAATTAGTTAGCGAAATGCACGCTAACTTTGATGCTGCACAATCCAAGCTGAAGGAGCTTAATCTTATGGAGCTGGCCACGTTGCGAAGTGACATCAAATCTCTCTTGTGAGCTCGCAAATCTCCCTGATGAGTCGATTGGCAGCTCGGGAATATCACCGCGTGTCTCTAGACAACCACAATATCAACTTCTACGTTTTGTCGGTGCATACATCTACTGGCCATACTTCTTCGCAATGTACAACACCGTCGTCGGCAAAAATGAAAGTCTGACCAAAGTGGAGAATTTTCAACATCTTCGATCATGCCATTGGAAGCGATTCGCGCTTTAGAACCAACAGAAAACAACTACGTTAAGGCCATGGAATTGTTAATAAATCATTTTGATAATAAATTATTGCATTTTTAGGCACACTTACGTCCATATTCAGGCTCTCAAGTGTTGAAAGGGGCTTAGCGAGCAGTTTCCTTCAATTAAGTAACAGCATTAATTCGCATCCACGTGACACGATGACATCTGCAAGCGATATAGCGTACGGATTGCCGATTCACCTGGTTATTACTAAATTGGATCAAGCAACGCAGGAGAAATGGGTAGAAATCTTGCCAATGAAAGGTTTGCCGATATGGACCTAGATGTCTAAATTGGAGATGCCGAATCTTCCTTAGGTAGCACTTGGCAAGCATGCGGTAAAACCTCACACACAAACCCACAATACATTAATCGGGAGTAAAACTCAAATTTGCGCACTATGCGAATTAGCTGAGCATTATTTGTTGAAATGCCCACGATTCACAAGTTTAACTCCCACTCTTCGCTACAAAGAAGCTTAAAGGCGGCCTCAACTGCCTTCGCAAAGGGCATAGTTTACAGCACTGCAAATCTTGTCACTGGAAACATTGTCAGCAGAAGCATCATTCTTATTTGCACATGGTCACAAGTTATATTGCGCCTCAGCTGCCGGTCATATCGCACTCTTAAACTGTTTCGCTTGTTTCTAACATAACCTCCTGGAGTCCTGAAACATAATTAGACCGATTACGTGCTGCTCTCAACGGCAATCATACTCGTCAGAAACCGATCTGGCACCTTCGTACCTTGAAGAGCTCTGCTGGACTCAGCATCGCAGCTAAACTTTATTACTACTCGCTTCGCTAACCAGCTTCATTTGGAATTACATCGTTCAAATATCTCAGTATCCGGTATAGGTGAGTCTTTTTTTTCGCTCAACAAATCAACAAAAGATAACCGATTACAAGCTTCATTTCGATATCAACACTACACGATGGAAAATAACCAGCAACCTACACCTCGCTGATCCGCAATGTTCAAAAAATCGATATGCTTATTGGTGCTGGCATATTTTTCCACTTGATTTGCTTGGGGCAAGTTTGTCTAGCAAATCATTAGCCTACGTTGCAGAAAACCAAATTAGGGTTTATAGATTCAGGAGGCTGTGCAAAACATAAGTATTTAGCACTCTCTACTGTCATCAAGCACTCTGGTGCACATTCAGAACCAGAACCTTTGTCTGACTGAGTCCAGCAGTTCTGGTAAAAAAACTTAATGCGTCTCAAATCAGGCGAGTATTCAGTTCGACTCCCTGCTAAGGATCGATTTGGTGCACTTAAAGATTTTTACAATCGTGCTCTACGTCGGTTCAACGCACTCTAATCGAAACTGGCCACGAATCTATCCCTAAAGTCGCAGTACGTTGCAAATATAGAAATTTAAGCTACATGTCCTTTGCCTCCAAAAAATCTGCTGTACCTCAATATTTTCTGCCGCACAACTGCATGCAGAAGCTCGATAGTACAACCACTAATTTGCGAATCGTATTTGATGGCTCGGCAAAAACCAGTTCTGATCTCTAAACGATTTATTACTCGCAGGACCATCCATACAGCCTCAAATATTCACTGCGTTGCTCAGATTTCGCTTTTATAAATTTGCACTATGTTGTCGTTCAGAGAGATTTTCACGTGGACGATCTAATTACCGGAGGCGGCACAATTGAAGAAGTTGTTAAAATCCGCCAGCAAGTCAAGGAACTGCTTCGTAGAGGCCATACTTAAAATCAAAACCTTGACAGTGGTTCTTCCTGTACCGTGCTTTCCGTGCCTACCGTGCTTACCGTGCCTACCGTGCGTACCGTGCCTGCCGTCTCTGCCGTGCCTCTAGACTTAGACACGGTAAAACACGGGAATTGTTTGTAAGGGGCCCAACACGGAAATTTTAAAAAAAGCACGGCACGGCACGGGCACGGCACATCAGAGCTTGTTGCCAACATCGCCCAACGCCTTCTCAGGTCTACTGTTGGTCCAACTCTACTATTGCGCTGTCTTGGATTTGTAAAGCTCCTTTTGAGTTTAATATTTTTGTATCAACAGGATAGCCCAAATTCAGGAGCGTACCAAGGGGATGATCTGGAACCACGTTCCCCACATGAATCCAGCCGACATCGTATCACGAGGCTGTGGAGCACTATAACTTTTGGGTTCAAATCTTGCCCTCTTGCCTACTCGCTTGGATTTGCCCGAACGTTGTCGCCATACTTTAACCTTAACGAACAAGCTTGACATCTCGTTCAGCTGCAAATACCAAAACTCTTTTGCCAGGATCCAACGAGTTATTGGATATATACAGATTCTTGCAGCTTCAGACAAAAGCCACAAAGCTTGCTAGCCATACTTGGCAAATGCATTCGTTGCTTTCGCATGAAGCCCAAGTTTCGAGCACATCATGACGCCGTTGCCAGCTGTGTGCAACGTAGCCGATCATTCTCTACAACTGGTATCGACTTTTGTGAACCGTTCCTCATAAAGTCAGAAGTCAGGAACATGTCGCCAACAAAGTGCTACATATCAATATTCGTTTGCTTTTCTACCAAAGCAACACACTTGGAAGTGGTGGAGGATTTATCAACCGTATCGTTTATAGCTGCATTGAAGCGATTCATCTGCACCAGAGGCAAGCCGAAGTCAATATGGTCAGATAACGCAACTAACTTTTTTGGAGCTCGGAATGAACTGAACGAGCTGAGGCGACACTTTCTAAACGAACCTCACATTTAAGAGCTTACGAACTCTTGCCTCTCGAGCGGAATCAAATGGAACTTTATTCCACCTCGGTCTCCTCATTTTGGTGCTGCGGTCAAATCCGCTTAACATCATTTCTATCGCGTAGTCGGAAAGTTTGCGCTCACATTTCACGAGCTTCGTACCCTTGTATGCGAAGGTTTGCCGACATGGACCTAGATTTCTAAATTGGAGATGCCGAATCTGCCTTAGGTAGCACTTGGCAAGCATGCGGTAAAACCTCACACACAAACCCACAATACATTAATCGGGAGTAAAACTCAAATTTGCGCACTATGCGAATTAGCTGAGCATTATTTGTTGAAATGCCCACGATTCACAAGTTTAACTCCCACTCTTCGCTACAAAGAAGCTTAAAGGCGGCCTCAACTGCCTTCGCAAAGGGCATAGTTTACAGCACTGCAAATCTTGTCACTGGAAACATTGTCAGCAGAAGCATCATTCTTATTTGCACATGGTCACAAGTTATATTGCGCCTCAGCTGCCGGTCATATCGCACTCTTAAACTGTTTCGCTTGTTTCTAACATAAGCTCCTGGAGTCCTGAAACATAATTAGACCGATTACGTGCTGCTCTCAACGGCAATCATACTCGTCAGAAACCGATCTGGCACCTTCGTACCTTGAAGAGCTCTGCTGGACTCAGCATCGCAGCTAAACTTTATTACTACTCGCTTCGCTAACCAGCTTCATTTGGAATTACATCGTTCAAATATCTCAGTATCCGGTATAGGTGAGTCTTTTTTTTCGCTCAACAAATCAACAAAAGATAACCGATTACAAGCTTCATTTCGATATCAACACTACACGATGGAAAATAACCAGCAACCTACACCTCGCTGATCCGCAATGTTCAAAAAATCGATATGCTTATTGGTGCTGGCATATTTTTCCACTTGATTTGCTTGGGGCAAGTTTGTCTAGCAAATCATTAGCCTACGTTGCAGAAAACCAAATTAGGGTTTATAGATTCAGGAGGCTGTGCAAAACATAAGTATTTAGCACTCTCTACTGTCATCAAGCACTCTGGTGCACATTCAGAACCAGAACCTTTGTCTGACTGAGTCCAGCAGTTCTGGTAAAAAAACTTAATGCGTCTCAAATCAGGCGAGTATTCAGTTCGACTCCCTGCTAAGGATCGATTTGGTGCACTTAAAGATTTTTACAATCGTGCTCTACGTCGGTTCAACGCACTCTAATCGAAACTGGCCACGAATCTATCCCTAAAGTCGCAGTACGTTGCATTAATGAACAAATATAGAAATTTAAGCTACATGTCCTTTGCCTCCAAAAAATCTGCTGTACCGCAATATTTTCTGCCGCACAACTGCATGCAGAAGCTCGATAGTACAACCACTAATTTGCGAATCGTATTTGATGGCTCGGCAAAAACCAGTTCTGATCTCTAAACGATTTATTACTCGCAGGACCATCCATACAGCCTCAAATATTCACTGCGTTGCTCAGATTTCGCTTTTATAAATTTGCACTATGTTGTCGTTCAGAGAGATTTTCACGTGGACGATCTAATTACCGGAGGCGGCACAATTGAAGAAGTTGTTAAAATCCGCCAGCAAGTCAAGGAACTGCTTCGTAGAGGACACTTTTTATTACGGAAATGGTGTTCAAACGATTAGGCTGCGCTGGATGGCAAGCTGGAAGCGGAGTTCGAAAAAACCGTAAAGTTCAACGATGGAACGGACGTCAAGATGGCCCTGGGCTGGGCTTGGGATACTTTAGATAAGCTAACAAACAAGCGATAAAACTAGGCGTACTTATATACATATACAGCCATACTTAAAATCAAAACCTTGACAGTGGTTCCTTCTGTACCGTGCTTTCCGTGCCTACCGTGCTTACCGTGCCTACCGTGCGTACCGTGCCTGCCGTCTCTGCCGTGCCTCTAGACTTAGACACGGTAAAACACGGGAATTGTTTGTAAGGGGCCCAACACGGCCCAACACGGAAATTTTAAAAAAAGCACGGCACGGCACGGGCACGGCACATCAGAGCTTGTTGCCAACATCGCCCAACGCCTTCTCAGGTCTACTGTTGGTCCAACTCTACTATTGCGCTGTCTTGGATTTGTAAAGCTCCTTTTGAGTTTAATATTTTTGTATCAACAGGATAGCCCAAATTCAGGAGCGTACCAAGGGGATGATCTGGAACCACGTTCCCCACATGAATCCAGCCGACATCGTATCACGAGGCTGTGGAGCACTATAACTTTTGGGTTCAAATCTTGCCCCCTTGCCTACTCGCTTGGATTTGCCCGAACGTTGTCGCCATACTTTAACCTTAACGAACAAGCTTGACATCTCGTTCAGCTGCAAATACCAAAACTCTTTTGCCAGGATCCAACGAGTTTTTGGATATATAAAGATTCTTGCAGCTTCAGACAAAAGCCACAAAGCTTGCTAGCCATACTTGGCAAATGCATTCGTTGCTTTCGCATGAAGCCCAAGTTTCGAGCACATCATGACGCCGTTGCCAGCTGTGTGCAACGTAGCCGATCATTCTCTACAACTGGTATCGACTTTTGTGAACCGTTCCTCATAAAGTCAGAAGTCAGGAACATGTCGCCAACAAAGTGCTACATATCAATATTCGTTTGCTTTTCTACCAAAGCAACACACTTGGAAGTGGTGGAGGATTTATCAACCGTATCGTTTATAGCTGCATTGAAGCGATTCATCTGCACCAGAGGCAAGCCGAAGTCAATATGGTCAGATAACGCAACTAACTTTTTTGGAGCTCGGAATGAACTGAACGAGCTGAGGCGACACTTTCTAAACGAACCTCACATTTAAGAGCTTACGAACTCTTGCCTCTCGAGCGGAATCAAATGGAACTTTATTCCACCTCGGTCTCCTCATTTTGGTGCTGCGGTCAAATCCGCTTAACATCATTTCTATCGCGTAGTCGGAAAGTTTGCGCTCACATTTCACGAGCTTCGTACCCTTGTATGCGAAGGTTTGCCGACATGGACCTAGATTTCTAAATTGGAGATGCCGAATCTGCCTTAGGTAGCACTTGGCAAGCATGCGGTAAAACCTCACACACAAACCCACAATACATTAATCGGGAGTAAAACTCAAATTTGCGCACTATGCGAATTAGCTGAGCATTATTTGTTGAAATGCCCACGATTCACAAGTTTAACTCCCACTCTTCGCTACAAAGAAGCTTAAAGGCGGCCTCAACTGCCTTCGCAAAGGGCATAGTTTACAGCACTGCAAATCTTGTCACTGGAAACATTGTCAGCAGAAGCATCATTCTTATTTGCACATGGTCACAAGTTATATTGCGCCTCAGCTGCCGGTCATATCGCACTCTTAAACTGTTTCGCTTGTTTCTAACATAAGCTCCTGGAGTCCTGAAACATAATTAGACCGATTACGTGCTGCTCTCAACGGCAATCATACTCGTCAGAAACCGATCTGGCACCTTCGTACCTTGAAGAGCTCTGCTGGACTCAGCATCGCAGCTAAACTTTATTACTACTCGCTTCGCTAACCAGCTTCATTTGGAATTACATCGTTCAAATATCTCAGTATCCGGTATAGGTGAGTCTTTTTTTTCGCTCAACAAATCAACAAAAGATAACCGATTACAAGCTTCATTTCGATATCAACACTACACGATGGAAAATAACCAGCAACCTACACCTCGCTGATCCGCAATGTTCAAAAAATCGATATGCTTATTGGTGCTGGCATATTTTTCCACTTGATTTGCTTGGGGCAAGTTTGTCTAGCAAATCATTAGCCTACGTTGCAGAAAACCAAATTAGGGTTTATAGATTCAGGAGGCTGTGCAAAACATAAGTATTTAGCACTCTCTACTGTCATCAAGCACTCTGGTGCACATTCAGAACCAGAACCTTTGTCTGACTGAGTCCAGCAGTTCTGGTAAAAAAACTTAATGCGTCTCAAATCAGGCGAGTATTCAGTTCGACTCCCTGCTAAGGATCGATTTGGTGCACTTAAAGATTTTTACAATCGTGCTCTACGTCGGTTCAACGCACTCTAATCGAAACTGGCCACGAATCTATCCCTAAAGTCGCAGTACGTTGCATTAATGAACAAATATAGAAATTTAAGCTACATGTCCTTTGCCTCCAAAAAATCTGCTGTACCTCAATATTTTCTGCCGCACAACTGCATGCAGAAGCTCGATAGTACAACCACTAATTTGCGAATCGTATTTGATGGCTCTGCAAAAACCAGTTCTGATCTCTAAACGATTTATTACTCGCAGGACCATCCATACAGCCTCAAATATTCACTGCGTTGCTCAGATTTCGCTTTTATAAATTTGCACTATGTTGTCGTTCAGAGAGATTTTCACGTGGACGATCTAATTACCGGAGGCGGCACAATTGAAGAAGTTGTTAAAATCCGCCAGCAAGTCAAGGAACTGCTTCGTAGAGGACACTTTTTATTACGGAAATGGTGTTCAAACGATTAGGCTGCGCTGGATGGCAAGCTGGAAGCGGAGTTCGAAAAAACCGTAAAGTTCAACGATGGAACGGACGTCAAGATGGCCCTGGGCTGGGCTTGGGATACTTTAGATAAGCTAACAAACAAGCGATAAAACTAGGCGTACTTATATACATATACAGCCATACTTAAAATCAAAACCTTGACAGTGGTTCCTTCTGTACCGTGCTTTCCGTGCCTACCGTGCTTACCGTGCCTACCGTGCGTACCGTGCCTGCCGTCTCTGCCGTGCCTCTAGACTTAGACACGGTAAAACACGGGAATTGTTTGTAAGGGGCCCAACACGGCCCAACACGGAAATTTTAAAAAAAGCACGGCACGGCACGGGCACGGCACATCAGAGCTTGTTGCCAACATCGCCCAACGCCTTCTCAGGTCTACTGTTGGTCCAACTCTACTATTGCGCTGTCTTGGATTTGTAAAGCTCCTTTTGAGTTTAATATTTTTGTATCAACAGGATAGCCCAAATTCAGGAGCGTACCAAGGGGATGATCTGGAACCACGTTCCCCACATGAATCCAGCCGACATCGTATCACGAGGCTGTGGAGCACTATAACTTTTGGGTTCAAATCTTGCCCTCTTGCCTACTCGCTTGGATTTGCCCGAACGTTGTCGCCATACTTTAACCTTAACGAACAAGCTTGACATCTCGTTCAGCTGCAAATACCAAAACTCTTTTGCCAGGATCCAACGAGTTTTTGGATATATAAAGATTCTTGCAGCTTCAGACAAAAGCCACAAAGCTTGCTAGCCATACTTGGCAAATGCATTCGTTGCTTTCGCATGAAGCCCAAGTTTCGAGCACATCATGACGCCGTTGCCAGCTGTGTGCAAAGTAGCCGATCATTCTCTACAACTGGTATCGACTTTTGTGAACCGTTCCTCATAAAGTCAGAAGTCAGGAACATGCAGCCCGCCTCCGGTCATGGATCGGTAGGTATCCAGAGTTCGCAAAGTAACGACTGAGCTCCCCCTCAGCCACGAGTCCCTCGGCACAATGCTGTTCCACCTTGAAGTTGTGTAATTTTAAAGAGTTTTCTTCTCTCTCCCGACCACTACTTGTCAGCACCCTTTGCAGAGACATGACTTTACCAAGGGCCTGCTGCCAGCCGACCTCGCGTGGAAAGTGTAGTCGCACTACCAGTTGTGAGCCACAAAGACGGCACGCACTGCACGGACGTGCACTAATGATGGCGATATGAATGCGTTCCCCTGCATCGCGTGTTATTCCCTTTGTTTCTCCAAATGGCTGACGGCAAACAATGTAATTGAAACACAAAGCATATTAAAAACCATTATCGGAGGCAGCAGCAGACAGCAAAAAACTGAGGAGCGAGCCGTCGTTAATATTAATTAGCTATAAGTTGCGTGTTTACGAATCACTGATCTTTGTTCTTGCTTTGCACATGCAAATTTATCTTCTTAGCAAAAGCCCACGCGTATTACAAACTTACTTACTAATAACTAAGCATAGAAGGGAACACACCTCTGTATGAATAATTAAAATCACTAAAGAATATTAAACTTGAACCGATAAGATACAATAAAAAGGCGCTTGTTAAAGTGTACAAGCTAAAGATCACAAGCTATTGTACGTATTAATGATAATCTTTAAGCGTCTTCTGCATAATTCGAGGCAAAACTCACATACAAGATCGTTTTCGCCAGCACGCACACACACACATACATTCGCTCATTTTCGCATTCGGTATAATTCTTTTCGTTTGTCGTCTACATTCTTGCATTCGCCAGGTGCAAGGTGCCTAAAAAATGTGCTAGAATTTTCGGTAACACAGCGGTCAGTGAACTAATACTCGCCGTTAATCTTGTTCGCATGGCGTTTGCTCGTTAATTCGCCAGCTTCACATAACATACATACGTGCACATTTGCTAGTGATAATCGACTGAGTAAATCGTTTCCAACAATTAACATGATTAAAAATGAATCGGCTGCAAAGGCGGCTCCAGCCTCTGACTTGAACTTTTACAAAGCCAAGGCATAATCTGTGGCTCAGCAACTTAATTCGCTAAGCGCGTTTTTATCGAGCAATTGGTGCTTTTTGATGAACCCGAGTTGCAGACACGACTGGAATTAGTTAGCGAAATGCACGCTAACTTTGATGCTGCACAATCCAAGCTGAAGGAGCTTAATCTTATGGAGCTGGCCACGTTGCGAAGTGACATCAAATCTCTCTTGTGAGCTCGCAAATCTCCCTGATGAGTCGATTGGCAGCTCGGGAATATCACCGCGTGTCTCTAGACAACCACAATATCAACTTCTACGTTTTGTCGGTGCATACATCTACTGGCCATACTTCTTCGCAATGTACAACACCGTCGTCGGCAAAAATGAAAGTCTGACCAAAGTGGAGAATTTTCAACATCTTCGATCATGCCATTGGAAGCGATTCGCGCTTTAGAACCAACAGAAAACAACTACGTTAAGGCCATGGAATTGTTAATAAATCATTTTGATAATAAATTATTGCATTTTTAGGCACACTTACGTCCATATTCAGGCTCTCAAGTGTTGAAAGGGGCTTAGCGAGCAGTTTCCTTCAATTAAGTAACAGCATTAATTCGCATCCACGTGACACGATGACATCTGCAAGCGATATAGCGTACGGATTGCCGATTCACCTGGTTATTACTAAATTGGATCAAGCAACGCAGGAGAAATGGGTAGAAATCTTGCCAATGAAAGGTTTGCCGATATGGACCTAGATGTCTAAATTGGAGATGCCGAATCTTCCTTAGGTAGCACTTGGCAAGCATGCGGTAAAACCTCACACACAAACCCACAATACATTAATCGGGAGTAAAACTCAAATTTGCGCACTATGCGAATTAGCTGAGCATTATTTGTTGAAATGCCCACGATTCACAAGTTTAACTCCCACTCTTCGCTACAAAGAAGCTTAAAGGCGGCCTCAACTGCCTTCGCAAAGGGCATAGTTTACAGCACTGCAAATCTTGTCACTGGAAACATTGTCAGCAGAAGCATCATTCTTATTTGCACATGGTCACAAGTTATATTGCGCCTCAGCTGCCGGTCATATCGCACTCTTAAACTGTTTCGCTTGTTTCTAACATAACCTCCTGGAGTCCTGAAACATAATTAGACCGATTACGTGCTGCTCTCAACGGCAATCATACTCGTCAGAAACCGATCTGGCACCTTCGTACCTTGAAGAGCTCTGCTGGACTCAGCATCGCAGCTAAACTTTATTACTACTCGCTTCGCTAACCAGCTTCATTTGGAATTACATCGTTCAAATATCTCAGTATCCGGTATAGGTGAGTCTTTTTTTTCGCTCAACAAATCAACAAAAGATAACCGATTACAAGCTTCATTTCGATATCAACACTACACGATGGAAAATAACCAGCAACCTACACCTCGCTGATCCGCAATGTTCAAAAAATCGATATGCTTATTGGTGCTGGCATATTTTTCCACTTGATTTGCTTGGGGCAAGTTTGTCTAGCAAATCATTAGCCTACGTTGCAGAAAACCAAATTAGGGTTTATAGATTCAGGAGGCTGTGCAAAACATAAGTATTTAGCACTCTCTACTGTCATCAAGCACTCTGGTGCACATTCAGAACCAGAACCTTTGTCTGACTGAGTCCAGCAGTTCTGGTAAAAAAACTTAATGCGTCTCAAATCAGGCGAGTATTCAGTTCGACTCCCTGCTAAGGATCGATTTGGTGCACTTAAAGATTTTTACAATCGTGCTCTACGTCGGTTCAACGCACTCTAATCGAAACTGGCCACGAATCTATCCCTAAAGTCGCAGTACGTTGCAAATATAGAAATTTAAGCTACATGTCCTTTGCCTCCAAAAAATCTGCTGTACCTCAATATTTTCTGCCGCACAACTGCATGCAGAAGCTCGATAGTACAACCACTAATTTGCGAATCGTATTTGATGGCTCGGCAAAAACCAGTTCTGATCTCTAAACGATTTATTACTCGCAGGACCATCCATACAGCCTCAAATATTCACTGCGTTGCTCAGATTTCGCTTTTATAAATTTGCACTATGTTGTCGTTCAGAGAGATTTTCACGTGGACGATCTAATTACCGGAGGCGGCACAATTGAAGAAGTTGTTAAAATCCGCCAGCAAGTCAAGGAACTGCTTCGTAGAGGCCATACTTAAAATCAAAACCTTGACAGTGGTTCTTCCTGTACCGTGCTTTCCGTGCCTACCGTGCTTACCGTGCCTACCGTGCGTACCGTGCCTGCCGTCTCTGCCGTGCCTCTAGACTTAGACACGGTAAAACACGGGAATTGTTTGTAAGGGGCCCAACACGGCCCAACACGGAAATTTTAAAAAAAGCACGGCACGGCACGGGCACGGCACATCAGAGCTTGTTGCCAACATCGCCCAACGCCTTCTCAGGTCTACTGTTGGTCCAACTCTACTATTGCGCTGTCTTGGATTTGTAAAGCTCCTTTTGAGTTTAATATTTTTGTATCAACAGGATAGCCCAAATTCAGGAGCGTACCAAGGGGATGATCTGGAACCACGTTCCCCACATGAATCCAGCCGACATCGTATCACGAGGCTGTGGAGCACTATAACTTTTGGGTTCAAATCTTGCCCTCTTGCCTACTCGCTTGGATTTGCCCGAACGTTGTCGCCATACTTTAACCTTAACGAACAAGCTTGACATCTCGTTCAGCTGCAAATACCAAAACTCTTTTGCCAGGATCCAACGAGTTATTGGATATATACAGATTCTTGCAGCTTCAGACAAAAGCCACAAAGCTTGCTAGCCATACTTGGCAAATGCATTCGTTGCTTTCGCATGAAGCCCAAGTTTCGAGCACATCATGACGCCGTTGCCAGCTGTGTGCAACGTAGCCGATCATTCTCTACAACTGGTATCGACTTTTGTGAACCGTTCCTCATAAAGTCAGAAGTCAGGAACATGTCGCCAACAAAGTGCTACATATCAATATTCGTTTGCTTTTCTACCAAAGCAACACACTTGGAAGTGGTGGAGGATTTATCAACCGTATCGTTTATAGCTGCATTGAAGCGATTCATCTGCACCAGAGGCAAGCCGAAGTCAATATGGTCAGATAACGCAACTAACTTTTTTGGAGCTCGGAATGAACTGAACGAGCTGAGGCGACACTTTCTAAACGAACCTCACATTTAAGAGCTTACGAACTCTTGCCTCTCGAGCGGAATCAAATGGAACTTTATTCCACCTCGGTCTCCTCATTTTGGTGCTGCGGTCAAATCCGCTTAACATCATTTCTATCGCGTAGTCGGAAAGTTTGCGCTCACATTTCACGAGCTTCGTACCCTTGTATGCGAAGGTTTGCCGACATGGACCTAGATTTCTAAATTGGAGATGCCGAATCTGCCTTAGGTAGCACTTGGCAAGCATGCGGTAAAACCTCACACACAAACCCACAATACATTAATCGGGAGTAAAACTCAAATTTGCGCACTATGCGAATTAGCTGAGCATTATTTGTTGAAATGCCCACGATTCACAAGTTTAACTCCCACTCTTCGCTACAAAGAAGCTTAAAGGCGGCCTCAACTGCCTTCGCAAAGGGCATAGTTTACAGCACTGCAAATCTTGTCACTGGAAACATTGTCAGCAGAAGCATCATTCTTATTTGCACATGGTCACAAGTTATATTGCGCCTCAGCTGCCGGTCATATCGCACTCTTAAACTGTTTCGCTTGTTTCTAACATAAGCTCCTGGAGTCCTGAAACATAATTAGACCGATTACGTGCTGCTCTCAACGGCAATCATACTCGTCAGAAACCGATCTGGCACCTTCGTACCTTGAAGAGCTCTGCTGGACTCAGCATCGCAGCTAAACTTTATTACTACTCGCTTCGCTAACCAGCTTCATTTGGAATTACATCGTTCAAATATCTCAGTATCCGGTATAGGTGAGTCTTTTTTTTCGCTCAACAAATCAACAAAAGATAACCGATTACAAGCTTCATTTCGATATCAACACTACACGATGGAAAATAACCAGCAACCTACACCTCGCTGATCCGCAATGTTCAAAAAATCGATATGCTTATTGGTGCTGGCATATTTTTCCACTTGATTTGCTTGGGGCAAGTTTGTCTAGCAAATCATTAGCCTACGTTGCAGAAAACCAAATTAGGGTTTATAGATTCAGGAGGCTGTGCAAAACATAAGTATTTAGCACTCTCTACTGTCATCAAGCACTCTGGTGCACATTCAGAACCAGAACCTTTGTCTGACTGAGTCCAGCAGTTCTGGTAAAAAAACTTAATGCGTCTCAAATCAGGCGAGTATTCAGTTCGACTCCCTGCTAAGGATCGATTTGGTGCACTTAAAGATTTTTACAATCGTGCTCTACGTCGGTTCAACGCACTCTAATCGAAACTGGCCACGAATCTATCCCTAAAGTCGCAGTACGTTGCATTAATGAACAAATATAGAAATTTAAGCTACATGTCCTTTGCCTCCAAAAAATCTGCTGTACCGCAATATTTTCTGCCGCACAACTGCATGCAGAAGCTCGATAGTACAACCACTAATTTGCGAATCGTATTTGATGGCTCGGCAAAAACCAGTTCTGATCTCTAAACGATTTATTACTCGCAGGACCATCCATACAGCCTCAAATATTCACTGCGTTGCTCAGATTTCGCTTTTATAAATTTGCACTATGTTGTCGTTCAGAGAGATTTTCACGTGGACGATCTAATTACCGGAGGCGGCACAATTGAAGAAGTTGTTAAAATCCGCCAGCAAGTCAAGGAACTGCTTCGTAGAGGACACTTTTTATTACGGAAATGGTGTTCAAACGATTAGGCTGCGCTGGATGGCAAGCTGGAAGCGGAGTTCGAAAAAACCGTAAAGTTCAACGATGGAACGGACGTCAAGATGGCCCTGGGCTGGGCTTGGGATACTTTAGATAAGCTAACAAACAAGCGATAAAACTAGGCGTACTTATATACATATACAGCCATACTTAAAATCAAAACCTTGACAGTGGTTCTTCCTGTACCGTGCTTTCCGTGCCTACCGTGCTTACCGTGCCTACCGTGCGTACCGTGCATGCCGTCTCTGCCGTGCCTCTAGACTTAGACACGGTAAAACACGGGAATTGTTTGTAAGGGGCCCAACACGGCCCAACACGGAAATTTTAAAAAAAGCACGGCACGGCACGGGCACGGCACATCAGAGCTTGTTGCCAACATCGCCCAACGCCTTCTCAGGTCTACTGTTGGTCCAACTCTACTATTGCGCTGTCTTGGATTTGTAAAGCTCCTTTTGAGTTTAATATTTTTGTATCAACAGGATAGCCCAAATTCAGGAGCGTACCAAGGGGATGATCTGGAACCACGTTCCCCACATGAATCCAGCCGACATCGTATCACGAGGCTGTGGAGCACTATAACTTTTGGGTTCAAATCTTGCCCCCTTGCCTACTCGCTTGGATTTGCCCGAACGTTGTCGCCATACTTTAACCTTAACGAACAAGCTTGACATCTCGTTCAGCTGCAAATACCAAAACTCTTTTGCCAGGATCCAACGAGTTTTTGGATATATAAAGATTCTTGCAGCTTCAGACAAAAGCCACAAAGCTTGCTAGCCATACTTGGCAAATGCATTCGTTGCTTTCGCATGAAGCCCAAGTTTCGAGCACATCATGACGCCGTTGCCAGCTGTGTGCAACGTAGCCGATCATTCTCTACAACTGGTATCGACTTTTGTGAACTGTTCCTCATAAAGTCAGAAGTCAGGAACATGTCGCCAACAAAGTGCTACATATCAATATTCGTTTGCTTTTCTACCAAAGCAACACACTTGGAAGTGGTGGAGGATTTATCAACCGTATCGTTTATAGCTGCATTGAAGCGATTCATCTGCACCAGAGGCAAGCCGAAGTCAATATGGTCAGATAACGCAACTAACTTTTTTGGAGCTCGGAATGAACTGAACGAGCTGAGGCGACACTTTCTAAACGAACCTCACATTTAAGAGCTTACGAACTCTTGCCTCTCGAGCGGAATCAAATGGAACTTTATTCCACCTCGGTCTCCTCATTTTGGTGCTGCGGTCAAATCCGCTTAACATCATTTCTATCGCGTAGTCGGAAAGTTTGCGCTCACATTTCACGAGCTTCGTACCCTTGTATGCGAAGGTTTGCCGACATGGACCTAGATTTCTAAATTGGAGATGCCGAATCTGCCTTAGGTAGCACTTGGCAAGCATGCGGTAAAACCTCACACACAAACCCACAATACATTAATCGGGAGTAAAACTCAAATTTGCGCACTATGCGAATTAGCTGAGCATTATTTGTTGAAATGCCCACGATTCACAAGTTTAACTCCCACTCTTCGCTACAAAGAAGCTTAAAGGCGGCCTCAACTGCCTTCGCAAAGGGCATAGTTTACAGCACTGCAAATCTTGTCACTGGAAACATTGTCAGCAGAAGCATCATTCTTATTTGCACATGGTCACAAGTTATATTGCGCCTCAGCTGCCGGTCATATCGCACTCTTAAACTGTTTCGCTTGTTTCTAACATAAGCTCCTGGAGTCCTGAAACATAATTAGACCGATTACGTGCTGCTCTCAACGGCAATCATACTCGTCAGAAACCGATCTGGCACCTTCGTACCTTGAAGAGCTCTGCTGGACTCAGCATCGCAGCTAAACTTTATTACTACTCGCTTCGCTAACCAGCTTCATTTGGAATTACATCGTTCAAATATCTCAGTATCCGGTATAGGTGAGTCTTTTTTTTCGCTCAACAAATCAACAAAAGATAACCGATTACAAGCTTCATTTCGATATCAACACTACACGATGGAAAATAACCAGCAACCTACACCTCGCTGATCCGCAATGTTCAAAAAATCGATATGCTTATTGGTGCTGGCATATTTTTCCACTTGATTTGCTTGGGGCAAGTTTGTCTAGCAAATCATTAGCCTACGTTGCAGAAAACCAAATTAGGGTTTATAGATTCAGGAGGCTGTGCAAAACATAAGTATTTAGCACTCTCTACTGTCATCAAGCACTCTGGTGCACATTCAGAACCAGAACCTTTGTCTGACTGAGTCCAGCAGTTCTGGTAAAAAAACTTAATGCGTCTCAAATCAGGCGAGTATTCAGTTCGACTCCCTGCTAAGGATCGATTTGGTGCACTTAAAGATTTTTACAATCGTGCTCTACGTCGGTTCAACGCACTCTAATCGAAACTGGCCACGAATCTATCCCTAAAGTCGCAGTACGTTGCATTAATGAACAAATATAGAAATTTAAGCTACATGTCCTTTGCCTCCAAAAAATCTGCTGTACCTCAATATTTTCTGCCGCACAACTGCATGCAGAAGCTCGATAGTACAACCACTAATTTGCGAATCGTATTTGATGGCTCGGCAAAAACCAGTTCTGATCTCTAAACGATTTATTACTCGCAGGACCATCCATACAGCCTCAAATATTCACTGCGTTGCTCAGATTTCGCTTTTATAAATTTGCACTATGTTGTCGTTCAGAGAGATTTTCACGTGGACGATCTAATTACCGGAGGCGGCACAATTGAAGAAGTTGTTAAAATCCGCCAGCAAGTCAAGGAACTGCTTCGTAGAGGACACTTTTTATTACGGAAATGGTGTTCAAACGATTAGGCTGCGCTGGATGGCAAGCTGGAAGCGGAGTTCGAAAAAACCGTAAAGTTCAACGATGGAACGGACGTCAAGATGGCCCTGGGCTGGGCTTGGGATACTTTAGATAAGCTAACAAACAAGCGATAAAACTAGGCGTACTTATATACATATACAGCCATACTTAAAATCAAAACCTTGACAGTGGTTCCTTCTGTACCGTGCTTTCCGTGCCTACCGTGCTTACCGTGCCTACCGTGCGTACCGTGCCTGCCGTCTCTGCCGTGCCTCTAGACTTAGACACGGTAAAACACGGGAATTGTTTGTAAGGGGCCCAACACGGCCCAACACGGAAATTTTAAAAAAAGCACGGCACGGCACGGGCACGGCACATCAGAGCTTGTTGCCAACATCGCCCAACGCCTTCTCAGGTCTACTGTTGGTCCAACTCTACTATTGCGCTGTCTTGGATTTGTAAAGCTCCTTTTGAGTTTAATATTTTTGTATCAACAGGATAGCCCAAATTCAGGAGCGTACCAAGGGGATGATCTGGAACCACGTTCCCCACATGAATCCAGCCGACATCGTATCACGAGGCTGTGGAGCACTATAACTTTTGGGTTCAAATCTTGCCCTCTTGCCTACTCGCTTGGATTTGCCCGAACGTTGTCGCCATACTTTAACCTTAACGAACAAGCTTGACATCTCGTTCAGCTGCAAATACCAAAACTCTTTTGCCAGGATCCAACGAGTTTTTGGATATATAAAGATTCTTGCAGCTTCAGACAAAAGCCACAAAGCTTGCTAGCCATACTTGGCAAATGCATTCGTTGCTTTCGCATGAAGCCCAAGTTTCGAGCACATCATGACGCCGTTGCCAGCTGTGTGCAACGTAGCCGATCATTCTCTACAACTGGTATCGACTTTTGTGAACCGTTCCTCATAAAGTCAGAAGTCAGGAACATGTCGCCAACAAAGTGCTACATATCAATATTCGTTTGCTTTTCTACCTAAGCAACACACTTGGAAGTGGTGGAGGATTTATCAACCGTATCGTTTATAGCTGCATTGAAGCGATTCATCTGCACCAGAGGCAAGCCGAAGTCAATATGGTCAGATAACGCAACTAACTTTTTTGGAGCTCGGAATGAACTGAACGAGCTGAGGCGACACTTTCTAAACGAACCTCACATTTAAGAGCTTACGAACTCTTGCCTCTCGAGCGGAATCAAATGGAACTTTATTCCACCTCGGTCTCCTCATTTTGGTGCTGCGGTCAAATCCGCTTAACATCATTTCTATCGCGTAGTCGGAAAGTTTGCGCTCACATTTCACGAGCTTCGTACCCTTGTATGCGAAATTTCTGCAATGTTAAACTTACGACCTCTTTGTCGCATTTCAGAGAACCCTGATGATCTTGAAGTTCTTACGCCTGGTAATTATTTGATTGGAATTCCATATGCCACAATCGAAGAACCAAGCACAACGCATCTTGACATCAATCGCCTTAGTCGCTGGCACCGTGTTTGTCAAATGCAGCAGGCATTCAGGTGCAAATGGAGCAACAGCTACTTATCATTGCTTCAAGTAGATTCCAAATAGCGCTCATCAATGCCCAATCTTGTGCCCAACTCCATAGTTGTTTTGAAGGACGACGTGTCACCTCTTCAATGGCGTCTTGGAAGGATCGAGAGCACTATATCTGGAGATGACGGCGTCTCACAAGTTGCAATAATCAAAACTGCAGCTGGCACGGTCAGAAGAGCCGTGAGCAAGATGGCTGCTCTGCTACTTGAAACCAAGTCAGTTGAATGCCACGCACGGGGGAGCATGTCGGAGGCAGCAGCAGACAGCAATCAACTGAGCAGTGAGCCAATGTTAATTTTAATAAGCTATAAGCAATAAGAATGTAATACTTATAGAGGGTTCAAACAGCCATACTCCAACCAACCTATCATTTCTGGAACCTGGCTATTTTACTCTCTCGCGGGACTGCCGTGTGTGAGCGCGATCGCTGCCAATTTCAGAAGCTACTGCGCGCAGCGATCGCACTCACACACACAGTACGGCTGGGCTGGCTGTGCCACGGCAGCTCATGTCGTAGCGAAACCAGCAAGCCGAATGACATCGAATTCGCCCACAATTCACGAAGCAACAAACGGCAGTCCCGCGAGAGAGTAAAATAGCCAGGTTCCAGAAATGATAGGTTGGTTGGAATATGGCTGTTTGAACCCTCTATAAGTATTACATTCTTATTGCTATAAGTCGCGTGTTTACGCATCACTGATCTTTGTTTTTGCTTTGCACATGCGAATTTATCTTATTGCATAGATAACAGTTCTCGCAACTTCTTAGCACAAGCCCACGCGTATTACAAACTTACTTACATAGCATAGAAGGGAACACACCTCTGTATGAACAATTAAAATCACAAAAGAATTTTAAACTTGATCGCGTTTTATATACAACAAAAAAACCTTAACCTTCTGAACCAGTTCGAGCATAGTGCCTCCTCTAAGTTCTTTTAGGGCTAACCGAGACATAAATTAGCCGAGGCCAGAATACCAGTTAACATTTTTGTTCCGTTTTAGGGCCGATATAAATATTGTTGAAGCCACCGTTAGGCAAACAGCTAACTCCAGCTGACAGTTGCACTGTATTTATATTATCTAAAATATTTGGATTTGACTCTAAAAGGTCAACAAGAACATGCTCGACAGCTACTAAAAAGTTTATCCCACGTTGCTTCTTATGATTTCCATTAAATTTAACTTGTATTCAATTTAATTTAAATCATAGTTTTTAGTTTGCAACAGAAAAGAATTTGGTAGGCACAAAACAAAAAAATACCAAAAAACAGCTGATTCGCTCAAAAGGGACTGGAAGTACCATTAATGCAATAGTGTCTTTAGGCCTATTCGCAGATAGCCGTAAAACGCCCATACAGTAATGCACCAACTTTACGGCCGTAATGGCACGTGTTAAAATAAAACTTATTGTGGCGGAAGGTTGACATCAATCTATTAATAAATCGGAAATGACTGGTTTTTAAATTTGAATTTTAAAATATTATTAACGACCAAAACACAAATGTCCGTCATGATGTCTGCCCGTCTGTCAGTCCGTCCGTCTGTCCGTTTGTATGAACGCAACTTTTTTCCACCCCCTTTAAGTGGGAGACTTGAAACTTAGCAAATAACTTTATCTATAACATAGAAAATTAAAAAAAAAAAATTGGGGCTCTACGATAGCTGGAGGGCTGGCAAATCGATCAATTATATAACTCAAAACCGATAAGTCCACATATTTCACACGCCCTTATAGCTAGAACTTCTAAATTTGGCTAGAAGATACTTACTAACAACCCCAAAAAATAGCTACAAAAGTTTTTGAGCCACGCTCACCCATTCCGCCCTCAGCCCCCCTTCTCATACCTTTAACAAACTTTGAGCTAGAGTCACCAAATTTTGTAGGAGGATAGCAATAGCCCAAAGATCTGCAGCAGAAATAAAGATGCCACGCTTACTTGAAAACCCTTTGGTATTTATATATTTATAAATATATAATATTTATATAATGTTTTGGATAACTTTAAGCAAAATATAAAAGGTTTTTCTTTATTTAGCTTTCATTTCACTAAAAACGGTTTTAACAACAAATATTTCTATAAATTCAAACACAGCCTTTTGGTTGTCATAACGGCACTTCTGCTTTTGCCGCATTGCAAACCAGCATAAGAGGTTTTGAGGTTGTTTCCTTAAAAATTAAATTTAGCAAAAAGATCAAAAAAGCGCGTTTAAGATTGTTATCGTTGGATTATGAATGAGCAGATCTACAAAATGGTGGTACACTTACAGGGGACAACTGTGGACATTTTCGACCCCCCGCCACCCCACCAAAAAAAAATTACACGTGGACACAATTTTTTATATAAATGCAAATGCAAAGACACGTTTCTAACACGAAAAACAATGATGCAAAAACACAGTACTAAACCGTATTATAAACAAGCATCGGCAATTTGTTGATTGCTTGCGTCACGTTATAACAGCTGAAGGCTTGTTTACTCTCGACATAACTTAACACAACATAACAAAAAATATCGTAAGGAATACTTGCATTTACTCTCGACATACCTTAACTTTATAAATCAGTTCGGCAGTGCTGTATAATTATGTTAGCAGTATTGTTAAACAAAAATAAAAAAATAAACAGCTATCATCACATATTGACAACATCTGCATTCAACATATTAACAATTGGCAATTGTAGACCAAACTTTTTTTTATTATTGTTTGCAAGAATGTTTTCGAACAGCAAATCAACACTGTTCGACATAAGAAAATTAAGGTATTTCTGCAACCTGCATGTTCAAAATTAAGCTATGTTGTGTTAAGTTATTTTATGTTGAGAGTAAACGCTAACATTGAGAGCCATCAGATAAATGGAGTCAGCTGACTCTTAAGTTATTTTATGTTAAGTTATGTCGAGACTCTCGGCTCGAGAGTAAACAGGCCTTGAGTTCAAGGGCCAAATTCTTAACAGAGTTATGTTAACTTAACTACAGGCTTGAGCATAAACAAATTACCAGAAAGACGTTGACGTTAACATGCTTGGAAAGCAAGTCGCAACCTCCAAGCGGACACGTAACGAGAAGAAAAGTCGGTTTCTGCTGAACGCCTCAGCTGTGCTTGTTTTGATTATTGCTTCTTTGTTAACAATACACAAAGCTGATATATTTTATTTGGTTTGTTTTTGTTTTGACTGCTGTCTTATTGCTGAGCAGTGCAAGGCAACTCAGCTAGTTCATTTATTATTATGTACTTTTAATACGTGCGTGTGAATTTACTTTGCGCCCGAATATTGCATTAAAATGAGCGTGTGTATATTTTTCTGGAGTACTTAATTTTTGTATACCTGCTAGATTATCGCTTTTGCCGCTAGCCGTAGAGCAGCAAAGCACTAGTGCGTATACATATATTCAGGATATTTATTGATAATGTATTAACAATGGTTGATCTTATTTGAAGGTTTGATGATAAGTTTGGTAGGTAAGTTTGTTTAGCGGCTACGACTATTATACCCTAATTCCATTAGGTTGCATCCGTCATTAACAGCAAGTCGCGGATGTAGGTGATTCCACTAAAAATCCAATTCATCCGCCATCCTGTTTTAACAGGGGACTGTTAAGTGTCAACTGACAGCTGTTTGTGTATTATTTGTGTGTATTTAATTGATAACAAATATGAGCTCTAAGACAAATAAAATTAGTGGAGCCTAAAAGCAAAAACCATTGCTTTAATTTGTGTGCAAAATACAGTTTTAACAATCTGTTTGAGTTAAGTTTGTTTCGTTGTGTTTGTAATGCACTTGATGACCAGCTGTTTTACCCAAATTGGCACTGTTTAAACCAAGTATCGATAGGAAATTTCATACTATCGACTATGTAAAAGTGCTGTTCAGTGCTCTGTAATGTTAAATTCTAACATCGCTTGCATTTCCCAGTTGGTCGGTCGAAAACCGACCAACTGGGAAATGCAACCGACCAACGGGGAAATTTTAACAAGATTCTCATTGTGCATAGGGGAATCTTATACAAACGGAAGCAACATTCCCGAGTTCCAATTACATACTTGCATTCGGCTTGTAGTGGAATCGGGGTATTAGTTCAACTACTCAGCAAATTTTGATATGCCCTCCAGACGTACTATAACGGTTCAACTTGCGTACATACTCTGGACTTGACAATCCTGTTCTTCTTCCCGTTGAACATTCCGCTGACTACGCAACGCTCACGCGCAAAGCGCAACTGAAATAAAACAACTACGTGCCGGCTTGTCTTTGCTGAGACGCACAAAAAATACCTTTTGTACCAATATTTAATAATTGTTAATGCAATCTCTAATATATGATTTAAATATACCAATATAGTTTATTTCAAGCATATGGATACAAAATACATGTAATGTTTTGGCTTACTTAATTATATACAAGTTGTTTTTTGCTCATTAATGACCTAACTTATTGCCAGAACGTAAGTAAGCGTAGAATAGAAATAATATTAAAGTTTATCACATTTAGCTATACAATCGCACAAAGTTCGTAAAAGTCGATACCACCCTTCCATATTGGGAAGCAGCAGGTATATTCGCACCAGCTCACGAGTAAAGTGGAGAAACAAGTTCTGGCCTGTTGACATTCCTCCTCGCATTCGCTTCCAAATTGCATAATGTTATTACTTATACCATCTCTGGTTTCCAGTCTGGTTTACATTATTAATGTATGATACAAACACCATAGTTTATTACCATGTCTAAAAACTACTTAAGAAATTTTGTTTGTTGCAGCGCTTTAAGGACAGTGACATCGAAGTCAAGCGCAAAGACGGCATTATTCTGCTGCGTGAACTAGCAGCCGAGGTGAAAAATTTTATGGACTTCAAGCGTAACGCTGTAATGGTAAGTGTAATGCCCGATTCTATTAGGTAGCATACGTCATAACAGCAAGTCGGGAATGTACTTGATTCCATTATAAATCCAATTGCATCCTGCATCATGTTTTAACAGGGGTCTGTTATGTGTCAGCTGACAGCTGTTTGTTTTTTGTGTGTAATTATTTTAAAACAAATATGAGCTGGAAGACAAATGAAATTAGTGAAGCCGAAAAAGGTAAAATAATTGCTTTAATTTGTGCGCAAAATGCAAACCTGATTTTGCAAATGTTCCAGGTTGTGCAGACATGTTTTCAGCTGACAAGTAGCTTAAGCATTTGTGCGCAAAAAACAGTTTTAAAAACCTGTTTGACTTGAATTTGTTGTGTTGTGTTTTTATTGCATCTGTTGACCAGCTGTTTTACCCAAATTGGCACTGTTAAAACCAAGTATCGATAGGAAATTTTATAGTATCGACTATGTAAAAGTGCTGTATAGAGCTCTGTAATGTAAAAATTCTAACATCGGAAAGGCAACCGACCAACGGGGAAAATTTGAACCAGTTTCTCATTTTACTTAAAGGAATCTAATACAAACGGATTCTGCATTCCCGATTTCCAATTACATACATGCATACTGCTTGTAGTGGAATCGTGGTATAAGTCTCTATCCTAAGTTAGACAAAGCACTCGTGACATGTTTACATCAATAAAGAAAATTCACGGATAGCCCGAGTACTCAGAAAATAAATAAAAAGACTCTCGGCTCGACTAGGAGATACACTATGGACTTTAAGGGTATAGCAATTAGTTGTAAGCAAGTTATTTTTATTTTTTAATAAACAACTTTAATAACTGATATCTTCGGTGTTTCGATATCTCAGCTGTTTCTAAACCGATTTGGACGAAATTTTGACATAAGTTCTATCGTTATACAATATTTTAACCCCCATTTTTACATTTTCTAAATACGATAATTTTTTGTAATCGAGCGCATATGTATATCGGAAACCAGAATAGTTATCGATAATTTGAAACAAACTTGTTCTGCTCATTGTATAGGAAAATTAATTTCCAAATTTTAAGTCTCTTACTCTTGTAGTCTCTGAGATCTACACTTTCATACAGACGGACAGACGGACATGGCCATATCGACTCGGCTATTGATTCTGATCAAGAATATATATACTTTATGGGGTCGGAGATGCTTACTTCTGCCTGTTACATACGTTTGCACTAAAGCATTTTACCCTGTTTTACCCATAGGTTCATGAGTTCAGGGTATAATAGTAGCTTGTGACATCCCCCACAGATCTCCATGCAACACGCCTTTTGAAATCGGTAATCCCTAAACGTGTGGAAGACCAAAGCTAATAATACGAAATTTGGTGGCAAGTTTTTTGGCGATGCCCAAGATATGTATCAGTATACCTTTGCCGCCCCCGTACTCTTCGTTTGCAAGCAGAATTCTTTCCACTCGTTTTGATACTATCATTAGAATATACTGCATTCGGTTGCTTCCGTCAGCAACGTTTTCACTTGTTCAATAATTGCTTAATAGCTTAAGTGTTAATAGAAAAAAGTAGGTTTTTAGAGATAGTTTAATAATTATATTATGAAAAGCGCCGACATAACGCGATGATTTTGCCTATTTTAAACGTTCATATAACAGCTTTTTAAATAGAACACAATTTTACTTAAGGCAACACGTTGCAAGGGTCGTTTTCTTGTTAGTTGCCTTGCGAATCCGGAATACGTAAATTCAAAAAAATTTATATAACTGTTTCACTATCGATGTACGTTCAGAAATACATGCACATGTACATGTATTTAAGCTTTTAACTAGTTAAACTAGTAACTAGTGGCATAACAAGTAATACTCTGTTACCGAATGTTAAGAGTATATTGCTTTTTTGTGCAATGTCCGTAACAATGTACGTAGAAGAACAAATTTTTGTGACAATTAAAGCTAGTGACTTTAAACTTTGCAAGTGAATGGAGCATGAGTTAGTTGTTAATCCGATGAATTTGAGACTTAGTAAAATCGCTTTCACTTGCTTATTACTACATAAATATTTGCTGACGAGTTATAACATAAAACTGACTCTGTGCTGCTTTACTTGAATTTTTTTTTCTGTTTTGCAGTTAGGAAATAATAAAGTTACGCCTGAAAACTATGAACACTATGAACAAATATATTTGCACCACTGAATTACTAAACTGGCTCTAAACAGAACTAGAGGGTACTTAAACACGTTTGTTGAGTAAAATAAACATGTCATATAGCTATTTGCGAATGTCTTAATCTATGTGCTTACATTATTAAACTTGATTCAGGGAATCTCCCAATGTGATTAAGTCTGCTCGGGGTCAAACTCAATGTATGGCATATACATATATATATAATGTTGCCCGCTTTTCAGTTTGAGCTGGCAGTAAGATTCTGAATCTCAAGCGTTACACTACACCAAGATGGATTTTTCTAAACTTTATCTAAAGTTGATAGTATTGGTCTGTTACGTGATTATCTGTTTAGCGTCACCCGATTGCAACGAAGGTTTTTATAGCAAAAACGGCAACTTAATAATAGACCTACACAATTTAAATGCTCACCTTGATTGCGTGCAGCAGCAGCATCGTGGATAAATAAGAACAAACATACAAACATATGTATATAAATAAAACTAATATATTTAATGTATGCAATAATGAAAGTAAATGCTATAAATAAAAAAAGCATAGTGTGATTCAAAAAGTTTAATACATACTTAATACACATATGCTTGAAAAATAAACTTGTTATCAATTTCTCAGCCCCTCAGTGGGCGCAAGACCCTTTATTGGCACTTTGTCTGACGCAGCATGGAAAAAGATTATTGTACAGTTGCAAGTCTCTAGCTTTAAGAGTGTTCAAGATACACGCGTTTACACGGACAGACATAATGAAGTTCATTGCACGATACCTTCGTTTTCGTTATGTATATTATAACAATCATTTGTTTGAACCATGTAGGTTTGTATTGGCGTTAAGCGTACAATTCCATTACAAGAATGCGTTTGTAGTTTATCATGTTTTAGAAGTATAATTTGCGTTTTTATTGTGTGTTTGCGATTCAGACAATCGGTTTGACCTCAACTGCTAAATGTCCTGTACAGATCACAGAACACAGCCGCTGAATTTGTCACAATAAGTCGGGGATGTGACCAACCCTTGAAGCTGTGAGCCGCTCGACCGCCCGTATCACAGTTCTTAATTATTGTTCTTGTGCCTGAAATAGAAATGGGTAATTTAAAACCTTTGCTTCTGCTTGTTGCTGCCTAACATAAGCAGGTTACACAGTTATACTCGATACGGCAGGTAAAGAGTATATTGGGTTTGTGCAATGTCCGTCATGGTGTCTGTCCACAGAAACACCTTTATCTTCCACAGCTTATGAGCTTGAGCCAACAAATTTTTTGGATGCCATCCCCACTCATACCAATCCCAGCCCCCCTTTCATCATATTTTGCAAACTTAAGGCTGCGTTTATGGTCAAGCGATTTCGCGTCGCGCGATGCGACGAGAATCGCTCCAGCGATTTTTACCAGCGATATCGCTAGCGATGAAGTGTTTAGGGTCAAGCTATTTCACAAGCGACCAAATATTTATGTTCTGATTTTAATAGAGGTTTAGTTGTGTTTTGTTTATAAACGAGAAAGGAACATGCGGGCTAAACAGCGTAAAATGATGCTAATAGAGAGGTGTTATTTACTGCGGAAGAAATACCCAAACAGTGGGAATTTAAAAAAATACCAAGTGCATCCTATTTTTGAAGAACGGGAATGTAAAGGAGAGTTCCACCATTTGCATTCCAAGCTGCTGCAGTATCCCGAAAAATTTAAGGAATACTGCAGAATGAGTAGAGAAACATTTGGATACATTTTAAATTAAATATCTCCTCACATCCATAAACAAACATACAGCATGCACAGACGTTATAACGGTGGTTGCTTCATATGAAGAAGCAGTTGTTGTTTTGCTTGCCCAATCGCTCCAATCGCTTGAAAAAATCAAAAAATTTTGGTTGCAAATTCTCGTCGCTTCAATCGCTCGATGTCGCGCGACATGAAATCGCTTGACCATAAACACTCTAATAAGGAACAAAGTATTTAGTCGCTAGTAGCGATTCTCGTCGCATCGCGCGACGCGAAATCGCTTGACCATAAACACAGCCTTAAGCTAGAATCACCAATTTGGTAGGCGAAGAGCGATTGACAACCCTAAAAGATCTGCAGCAAAAATTTGGATGCTATCCCCATACATACCACCCCTAGTCCCCCTTCTGTCACCTTTGACCAACATTTAGCATTTATTCTATAGAGCTTCCAAGCAGCGAAAATCCAACCATGAGAAGTGGTTTCGATGCGCGGACGCTCTCTAAGAAGAAAAAGGCTATTCTTGCTGGAATTGTGAGTCGAGAGCGAATCGAAAGTCATTCTGATTTCACACTGCACTGTGACATGATCTTTCGTAGCACAACATACCAGCCATATTGTGAGTATGTGCTGACTGGCTGACGATATTGTAGCCTGCAGCAAGGTATACTTAACCCTTTAACGGGCCGCGATGCATATCTGCAACATACCGATCAAATACCAATATCGTTTTGTTTAAACACTGCAAATAATAAGTCTTTGTTTTATGTTGATCTACAATAAGCATTTTATTCATTTTGTGGTATGGTCACTCTTTACTCTGGGTAGTACGAAACATATGTTCAGTTGTCCCGCCAATTTAGTGAAAAGCGAAATTGACTTTATTGCGAATTTTAAAATTCAAATTAATCTTACAGTGAAGGTTATTTGACTAAAAGAACTAGACAATTCAAAAGGTAATTCTATCTAGTTTACATATTTGATCGAGTTTTTATGTTTCTAATTGTTATTTACATGTGAATTGTGTGTTTTGATGTGTTACAGATATGCATCAAAATACAATTGTGAGTTTAATTTTTCTTCTCAATTTTTGTTGCAGTTGTGCAACACACAAAAGTTTTCCTAGTTATTGTTATGTCGTGTGTCGTCTTTTTCATGTTTTTGTGTATTGTCGTCTGTGTTTTGTGTTCAACTATTGGTATCACATATATGTATTTTAAAAAAAGGTATTTCTTACTTAGGTAAAATGTCAAGAAAGGGGATAACACCGTCGCAAATAGCCAGTTTTTTTAATAGTGTGGAAAGCGAGGATGATCTCGATTTTTCTAATGATGACGAAAGTGATTATTCTCCTAATGATGATGATCTGGATTCCACAGAAGACGATGATGTCGAAAGCCAAGCTGAACGTCCAACTGATTCAGATCTTTCAAGTTATGACATTAACAATATCGGGACTTCTGCCACCATGGATAAAAACGGAGCTAGCAAAAACGAAAAGAGAAGGAACTTGCTGTGGAGAAAACGCAATTTGATATTGAATGAGAATCAACTGCAGCTACTTGCGAGTACTGCGTTACCTGCAGAACTAATGGGACTTTCGGAGCCCATTCAATTTTTTTTATATCTCTTTCCAAATCAAATATTTGATCACATTTCCAATGAAACCAGCATATATATTCGTCAGAAAGACCCAAACTCAATTCTCAATTTCAATTCTGTGGATATTCGACAATTTGTTGGAATTGCATTGTACATGTCCATTTCACGTCTTCCAAATAGTAATCAATACTGGTCCGCAAATATTGGAATCCCAGTCGTTCAAAATATTATGACCCAAAAATCTTTTAAGACAATCAAACGGTACATTCATTTCAACAACAACGATAATAATTTGCCACCTTCTGATCCTCGTCACGATAGGCTTTTCAAAATTCGCCCACTTATTAATGAATTAAATAATAATTTTCCAAAGGAACAGTTTCTATGTGTCGATGAACAAATTTGTTCTACAAAAGCTCGAAGCCACTTGAAGCGGTACAATCCCAAAAAGCCTCATAAATGGGGATTTAAGATATATGTTCTAAGCGGTATTTCTGGTTTCTGCTACAAGTTCGAAATAGACTCTGGTAAAGAAAACGTTGTACTGGCTAACGAGCCAGATTTAGGTGCAGCGTCAAATTCTGTTATCAGAATGGTTAGAGAAGTGCCCAGACATCAGAATTTTCGCCTTTACTTTGACAATTATTTCAACTCTTTGCCTTTGTTAAAATACTTAGCGGACGGCGGAATCCTAGCTTTGGGTACAATTAGGAGAAACAGAATTCCAAATTTCAAAATTACCGATAACATGTGCCTAAAGAAAAATCCCCGTGGTACTTCTACAGAATATGTTGCTGAATTCTCCGGAGTCGATATATCCGTAACAACATGGGTTGATAACAAAATTGTTACATTGGCATCCAACTTTGCTGGTATAGTTCCTCAGGACACTGCGCGTCAATACAACAAAACCAAAAAAGAATATGTTGAAATTGATCGTCCATTCGCAGTAGCGCAATACAACAGCTATATGGGAGGCGTTGATCTGATCGATAGTATAATCGGAAGATACAAAATTTTATTGAGAAGCAGACGTTGGAGTGTCAGACTTTTCTACCATTTACTGGACTTGACAGTTAGCAACGCTTGGCTGTTGTATAAAAGAGTCCAAAAGGCAAACGGATATTCTGGAAAAATGTTAGGATCATCCGACTTCAGACTTAACATCGCAGAAGTGCTGACAAAACTCGAAACTAAATATAGATTGGGCAAACGAAGCTTCGTCATTGAAAATGAATTACAACAAAAAAAGCAGAGAGGTCCACCGCAGCGCGGTCCAGACCAAATGGTACGACAGGACCAGATTGGCCCTTGGCCACTTTGGACAGAGAAGCGAATCAGGTGCAAGAAACCAAACTGTGTTGGATTTTCACAAGTTATATGTAACAAATGTGGAGTTGCTTATGCTTCAACAAAAGAAACAATTGCTTTAAGGATTTTCATCTAAATTAATTTCTTATCTTTTATTGGACATAATAAGTAAAATTTTCCCCCAAAGTGTATTTGATGCATATATGCAACATATGTAATATCCTTAATAAAACTGTTAAAAATCAAAATCTGAAAAAACGAAAAAATAGTGTATTTTTTATTTTCGGAAATCTATCCAATAAAAAAAACCGCATCAAAATCCGTTTTCATGCCCTTTTAAGGGTTAAGAAGGTAGCATTACTTGCTCTCTCGCCCTCTTTTCACTTCTTAAATTGTCAGTCTGTTAGCAGCAGTTGTGAGCGACGCATCTCCGCGGACGATTTTTTCGTCTAAAAGTTCTTGTGCTACAGACCATGGTTGAATTATACATGGTTAAAGGCCCAGTTACCCGAACGTGAACCGAATTGAACGTGGACTTAGAAAACAGCTGACCAGTTCAACTAAACGTCAAACACTGTTTGCTGGTTACCCAAAACTTGAACTGAATTTAACTGAATTGGAAACCTGCAGAAAACAGAATTTTTAGTTCCAGTTCATATTTCAGTTCACGTTACGATCCATTTACATTAAACAGTTGATTTAAAATGGACGAGCATAAACTCATTTGGTTGGTGCAGGAAAATGATTTTTTGTACAATAAAGCTAGCAAACTATTTAAGGATCCAGCAAAGAAAAGGGCAGCTTGGATATCAATTGCCGATTTGTACTAAGTACATGTAATATACATTAGCCATATCATCCATATTTAATAAGTTTATTATTTTTTTGTGTAAACAGAAGTTCGCGCACTATTGTGAAAATATCAAAACGATGACAAACAGCTGTTCGATAATTGAATGTTCAGGGTAATCGGTTCAATTTCATATTCAGGTTCATTTGTGCAAATATGCATTTATTATGATAAAATGATTTTTGTTATTTTGTTTCGATTAGGTGTCATAAGCATGACTGTGTGCCTCTTTGTGTATACATGTGCGTATTAAATTGTATGCGCAGCATTTGCCTTGTCATTCATAATGCGTGGGGACAATTTAAATAAATGCAATTATGTTTCTATATTAATAAAAAATATTTATTTTAATTTAATTTCATGATCAATACTATACAATTGATTCGAATTCCCACATTAATCTCAGAATACTTGGTTGGCATGGCGCATATCAGTTGCTAGTGCAAGTGTTTTGTGGGGTGGGACAGGTATCAAAGGGTCACGAAATACGTAAAGCAGGCAAGCTATCATTCATATCCAAGAACCATATTGATTTAAATAAAAAATCCAGGCTTCTGCAAGCACTTGACCACACAACTCTTCTTCTTCCATTGTTAATGCGCTTGACTCAAAAGCACAACTTTTCGTCTTCCAAGGCAATCAAATATCAGTTTTGCTGCTGCTGATCATACATACTCTATCATTTTTTCGTCGACCCCATAAAGTATATATACATATATATATGCTTGATCAGCATTAGGGAGCGTTCAAGTATTACGTAACGCAATTTGGTGAGGAGGGGGGTCTCGTCAAACGTTACGATGTGGAACAAGAGGGGGGGAGGGGTATTCTCAACACGTTACGTAACATTCAGCTATACTTCGGTTATAGAAAAAAGCTAAATTATTCGTAGATTACAATTAAAAAAATAGTTAAAATAGAAAAATGTGAAGCCAAAAATGTATTAAAAATAAACCAAAAACGCAGGTGCTGCGGACAAAAAATCTAAAAAAATATTGACACTTGAGTGTTACGTAACGCTTAATTGCGGGGGGGGGGGGGGTCAAGATAAACGTTACGATGCGATACAAGGGGAGGGTGTTCAAAAATCTTAAAAATTGCGTTACGTAATATTTGAACGCTATCTTAACACCCGAGTCGATATAGCCATTGTATGTCCGTCTGTGTGTCGGTCTGTATGAACGCGTCGATCTCAGAGACTACAAGAGTTAGAGCCTTCAGACTTAGAATATGAGTTCTCCTTTACCATAAGCAGAACAAGTTTGTTTCCAATTTTAATAACTATTCTGGTTTCCGTTATACACAGGGAACCGATGTAATGTAAAAATCGGGGTTAAAATAATAGGTAACGATAGAACTTTTCTTAAAATTTCTTCCAAATCGGTTAAGAAACACCGGAGATTTCGAATTAAATCGATTGAAGTTAAGTCAGTTTTTAGTTGTGTTTATATTGATTATTATTTTTGATAGCTAAGCATACTTTTAGGGCTCAAGGAAAACCAAAGTCTTTTATAATTTTAATATATGTATTGCAACGGGTTCAAAGTATCTTCTAGTCAGGCTCTCCAGACTAGAGCATTCTTACATGTTTGCCATCGTATCGTCCAACTTCCTTCACAAATACCGAAAGTGTACTCAGTAATACATTTGTAAAAGCCAATTGCCGAAAATTCGGAATAAATTAAATTAAAATAATGTTCTGGCAAATGTTTCGCTTATTATATAATAATATTAGTCATCCCAATCACGCCACAAGCGCGAATATGTCAATATAAACATATTTCGGCTTCATAGAATAGACCAAAATAATTAATAGCCACTGATGGTATATAATATCAAAGCATGAGCTTGATTTTGAGTTTGATTTTAAGAGCTTACAAATAAAGACGTCTCAGACTTAAAATAACAAATTTCATATATTTATAGTAATAATAATTTTCTAGTGTTCGATGCAAAGTCCTGCAAAATATCTTCCTCCAGCTCGATCTGTTTTTCTCTCGCTAAGGCTCTATGGGCGCTTAACATACACAATCCTATAAAATATGAAATAAGTTTAAAGTTTCAGTTGTTGTATATTTTATTACCATTTAAGCAATTTTCTTCCACTGTAGATCTCAGAAAAGTCTTCACTCTTCTCAGAGTACTAATATATCGTTTCACGGTTGCGGTTGTACAAGGCATTGCCATTAAAATTTCTAATGCTTCCCAGATTTTTGAATAAAAATCTGTTTTGCTATAGGCAAACATTAAGTCGTTGTCTTCATTTTGTTGCTCATTCAAATAATTGTGCCAAAGTTCAACCTCGTTTTCAATCGCTTCTAAATTATAAAATGAACTTGCGCCTAAAAGTTGAGCCTTTAGATTGTCCAGACTAATAGTTTTAATATGAGCTGGACTTAGAGCTGTGAGATCGAATGCTTCATTGCTTTCTTTTGGAAATCGCTCTTTTATTGATGAAATGAGTGAATCCAGATAGGGTAAAAAATGAGCACGCCGGAAATATTGTGATGTCGTCGTGAAGGGTTTGATCTTCTAGTTTAATTTCCAACAACTCTAGGCACACAAATATTGACTGACAAAATCTCAGCCACTTCTTCAGACTCTTTAAAAATGTTTGTAAATTCTGTTTCACATATACATATGTCTATGTTTTTCGATGACAGTTAATATATGATTCAAGTGCTCTCCGCATATAATAATATTGTTGTTTTTGGCCTGCATTAAATTCACTACTGGTTGGAGAATATCTTAAGATCGCTGATACTCTAGTAATTCTCCGACCAACGTGTTTCACAAAAATAATGTACGTTTGGGTCGTATTCTTGGAAAAAATTAATGACATCTTTAATGGTAGAAATAGTGTTCCGGACTTCGGGGACTGAGTTAAGATCATTGACTACCAAATTGAGGCGATGACTGGCGCATTGAATAAAAAATCTTTTAGTAAATGTGTCTTTTAAAATTTTGTGGACACCTCTAGTTTTGCCGGCCATTGTAGCGCAGCCATCAAAGCCAAGACCAACACATTTGGCTGGCTCTAAATCTATTTCATAATGAATGTTTTGATTTTTTCAGCAATTGTCCGTGCATCTATTGCCATGAGTTCAACAAATGCAACAAATTCTTCACGAATAATCTTTTTATTTCGGTCGAAAAATCTGCCACCGATTGAAAGCTGTTCTTTTCCAGCCATGTCTGCTGTCTCAACTGCTAAAATGCTATATGCCGAAGCTGCCTTTATATGGACAGATGTAATTTCTTAATACTTTTCTTGAAATGTCCAAAATTTGATTTTGAATTTGTGAACTTGTACATTTTGCATTTTTTTCCCCATCTTCAAGATTTTTTTTCAGGTCCTGATCGCCAACTGATATTTTCATCATCAAAAAATCATGAAGAACACCTTCAAAATAATGTTAAGATTAAATATAACTTCCTTTTTTGTTAAACATTCATAGATATTACCTTCATCATTTAATTTGCCACGAAGAGGAAGATCATGTATTCCTCAAAATAAAATTGTGCTGATAATAGATTTTAAAAACTTTATATTTTCAAAAACTTTATATTTTTATATATTTCAGCAACAAGTTTTGCATGCCGGCTTTGCATCTGAAAATCAACAGGCGTTTCATATAACAAGTAGAAACGTTGTAGTCGGACGCACCCTACTGCGGTATACTCGATACCAGTAGTAAAACAGATTAAAAGAGAGCTGATTGCAATGGTGTGTGGATACGGCAAGAATATGGTGGATGTTAGGCTGGTAAAGGTATGGGGGGGGGGGAGCGTGACGTCAAAATTTTAGCTGAAGATCTGTGTATGATGTCAATTGCTATCCTCATACCAAAATTGGTGATTCTAGCTCAAAAATAGTAAAATTTGGTTGAAGGGGGGCTGGAGTTGGTAAAGGGGGCGTGGCATCCAAACTTTTGCAGGTAAAGAGAATATTGGGCTTGTGCAATGTTCGTCATGGTGTCTGTCCGTCCGTATGTTCGCAACTTTTTTCCCCACCCTTCAAGTTAGAGACTTGAAACTTTGCAAATGTCTTTATCTATGGCATAGTAAATTAAAGTGTCAAGATTGGAGTTCTACAAATCGATAAACCCAGCTATTTCGCACGCCCTTACAGCTAGAACTACCACGCCACGACAACCCATTCCGCCCCTAGTCCTCAGTTTAAAGCCAAAAATGCCTATATCTTCTACAGTTTTTAGCTAGAACCACCAAATTTGGTGCCAAGATAGGTGTTGACGACCCGCAACCAAATTTAAAAATACCTACAACCCCCAACGGTTTAAAACCAAAAATGCCTATATCTTCTTCAGTTTTTGAGCTAGAGCCACCAAATTTGGTGCCAAGATAGGTGTTAACGACCCCTAACAAAATTTATAAGAATAAGAAAGATGCCCCCCGCAGTTGACAAACTGAAATGCCCATATCTTCCACAGCTTTTAAGCTAGATCCACTTAATTTGCTAGAAGGATAGCACTCGACATCACACACAGATCTGCAGCAAATATTTGGATACCTTGGATACCACGCCTCCCCCATACTGCCCCCAGCCACCCAAATGCATTATTTTACTAACTTTGAGCTTAAGTCAACAAATTTGGTAGGAGGATAGCAATTGACATCATACACAGATCTGCAGCAAATTTTTGGATGCCATTCTAACCCTATACCGACCCCAGCCCTCCTCCCGACATATGTTACTTACTTTGAGCTAGAGTTATCAAATTTGGTAGGAAGATAGCAATTGACATCATACATAGACCTGCAGCAAAAATTTGGATGCCACGACTTGGCTGTTTGTGTAGAATTTGGTATATTCACTATTTGGTGTTCTATGCATGGATGTAAATGCTCTTATTCATTTTCTCTCAAAGATTCTGAGTCGCTCCATATGAGATGGGGATATATTAAACCATATCGGACATCCATATGTTAGGACAGGACGTATTAAAGCTTGATACATTATTTATTTATTTAATGTCAGCTATGAGCAGCTGACAAATCAAAATTAACTAAATTATAATATTAAAATAATATAATATAAAATAAGTAATTATAATATCTGAAATAAAGTTCAAAATTAAGATAAAAAATTTAAAAAGTTAACGTTAAAGCTCTGGGAAATTCCAAATAAATATAACTGGTCGTACATTTGTTGCGTGGATTGGGAAAAACCCAGAAAAACCCAATCAGACCAGTGGAAGATTATTGATTAGTGGTTAAGATTAGATAAGGCAGAAAGGATAGATCGTTTTTGTACTGGAATTGAGGTCTCCAAAGAGTTACGGGAATAAAGCCGTTTAAAGTCTGAACAAATAACACGAAATGGTTCATGAATTAAATAGTTGCTCGAGCACCGATCTAGGCTAAGTGGTGTGAAGTAATGGGTGGATCTAATTGGAACAGTTAAATTTATGTGACTCAAAAGAACTGAAGAGTCGGCTTCTCCATTAAGTAGATTAGTGATGAATACTACACCATGCATAATTCTACGGTTCAAGAGGGAAGGAAGATTAATTAAAAGAAGTCTACTTGAATACGGGGGTAGGTCTATCCCAGGAACCCAGTTAAAACTTCTAAGCGCAAACAGAAGAAATTTTCTCTGCACAGATTCAATTCTATCCTGGTGAATCCCGTATTGCGGGGACCACACACAAGATCCATACTCCAGGATGGGACGTACCAATGATGTATATAGCGTTTTAGTGGTGTAGGGATCATCAAACTCTTTTGACCACCGCTTGATGAAGCCAAGTACATTTATGGCCTTATTGACCATCGACGATATGTGAGAATCAAATTTTAATTTGCTATCAAGAATGATGCCTAAATCTTTAATTTCAAAAAAGCGGACAAGTGGTGAAGCATCAAGCACGTAGTGAGCAGTATGAGGGGTACCTCTACAAAAAGTCATGATTTTACATTTTGAACAATTTAAATTAAGTAAGTTATAACGGCACCAAGCCGACAGTGCACCCAAGTCCGACTGTAGTAAGTTACATAGAGAATCATCATTATAGGTGAAACATAGCTTTACATCATCAGCAAACATAAATACACGAGAGTTAGTAATAACAGCAGGAAGATCGTTAATAAATAGATTAAATAGCAATGGTCCCATGTGACTCCCCTGAGGAACACACGAGGTAACAAAAATAGATTTTTATACAGAAGATTTAAAAACTACTTTTTGTGTTCGGCCACACAAGTACTCAGAAAGCCACGACAGGAGTTTTGCTGGAAATCCAATAATATTTAATTTTTGAAGCAACAAAGAATGACTAACAGAATCAAATGCCTTACTAAAATCTGTGTAAACGACGTCAGTTTGCATTTTGTCCTGAAACCCTTTGATAACTAGTGAGGTAAACTCAAGAAGGTTGGTGGTAGTAGATCTTCGCCTAACAAAACCGTGTTGATATGGGGATAGAGTTGAACTACATAAGTGCTGCAATTGGGAGCAAATAATTTTTTCAAAGACTTTCGGAATGGCAGACAGCTTAGATATGCCCCTATAGTTTTTAACGTTGGACTTAGAAGAATTTTTATGGAGTGGAATAATAAAAGATTCCTTCCATATACCAGGAAACACAGCTGAGTCAAACTGACAAGTTAAATAATTTGTGTAAGGGTTTACAAAGTGAGTCCGCACAATATCTAAGTACTCCTGGCATTCCGTCCTGGCACTCCGTCAGGACCAGGCAAGAAGCCGGGTTTGATGGTGTTGAGGTCGCCTAGCAGCGTACACTCAGTTATAACTGGGACATAAATGCAGTTTGACGCTTGAACTTGAAAAGGATAGGAATTATTGCAACTATATGAACTCGATGAGTATACAGATTGAAAATACTCAGCAAAGAGATCGGTCACTGCCTGATCGGAATTTGCTTTTGTATTATCAAGGTAAACCGAGGGAGGCAAGCATGAAGATTTACGTTTTGAGTTAACAAATTTATAAAACTGTTTCGGATCGCGGGAAAAGTTTGATCTGCATCGATTGAGATAATTGTTATAACAAATAGTGTTTACAGAAATAAAATTTGACTTTGCAATTACATACGAGGATAAATCTAAAGTATTTCCAGATCTTTTAAATTTTTTATAGGATCTTGTTTTCAGGTTTTTTAATTTTGACAGTTCCCTCGTAAACCAAGGTGGTTTATTTTCACTTAAAGGAACGCCTTTATGGTTTTAACTCTGCCTTTTAAGTGCTTTGCGTGAAACAGATTTTTGTTTAGAAAGCATTCTATTTTTGCTTTTGTTATTTGAATGTTTACGTGCTTATTAAAATGCAGAATTTGGTCTAAGTAAATTCCTATGTATTTGAAACTTCTATGTCTGTGTTGTTCTTTTGGTCAGTTTTTCAAACTTCTTCCAATTGTTTCTTATATTATTGTTGCACTTTTTGACAGGAGGTCTAAATAATATTGAAAATGTAGAGTCGGTGGATTTGCTTTTAAATATTTCACACACGGAGAGACTTTGATATATTTCCAATTGAAAAAAAACTTGCCAGTTTTTGTGGTTGGATCTTATTTTATTTAACTTGTAAAGAGAACTGAAATGGAAAGCCTACTGGGCATGCTCTGCAGGCTGTTAACAGGCTAGTTTCATTGCAAAGCTTGGAAACAAGAGCGCGAGCTTTCATACTCTGTTAGGGTGGGGAGCTGCAGATGTCACTGCCTACTTTTCGGCTTAAACATTCCGCCCCCTTGCAATATATTGCAAATGAAGTGAATTGGAGCTTGGGTAGCGGACCTTATTGGCTGCAGACTCCAGACAGGATCCACCCCAACGTCGTATTTTGAGCCCATGGTCGCTCGGAAGCACTCCTGGCTGAATGATATAGCCGTAGACATCGGCGCCCAACACCAAACTGACAGTGGATGGCTTAAACCATCCTGCATCCGCCAACACAATGTTTGGAACGCTTTCACGGAAGCGTTCCTCAACTGGCGCCTTTGGCGTCCGGAAGTTGAGGTCGTGGATGACCTCCAAGTGGCAGTCCTTGTCGAATGTTCCTTGCTTGGACTTGATGCGGGCACTGACCCTCTCTTCGAGCCCGGTGGCGGAAAGGTCCTAGACAAGGACTATCACCGTTGGCAGGATGGCAAGCTGGCTGGTGGATGGTGGTGTTGGGGCGTCTTGCCGAATTGGAGAGTGTCTCCTCGCGTGCCGCAGCGATGCTGGAGATGGGCGCCTAGGTCGATCACCTCGTGGGGAGCCTGGAGTGTGGACCTCATCGAGGTGGAGCAGGGTGTGGTGTTCACCACCGCAGATGTGGCATTTTGCTCCACTGCGACACGATCGCCCAGAATGCTGATGGGCCAGGCAGTTTGGGGCAGTACTTATTGATGAGTACTGCCCGGAGACGTTTTTCCGCGTCGAGGTGCCTGAAGCGCTGGCACTTCTTCAGGGTTTTGAACACCCCGGCAGACCCGGCAGCGGAAAGAGGTGACACCATGTGGGAGCCCAGTCTGCTTCGTTTTCTTGGAGGTGGGTGCCATGGCTTTTCGAGTGTTGTCTGGGGAAATATAAACAAAACAGAAATTAGACAACATACTCTTAACGAACAGAATGGTTAGTCACGACTTTTGAGAGGAGCTTGGAATTGTGGGTTCGGACTGGAGCGGAAGGAGGATAAGTTTGGCCACTGGCCTTTTAATAACGCCGCGGTTCATGAGTACATCGACTACTCGAACCCGGTCATCCTGCCCCGCGTGGGTTTTCTGGACGCGTCCCAAGCGCCATTCGGTTGATGGAAGGTTATCCTCCTTGTTCACTACCATGTCGCCCTGCTGCAGGTTCCTCTCGGGTAGTTGCCACTTAGTCCTTTTGTGGAGCTCCTTCAAGTACTCTTCTTTCCAACGGAAACAGAAGTGTTGGTTGAGTGTCTTGAGCCGTTGCCATCTATTTAAAATTGACGCTGCATTTCCCTCGATTTCCGGCTCACTAACGTCGAGTAGTGGGCCTCCTACCAGGAAGTGCCCAGGTGTTAGGGCCAGCAAATCGGTCACATCCTCGGATAACGGGGAAATTGGTCTGGAATTTAGACAGGCTTCAATCTTCGCGAGGAGGGTGGAGAGCTCTTCAAAGGTATATTCGAACTGGACGTTGCTCTAGGTCAGTCTCAAGATTGGAATCCGATGGAGCAGGCCATTGTCCCCGGGGGAGACGTAACCAGTCAGGACCGTTCCACCACAGATGGCTGTCTTTCAGCTCTTGTGGTGATACTCCACGATTTGCCAAATCTGCTGGATTGTCCTCAGACCGCACGTGTGCCCAGGCTTGACAGTCAGTCATCTGGCCGATCTTGGAGACCCGGTTGGCGACGAACGTTGTCCAGGAGCAGGGTGATCTGCGCAGCCAGGCCAAAACGATTATTGAATCGGTCCAGTGGAACGATTCGAACTTTGTTAAGGGCATCTGTGGAGTGATGGCTGAAAATAATTCAGCCAGAAGAACAGCCCCACAAAGCTCGAGTCTTGTAAGCGACACCGTCTTGACCGGAGCTACTCTTGTTTTGGACGTGAGTAGGTGGACTGAAACCTGGTTGTCTATTTCCACGCGAACGTACAATGCTGCCCCGTACGCCTTTTGGGAGGCGTCACAGAAACCATGGATCTGGATGGTAGCTTTCGGCTGAAAGGAGACCCACCTAGGGGCTCGAATGTCTCCCAGACGGGGATGATTGGCGGTAAAATCCTCCCAACGCTTCACAAGTTGGGAAGGCATTGGATCGTCCCAGCCAAGCTCGTGGAGCCAGATTTTCTGCATGAAAATCTTTGCGCTTACGATGACGGGTGCCAGCCATCCTGCTGGATCGAAAAGCTTAGCTATCTCGGACAGGACTTCACGTTTGGTGGTCGTTTCCTTTGTAGGAATCTTGGAGGGCGCAAAGAAAAACTCATCCGTATCGGCTTGCCATCTGAATAGTCAGGCTTAAAAACAGCATGATGAGGAAAATAAAGGTTCCCAGTATCAGAAGGAGGGGGGACTTGTCTCATATGACCTAAGCCCAAATATTCCTGGATCACGGAGTCGTACTGCTCTTTTAGAGGAAAGTTTCTGTTTAAACGAATCTCGTTTTTTAGAAACTGAGCAAGTGCAATTGACCTTGAATGTCCTAAGTTGATGTGATCAGGATTTTTGAATGGGAGAGTAACAATATCTTTGCCACTTCCATCCCTTGTTGTGGTGCCGATAAAGTTATCCTTGTAGCATCAGACTCTTTTACCGGCTTCACCGGAAGATCCTCCACCTCCCAAAACTTTGTGAGGAGGTTTTCCAGCCGTTGGTCAGTCTTGAGGGTGACGCGTGTGGAATATGCAGAGCTGGAGGATGTAGCGCAAGTAGTTATTGGGCCGGTAAGGATCCAACCGAAAATGGTTTCTTGACCCAATAACGCGCCACAAACGTTTGGAATGGAGCCGCCAAGTAGAATGGATGGAAGGATATCTGCGCCTAATAGCACATCTATCTGCGAACTCCTGATGAAGGAAGGGTCAGCCAGTGGGATATTAGGCAGGTCTCTCAAAGAACTTTCGGGGATCGGATGCGATGGTAGAGTCCCTGCCACACTTGGAAGTACAAATGCCGACTTTTCAATGCGAACTCGCGGCCTTGTCGGGGATCCTATGTTGAAGTGACATAACTTCTCAGGATTGGCTGATACGGCTTGATTTAGTCCGGCAACTTGTGCTGTCACACGTTTAAATGGAGGTTTGATGATTCTAAACATTCGTTCTGAAATGAATGTTGCTTCGGAGCCAGAATCAATCAACGCACGAGCTTTATAACTCGTGCCTAGGTGGCATATGTTTATTATGGCAGTGCCTAGTAAAACACCTTTCGTGTTAGACGTGAAATAGTTGTGGATATTTGCCGGACTTTGGTTTGAAGTGGGCTGTATATTTTGATTTGGTATATATTGAGTGGCACCAGAGCTTAAGGGTGATTTAGGAACAACTTGGGTTGGAGGGACGCCACGATGCAACAGAGTATTGTGGCGACCTTTGCACGTGTAACAGTTAAAGCTACTTGTGCAGTCTTTAAGCTGGTGCCCTCTGGCGAAACAATTCGAACAGAGTTGGAGCTGTTTAATGTAGGAGGCCCTTTCGTTGACTGCCATTTGCAGAAACTTAGGGCATGAGCGGATGGGGTGGTTCTCTTTTGAACACAGCTTGCAGGTCAAAGACTGCTTAGAAGATTGCGCATGTACTTTGACCTTTGCTTCGAATGACTGGATGTGTTTTTTGGCTGGTTCCTTGCGATTGATTTGACTTTGACCTCCCGTATTAGGCCTTATGGGTTCTATCGCTTCCAGCGTGCGATGACGCTCAGTAAGGAAACTATCGAATTCAACCCAAGTCGGAATATCGGATTTATTATGGAGGGATTGTTCCCATTAGGAAAGGGAAAGTTTCGGCAGTCTGGACGAGCAAAGAAAGACCAGTAAGCAATCCCAGTTTTCAACGCTGACCTTAGCCAACTTGAAAGCCGTCAAACACCCCTGGATCGCACTTTGTAGCTCTTTTAATGCACTCCCCGACTCTTGGAAAACTGACGGCAGACTGAAAAGGACCTTAAGCTGGCTGTTGACCAACAGCCGCTTATTTTCGAATCTTTCTGAAAGATTCTGCCACGCGGATTGAAAGCCATCATTAGTCAGTGGAGATTTGGAAACAATACCTTTCGCCTCGCCGCTAGTCTTAGCGTTGAGGTGAAACGATTTCTCGACTTGAGTTAATCGTGGATTGTCTATGTAGATTGCTGTGAACAGATCACGGAATGTCGGCCAACGCAGATAGTCTCCGTCGAAGAACTCTGTGTCAATTGGAGGGAGACTATAGCCCCTGGATATGGATGGAGGATGCTCGTACTTGGCTTGCATAGCTTCAAAATCTTCACTGGATCCGGTGCCTTGGGACCCCTGTTCGAAAGCTAACTGTACTTTCTCCCATATGGATCGGATCTGGTCCCGACGCACTTGAAGTGTAAATCTGGTTACACGTGTGCTGTCCTGCAGAATAGCTAAATATTCTTGTTTGGATGGAGCTGTTCGTTGTGAGCGGCTGATACAAGTAAGTGAGGTTTGGTTTCAAATGAGAAAAGGATCTTATCCCGCCAACTAATGGACTTAGGTACATTTGTTACGTCGCCTCTGCGGCTCGAATAAATCCAAATTGCGTCATCAACAAAATCATCCCATATCTCGTCCAATGCAGAGTCGGCCAACACTTGGTCAGAAACACCTGCAATCATTTTTAATTTATATACTTAAATTGCCACATATTTCGACCTATATCCCTTCAATTGCTTCAATTTCCTCAATTGCTTGGGATGCTGTCCATTCTATAAGTGAATCTTTCACGCTTTTAAAAGGCATTTTGAAATTTATTTTTTTGTTGCAGCAATGCGAACAGCTGTTTTTGCAAAAGTAAAACACTTCAACAGTCAAATTGAGTGTTCACAACACCAGAGTTGCGATTTCGCAATTTCACAATTTCGCAACACAAAGTGAACACCCCAATTTTAATTTCACTTTGTTGCCGCCAAAAATGAAACTTATTTTTCTTTTCTCTTAAATTAATGTATGTATGTATGTACGTACGTATATGTAAGGAGAAAAAACGGACAAAATATAAATGGAAAATGTGCAAGCAATAATTTTATTAGGAAAGATTAAACGGGCTACGTCTAATACTTAATAAAGTTGCTTGCGCATATAAATAATATATGTAGTTGGAAAATATATTACTTATCTGGTTTAAAATAGAGGTGTGTAGTTGTGTTGTTGAAGAGTGTATTTCCACCGTAGCTTGCTGGTGCGAGCGATAATTATTTTAATCGAAATAATATCCGGCTCGAAGGACCATGAAAATGTAGAGTCGGTGGATTTGCTTCCAATTGAAAAAAAACTTGCGGGTTTTTGTGGTTAGAACTGCTTTTATTTAACTTGTAAAGAGAACTGAAATGGAAAGCCTACTGGGCATGCTCAGCAGGCTCATGATACAATTAATATGGTAGTGTCATGCGAGCAAGCCAGTACCAACTGATTTGAACATTTGAGTGCGAGGGAGACAGCCATGAAGCTCTCTTTATTTTACTCTCTTGAGTCTGTTAAAGGGCTGTTTTGCAAGTGCGATAAAGTAAGGTATAGAAAATGTTTTGTTGTATGTATGCGGCCGATACATTTTGGTTGCTTTGTTGTGACATTTGAATTAAAATAAGTATTCATGTTCAAATAAAAAGCATTTATTATTATTATTTTAAAGTAGTATTTTTAATAGTTTTTTATTTTTAATTATGTTTTGTTTATGTTTTTGTATTTTTAAATTAGGCATTTTATATTTTGTAAGCGGCACAAGTACAAATCCAATTATATTGAGGATATTCTCTTGGTCGCTAATAATCAGGTTATTTGTGTTATGTTCTTCTATGACAAGGTTTTCTTCTACATGTGCATCTTGTATTAGGTTTCTAAGTTTGTTGGGTACTTTTAGCATTAGCAACTTGAGTGGTATTATTTTCCTAAAGTTTTGTTTTACCTTTTAAAACACGGTTTGAGAATTTGATAGGTAAATTTTTTAAAAAATTTTTCGTTGAGATAGCTTATTGCTAGACTTAAGTTTTCTCTAAGTTTTTATACTCGATACCGAAGGTAAAGAGTATATTGGGTTTGTGCAATGTCCGTCATGGTGTCTGTCCGTCCGTCCGTCTGTCCGTCAGTCCGTCTGTCCGTCTGTATGTTCGCAACTTTTTTCCACACCCTTCAAGCTAGAGACTTGAAACTTTACAAATGTCTTTATCTATGGCATAGTAAATTAAAGTGTCAAGATTGGAGTTCTACGATAACTAGGGGGCTGGCAAATCGATAAACTCGATAACGCAAAATCGATAGATCCAGCTATTTCGCAAGCCCTTACAGCTAGAACTACCAAATTTGGGGAGAAAATAGCTACTAACAATCTTCAAAAAACTGCATCAAAAATTTTGGAGCCACGCCCACCCATACCGCCCCCAGCCCCCCCGCAGTTTAACACTAAAAATGCCCATATCTACTACAGTTTTTGAGCTAGACCCTCCAAATTTGGTACCAAGGTAGGTGGTAACGATCTCGAACCCAATTCATAAAAACTTTGGATGCCACGCCCATCTATACTGCCCTATCCGCCCTCAACCACCCCAACGCTTCGCTAAAAACGGTAGTGCGTGTATCTTCCATAGTGTTTGAGCTAGAGTCACAAAATTTGGTAGGTAGATAACTGGTTACGACCCCCCAAAAACTGCATCAAAAATTTGGAGCCCCACCCACCCATTCCGCCCCAGCCCCCCCGCAGTTGAAAAACAGAAATGTTTATATCTTTTACAGTTTTTGAGTTAGAGCCACCAAATTTTGTGCCAAAATAGGTGATTATAGCCCCAAAATAAATGCATTAAAACTTTGGATGCCACGCAATCCATACTGACCAAGCTGCCCCAAACCGCCCCAATGCTTCACTAAAAACGGGAATGCGTGTATTTTCCAAAGCGTTAAGGCTAGAGTCACCAAATTTGGTAGGAAGATAGCTAATAACAATCCCCAAAAAACTGCATGAAAGTTTTGGAGCCACGCCCCCCCTGATCCCGAGCCCCCTGCATTTTGAAATCAAAAACGCCTATATTTTCCACATTTTTTTAGCTAGAGCCGCCAAATTTGGGGCCAAGATAGGTGATGAAGAAACCCAAAAAAAGTGGATGGCGCCCCCCACCCATACCGCCCCCAGCCCCCCTTCCACCATATTCTACTAACTTTGAGCTAGAGCCACCAAATTTGGTATGAGGATAGCAATTAACATCATAAACAGATCTGCAGCAAAACTTTGGACGCCACGCCCCCCCATACCAGCCCCCAGCACCCAGCCCCCCTTCTACCAAATTCTAGTAACTTTGAGCTAGAGTCACCAAATTCGGTTTGAGAATAGCTATTGACATCATAAATAGATCTTCAGCTAAAATTTTGATGCCAAGCCCCCCCCCCCCCCCCTCATACCACCCCCAGCCAACCATCCACCATATTCTTCTAACTTTGAGCTAGAATCACCAAATTTGGAAGGAAGATAGCTTTTTGGCATCCCCATCTGCACCAGACAATCTTTGAGGCAGCATACACCCCTGCAGCAGCATACACCCCTGCCGTATCCACACACCATTGCAATCAGCTCTCTTTTAATCTGTTTTACTACTGGTATCGAGTATACCGCAGTGGGGTGCGTCCGACTGCAACGTTTCTACTTGTTTTTATAAGTTTTAGTTTAGTTTTTTGAAATTGTAGAACATTTTCTTATCTGTTGTGTTTTTTAATAATTGAGAGTGTATTTTGCTTTTCTATGTAGAGGATTTAGAGACATTAAATGTAGCTAGGTGGTTTTGATTTGGGAACTATTGCATGAAGGAGCGGACTATTGTTTTATTTATTTTATCAAGGTGCCAGTCTATCTCGTTATTATCTAGATTTTATTGTTTGGTGAGATTGGATGAGTTTTTAAAAGTTGATTAATTTTTTGTTGGAATTTCGCCAATTACTTTTTTTTGTAATGAAGTTTGCCTGTGTGCTTTTCATTTAATATCTCAATAGGTTCATCTATGTAATTTTTATACGACATTATTTGAACGGCTGTTAGATCGCTGTCGTCTTCTAGAGTTTTCAGACAATTTGTGGTGCTGTTTATGTCCTTTATGTGTAATATTGAATCTTCTAGGCATATATCTAAGAAGGAACTTGCGCTCATTGGCAACTGTATTAGGCATGTTTCTAACACTCCAAGGTCATTCGTTTTGAGTTTGTCATACGTTTTGTATTTAATTGGGTCTCTGTATGGCAGTACCCCCCTTTTTAAGCGTTAGTTTTATCTTTCCTTATAATTTTGTATATGTCAAATCCTAAATTATGTCTTTAAGCCCAGTATATCGTGTTAGTGCTCATCTAGGAAATTTTGTAAATTTACTCTCCTGCTTATTTTAATGAGAGAGTTGACATTGGTAGTAATAATTTTAATTTTGTTTGATATGATTTGATGTTTCCTGTTTCTGTTTAAGGTCATAATTAATATAACAATGTTACAAGTGTATCGATTCATGCAGCTGATTTAAGTTGTTCTTTAAGAGTCATGGGTCAAGTTTTGAATGATATTTTGGAGACTTAGTAATATTGCTTCTGTTGTATTTGGTAAATTCGATTGGCTTTGTGGCGAAATTGCTTGATCATAGTTTGTATTTCCTCTAACTACGTTTACGAAACTTATTTTGATATTTACTTGAGGTCTCATCAATTATCAATTCTGATTGCTTGTGTTTTTCTTAGCTCTAATCCTTTCAGAACGCAGAAAAGTTTTTCCTTGTTGTCTTCTTTTTCATTAATTGTCGTGCATTCCTTTGAGGGATTGTTGGACCCGCATTTGACGCATCATGTAGCAGTTTGCAGCGCTATGAAAGAACGCCTGGTAATTTCTACATTGAGGTATCTCGGCCCGTCGAAGGGCTTTTTTAAGGGCGCCAATGTTACTATTGGCAGTAAATAGCACCAAAAACATTTGACACATTAAGTGGTTTTGTTTGTTGTACTGAAGCTTTAGTTGTAAATTGAGAGACTTTATTAAATTAAAGTTCTTCGCTATTGTACTTCGACAGCTCCTCAAGAATAATTTCTGCATCAGTGTTACGATTGAGACCTTTTACTAGTAGATAAAATTTGTTTTTTAAATACTTTTGGGTATAAGTGTAAAAGTTCACTTTGCATCTGCAAACAGCGTTTGTTTGCTTTACTAATGCAATTGATTTAAATTCGTTTATTTTTAGGCCTTTTGTTATTAAGCTTTTGTCTTTCGTTGGTGACGGTTGTGTTTTTGAGTGCCCTTAATAATTTATTATTTTCTTGTGTTTGTGTACGGAACTAAAAGGTTTTATTTGGTAAACAATTCTAGCAGTGATCGCAAATATACGTTACATATATGTTCCTGTGCATCAATTGATTGCCGACTTAAATCTCTTTTTCACTTGCAGGAGAATTTACGCTGCAGTGCTTTGCAATATAGAAATCAAACGCATTTAAATACAAACATATATTTCCGTTTGCATACTCTGTGTTGTCCTTCGTACACTAACAACAAACAGCTTGTCTATTTTTCTTGCTCTTGCTTGCCAGCATCAGTCCTCTCACGTTTTCGTTCGCTCTTATCCGACGTACGTGCGGTTGAATCTGCAAACGCGCTCACACTCTCTCGCTTAAGCGCTCTTCTGATTTTTACCGTTTCTTTATTGCTCATTGCATAGTCACTTTTATCCTTCATTCTTTCACCTAATTTTTGTTTGATAAAACATCTCAATTTGTTTGTTCAGTAACTTATCTAATTATATTCAATAAGCTTGTTTGCTGCAGTTAAAATTGTAAATTCGTTGGGTCAAACAACCAAGATTTTATTTTATGTCGGTTATGTGATAGAGACTGTTTACTTGCAGACACTGGCCTGAAATGGTACTGTGAGCCCTGCAACGAAGTGATGAATAAATCATCTTAGTTAATGAGGCAGACTCACTTAGGCTTTAAGGCTATGCATGTTGCATTTAATAACTTGCATGTATCGTTCAATGAGCTAGAGTCCAATTTTAAAAATGGCAAGGAAATGGTAGAATCTCCGAAGCGAAAAAAGACTTCGGATCGTAATTCGCTTAGAGCTCCACCTGTCCGACAAATAATCCAATGGGTAATACAACAAGCCCATTGATGTTATTCAACTCGCCTGCTCGTAACCCTTATATTAACAAAACCAATAACGACTTCACTCCCAACCCAATTAATGAACATTCCATACCAACAGAAAAAGTGCATATTGATTCTACTGTGGGTACACCTGGGGCCCACAAGCCTCTTGTTGTTGTGCCTTTAAACAAATATATTTTCGTGTCTCGGCTAGCATCCGACACTTCGTTGGATGATGTGAGTGCCAACGTTAAAACTAAAATCGACTCCCCATATATAAATGTTGAAAAATTTAAGTTTAAACATGCCCGAAGCATATCTTCTTTAAGTTGAGTGTTCCGCACGAACTTTTCGCAACAATTTGTTCAGAAAAGTTTTAGCCACCAAAGCTCGTGGTAAAGGAGTATGTAAGCAGGCGAAAAAACATTAATTATATATGGTATAAGAATCAGTAGAGCAACGCCTGTTATCAATCCTGTTGCCTCAACTTCGGCGGCAAAAAACTAATAAAAGTAGTTAGTTTGGCCTATCAAAATGTTCGAGGCCTTAACACTAAACTTTCTAAATTTTATGTAAATAGCTTATCATTTGATTCACAGACAGTTGCACTCACAAAAACCTAGTTAAAACCTGATATATCTGATTATTCCGTTTTGCCTAATAAGTATAACTTGTACAGATAAGATCGCACCTACCTCAAGGGGGGTGGTGTTCTCATTGCTGTTGACTCCTCGATTTCCTCTGAACAGTTTCTAACTCGGATTGTAGTAATGTTGGTAGAGCACCCCCTCTAGTGCTTCCAGAGGATACCTACTATTCAACTTTAGAACTTTCCTTTGAAATTTTTAACCCTTGTCCAGCACCTAATAATTCTTTAAAGACACGTTGCTTTCGTAAAACTGACTTTCCAAAATTGAATGATCTTCTTCAGCATACTAATTGGTCTCAACTTTATTCTTGCAGTGATATAGAAAATGTCATCACCATTTTTTATAGGATTTTGAATTCACATTTGTATATCTGTGTTCCCCTCACTTGTCCTTCAAATGAAATTAAACCACCTTGGTTTACAAGGGAACTATCAAAATTAAAAAATGTGAAGACAAAATCCTATAAAAAATTTAAAAAATCTGGAAATACAATAGATTTATCCTCGTATATAATATCAAAGTCTAATTTTATTTCTGTAAACACTTTGTGTTATAACAATTATCTCAATCGTTGCAGGTTAAATTTTTCTCGTGATCCAAAACAGTTTTATAAATTTGTTAACTCAAAACGTAAATCTTCTTGCTTGCCATCCTCGGTTTACATTGATAATACAAAAGCAATTTCCGATCAGGCAGTGGCAGATCTATTTGCTGAGTATTTTCAATCAGTATACTCATCGAGTTTATATAAATGCAATGATTCCTATCCTTTTCAAGTTCAAGCGTCAAACTGCATATATGTCCCAGTTGTAACTGAGTGTACGCCGCTAAGTGACCTTAGCTCTTTATACAGATTTAAGTAAGGCATTTCATTCTGTTATTCATTCTTTCATGAAATAAATATTATTGGATTTCCAGCAAAACTCTTGTCGTGGCTTTCAAAGTACTTGTGTGGCCGAGCACAAAAAGTAGTTTTCAAATCTTCTGTATCCAAATCGATTTTTATAGCCTCTGGTGTTCCCCAGGACAGTCACCTGGGACCTCTCTATTTAATCTCTTTATTAACGATCTTCCTGCTGTTATCACTATCTCTCGTGTTCATATGTTTGCTGATGATGTAAAGCTATGTTTCACCTATAACTTACTACAGTCGGACTTGAGTGCACTGTCGGCTTGGTGCCGTTGTAACTAACTAAATTAAAATTGTTCAAAATATTAAGTCATGACTTTTTGTAGAGGTAACCCTTATACTGATCACTACTTGCTTGATGCTTCACCCCTTGTCCGCGTTTTTGAAATTAAAGATTTAGGCATCACTCTTGATAGCAAATTAAAATTTGATTCTCACATATCGTCGAAAGTCAATAACTCCATAAATGTTCTTGGCTTCATCAAGCGGTGGTGAAAAGAGTTTAATGATCCCTATACCACTAAAACGCTATATACATCCCTGGTACGTCCCATCCTGGAGTATGGATCTTGTGTGTGGTCCCCACAATACGGGATTCACCAGGATAGAATTGAATCTGTGCAAAAGAAATTTCTTTTATTTGCCCTAAGAAGTTTTAACTGGGTTCCTGGGATAGACCTACCCCCGTATTCAAGTAGACTTCTTTTAATTAATCTTCCTTCCCTTTTGAACCGTAGAATTATGCATAGTGTTGTACTCATCACAAATCTGCTCAATGGTGAAATCGACTCATCAGTTCTAATAAGTCGAATAAAATTGAATGTTCCGAATAGATCTACCCGAAACTTTTTACCTCGTATCCTTGATCGTTGCTCAAGCAATTATTTAATTCATGAACCATTTCGAGTTATTTGTTCTGACTATAACAGGCTCTATTCCCTTGTCTCTTTGAAGACCTCAACTGCAGTACTAAAACACTCGATTCTCTTTTCTTTATCAAATCGTAAACTCTAATCACTTATCTACCGTTGGTCTGATTGGGTTTTTTGTGGGTTTTTTCCAATCCATGGACGACTAAATTTCTTGTTGAATTTTCCAGAGCTTTAACGTTAATTTTTTAACTTTTTACCTACATTTGATTTCAGATTTAAAAATAATTTAAAATTTTACTTTTGAATAAATTATTTTAACCATAATCTTATATATAAAAATCAAATTCTGTTTATTTGTGTATGTTTTATAGACTCGAAAACTAAACAACCGATTGACTCCAAATTTTCAGGATATGTTTGTCTCGGTGTCTGTAATGTTTCTGTCTAAAAAAAAACCAGAGTCGATGCTCTGGAATGTGCTGTGCGGGTGGTAAAGTTGTATTGCCCGAACTAAATCAAGTGCCAGAGCCTTTATTGTCATTAGTTTCAGGTAAACCAAATGTAATCTATAGCACTCAAATTCATTAAAAACTAATAAATGATGTTATGGGACTTCATAGGAACGACGGCGAATTCGAAACATTTCTTGAGCAAAATACGGAAATACAATTCGTGTTCCCAAATGACATCCTTCGGTGCGAGTAAAGTAGTTCGACACAACTTTATGGCAACGTTTCGAGTGCAAGGCCAGATATATCATCACATGGGATCAATGTTACCAATCCCAGATGCAGAGCATACATTTTTGCAAATTTACTTTATGGGACAAGCGGATGATAGCGACCAAGTGCAACAACGTCAGCATTACAACTCCGGTACAAATCAACTGATTGTCGCCGAATTGCAAGTTATGTTTCATGCTAACAACCAATTAGTAAATACGTTCAAACAAGCTAAGGATGATCCACGATTGCGTTCAGATGATCACTTTATCGCAATTCATGCTGATAAAACTCCAACTGGAGAACACCAACGACGTTTCAATGCGCCTACAATTGATGATGTAGCAATATCAATGGTTGGTGATCCAGTGGCATCACGTGACATAATTATTCGTCGCCGCAACGAGAGTATGAATAGAATATCTGATACACGTCGCTCATACGACGATTTATTTATTTGTTTATGCCCCAAATGGAAAAACCAAGAACATTGTATATCCGCGAGCATTACAATAAGTTTGAATCATTCGTTAAACAGATACATACATACATTGCGCAATCGATAGATGAGTTGATTGAATGTGTTTTTCCGAATTAGAGAAATCATGATTGGTTAAGAGAACGCGCCATTTAAGCACTGAAGAACATGCATATCACTTTATACGTAGCGAAGCACGTACCGGGCCGCTTGTTATTTTATATTAATATTATTTTAATGTCAGCTGCTCATAGCTGACAATAAATAAATAAATAAATTGAATAAGTACATCCGTACCTATATCGTAAATTTTTTGTTATTATTTTGCGTGGTTGTTTGATTAGCTTTGTTGTTGTTATTGCTGTTCGTATCATGATTGTTTGCGGTTGTGGCTTCTGCACTTGTAGACGCATTGGCTGCTGCACTTGTTGAAGCTTTTTTTGTTATCGCCTCCCGAGTTTTTTGTTTTTCCACTTTCGCTTACGTTTGCAATGATCTTTTTGTAATGCACATATTGCTCGAAGCTTTTGAGCATTTCACTGTCACATTCCAGTTCTTCTTCATCGAGAAGAGTATAATAATTGTTTTTGAGTGTTTTAGACGTTGGAGAGTTAGGGTAATTCATATTTTTTTCTTTTTCTCACTTCACTGTTCGTTTGTTGTTTTGTGGAATTTTCTATTTTTTTTAACATAATTGTTTTGAACATAATGCTCGTTTTTTGGTGGAGGGGAGCCCTCAATGACAATTTGGGTATTGTATTGGCCAAGAAAATTGCCAAACAACTTTGTAAGTGAGCTTAGTACACGCACAGATTATCAAGGTTTTTGCTCTCTGTAATAGGTCGCTTCACAGTCCACCTAGCACTTCCAAGTTTCTTGAACATAATGTGAGAGCTCGAATCAATAATTGAAACTATAATGCAGTTATTATTATCCTAATTCATAATGACCGAAGCAGGTCAATCAAGGACAATGCAAATGCTACGCATACAATACGCACATGTATACACAGAGAGACACACACACATGCTTATGATACCTAGTCGAAACAAAATAACACAAATCATTTCAAAGCCCAAGTCAACCAAAACTGCAAACATAACAAACGCATAATTGCACACTTATATATATATATATAAAGAAACAAGCTATCGCAGGCTACAATTTCGCCAGCCAGCGATTGCATACACACACAATATGGCTGGTTTGCTGTGTCTCAGCGCAGTGAGAAATCAGCATGGCTTTCTATTCGCACACGACTCACGATTCCAGCCAAAAACAAGGAGGAACAGATTCGCCGGAACCGAAATTTGTGCAACCAGTGTGTTTTCGTATCCAGGACGAATGCACTTAAATGTGCAAGCGTCAGCTGGGATGCTTGCCTGCGCTGACACTGCAGTCACTGTCTCCTCTTTAGTCGCTAGCTCGTCCAGGTCACGAATGGCAAAGTCAGTTTGCTCGGTATAAGAGCGAGCCACTGCACTCGTGCCCAGCACCAGCTTCACCCCGTCCTTAAGCTGCTCTGTACACTCCAGGCTTACTCAATTTAGCTCGGGGAGCAAATCCCCTTTTGCTGTGCGACGGGCTTTGAAGACCTTGTCGCGGACGCCATTGAGCTTTCCATCGCTCCTGCGCGTAACTAGCGACAGAACTTTGCTGTAAGAAAGCTCGCCGGTACTTATTACCAGCGCATCGGCCTTGCTCTTCATAGTCAGCTTGCCAGGCGCCTTGCCGGCTGGCTTGGTAGCCTTCTTGCTCTGGACAGTTTGGACTCCGGAGCCCCTGGCATGGCGTTGCCAGCTCTTTTCCTTTTGGGGGGCGTCGCTTGCTGCCCTGACTCGTGCTCTCGCTGTAGTTTTGCAACCGGCGACGACTGTGTGGCCTTATCTGCGCTAGCCAGGGAGGTTGTTCTGCCCGAAGAGGCTTCGTAGAGATTGACTGCCTTTGTCGGTAGGTCTCTCACCAGCTGGTTAACATGTCGCTGCAAGATGAGAAGGCATAAAGGCCATTCAGAGTAGCACCCAGCTGCTCGAAGACATCCTTCTCGTCTGGCTCCTGAGGTGAAGCGACTGTCGCTGGTACAGACATGGCAGCTGGTGGCACCAAAATTTGCACCGGTGGTGGTACAATCCCCTGAGAGATCTCGGCAATGCCGAGCGGTACACACTGTTGCCACTGGCTTCCACTCAATCGCAGAACTTCAAGCAGTCCAACGTAGACCAAAGGTTTCCCTAAGGTGTTTGACCGGTGGAGGTTATACCGCCCCGATTTGGTCACCAGAGCCCCACAGAGCTGAGAGGCAGGGGAATGGTAATAGCCGGTACCGTGGCTTTTTTCTTTATCTGCTTGAAGTTTCCTACTAGAGAAATCGCCTAATAGTGCGCCTGTTGGTTATGCAGCACTTTTTGCAAAAGCCTTGCGCGTATGCAATGGTACTTTTCTCACGAACCACCCACAGCTGGGACACCGTTTTAAATATTGGCGCCACCAGTAAACACCAAGCAGAAGCAGATAAGCGCTGTTCGCTCAGCTGGCACTGCTAAACAAAGCCCAGCCCTTCTACGCCTGCGATCAGCTGACACTGTGGTATTCCTAAAACACTAGCAAACTCAAGAAGCACACCACGGAAGAAAAAGGGTGGAATGTGTGTTATATATATGTACATGCAGTAATACCAAACACACCAGCACTTGTAACCCAGACACAGCCCGTCGATATTTTATGGCTCTAGCTCAATAAACTGTGAAAAAATTTCTTAATGCAATTTTTTTGGGGTTTTTGGTAGCAATCTTCTTCTTAAATTTGGTAGTTCTAGCTAAAAGGGCTTGGGAAACAGGTGGATTTATCCATTTTGAATTATCGAATTTATAGATTTTCCAGCTTCCAGTTATCTAAGATTCCCAATCTTGACACTTTATTTTATTACACCATAGATTATTTATTTATTGTCAGCTATGAGCAGCCGACATGAAAATAAAAATAATTTAAAATAATTATAATAAAAATAATTAAGTTTAAAGTAAAATTTAAAATTATATGTAGTTCTGAAAGTAAATTTAGGTTGAAATAATTATAAAGTTAACGTAAAAGCTCTGGGGAATTCAACAAGAAAATAAGTGGCCCAACATTTGTTGCGTGGATTTGGAAACACCCAGAAAAACCCAATCATACCAGTGGTAGATTAGTGATTAGTTGTTACGATTAGATAAGGCAGAAAGGATAGATCGTTTTAGTACTGGAGTCGAGGACTCCAGAGAGACAAGAGAATAAAGCTTGTTGTAGTCAAAACATAATACGCGAAATGGTTCATGAATTAAAAAGTTGCTAGAGCAACGATCGAGGCTGAGGGGTAAAAAGTTACGTGTGGATCTAAGGGGAACATTTAATTTTATTCGACTTAGAAGAACTGATGAGTCGATTTCACCATTAAGTAGATTAGTGATAAATACTACACCATGCATAATTCTACGGTTCGACAGGGAAGGAAGATTAATTAAAAGAAGTCTACTTGAATTGGGGGTAGGTCTATTCCAGGAACCCAGTTAAAACATCTAAGCGCAAACAGAAGAAATTTCCTCTGCACAGATTCAATTCTATCCTGGTGAATCTCGTATTGCGGGGACCAGGGACTCCAGGATGGGACGTACTAAGGATGTATATAGCGTTTTAGTGGTGAAGGGATCATTAAATTCTTTTGACCACCGCTTGATAAAGCCAAGAGCGTTTATGGCCTTATTGACCATCGACGATATGTAAGAATCAAATTTTAATTTGCTATCAAGAATGATGCCTAAATCTTTAATTTCAAAAACGCGGACAAGTGGTGTAGCATCAACCACGTAGTGAGCAGTATGAGGGGTACCTCTACAAAAAGTCATGATTTTACATTTTGAAAAATTTAAATTTAGTAAGTTATAACGGCACCAAGCCGACAGTGCACCCAAGTCCGACTGTAGTAAGTTACAAAGAGAATCATCATTATAGGTGAAACATAGCTTTACATCATCAGCAAACATAAATACACGAGAATTAGTAATAACAGCAGGAAGGTCGTTAATTAATAGATTAAATAGCAATGGTCCTAGGTGACTCCCCTGAGGGACACCGGAGGTAACAAAAATAGATTTGGATACAGAAAATTTAAAAACCACTTTTTGTGTTCGGCCACACAAGTACTTAGAAAGCCACGACAAGAGTTTCGCTGGAAATCCAATAATATTTAATTTTTCGAGCAGCAAAGAATGACTAACAGAATCAAATGCCTTACTAAAATCTGTGTAAACGACGTCAGTTTGCATTTTGGCCTGAAACCCTTTGATAACAATTGAGGTGAACTCAAGAAGGTTAGTGGTAGTAGATCTTTGCCTAACAAAACCGTGTAGATAAGGGGATAAAATTGAACAACATATGTGCTGCAATTGAGAGCATATAATTTTTTCAAAGACTTTCGGAATGGCAGACAACTTGGATACTATAGTTTTTAACGTTAGACTTAGAAGAATTTTTATGGAGTGGATTAATAAAATATTCCTTCCATATACCAGGATACACAGCCGATTCAACCGACAAGTACAATAATTTATGTAAGCGCTTACAAAGTGAATCCGCACAGTATCTAAGTATACAACCTGCCACTCGATCTGGATCAGGCAAGAAGCCGGGTTTGATAGAGTTAAGGTCACTAAGCAGCGTACACTCAGATATAACTGGGACATATATGCAATTTGACGTTTGCGCTTGAAAAGGATAGAAATTATGGCGCCTATTCAAACTCAATGAGTATACTGATTGAAAATACTCATCCAATAGATCAGCCACTGCTTGATCATAACTTGCTTTTGTATTATCAAGGTAAGCCGAGGATGGCAAGGAGGAAGATTTACGTTTTGAGTTTACAAATTTATAAAACTATTTCGGATTGCGGGAAAAGTTTGATCTGCAACGATTGAGATAATTGTTATAACAAAAAGTTTTTAAGGAAATAAAATTAGACTTTGATATTTTATACGAGGATAAATCTATTGTATTTCCAGATTTTTTAAATTTTTTATAGGATCTTGTCTTCACTTTTTTTAATTTTGATAGTTCCCTCGTAAACCAGGGTGGTTTATTTTCACTCGAAGGAACAGTGAGGGGAACACAGATATCCAAATGCGAATTCAAGGTCTTGTAAAAAATGGTGATGGCAGTATCCATATCGCTACAAGAATAAAGTTGAGACCAATTAGTATGCTGAAGCAAATCATTTAATTTAGTAAAGTCAGTTTTACGAAAGCAACGTGTCTTTAAAGAATTGTTAGATGCTGGTCTAAAGTTGAGAAGTTCGAAGGAAAGTTCTAAGGTTGGATGGTAGGTATCTTCAGGAAGCACTAGAGGGGATACTCTACTAACATTACTACAATCAGAATCAGAAACAAATATCAAGTCTAACATTCTACCACTACAATTGTGCACCCTGTTAACTTGTGATAGGCCTAACTCTGAAAGGCCATCGATAAAATCATCAGAAGTGGCCGGTAATTGCGCTGAAGATGTGTCATTCACATACAACATGTGGCAAATTAAAATCACCAACCACTATAAGTTGATCCATATCCGTCAACAACGACGAAACAAGTTGCATAGCATTCAGATGCTATATCTAAATGTTATTATCAGAATTGGGAGGAATATAAGAGCACGTAATATACAATAAGCGGCCGCTACATAATATTTTAACACATTGTTCGCAGCAGCAACAGCCGCTTGACCAACAACAAAAACATTTGTGCATTCCAATTGCACTCATCACTATTGAGTTTTATCCTAAGTTATCTTTCAATGTTTTCTTTATAACTTATCCGTAACGCATCGGCAATTCTTTGTACTTTGCCGCTTGCACTTTCTTCTTGTTCTTGAAACACATTCGGTGTGAACAGTTCATACAACATTCGTATTGTGAGGCTAAGCTGGACAATTCGGTCAACTGCTATGCCAAGTTGAGACAAATGCAAATAAATATTCGATTTAATTTGTAATTCTGTCTGCTTTTCATTTCGGAATAAATAGCGCTAAAAAATATTAGTGCTCAAAACATTGGTGACCCCCACGTGATTCGTTTATTACATTGTTTAGTTTGCACAACAACAAGTCGGTTTTGTGCAACTTTAAACAATTAATACGTCACGAATAAACAATAAGCATTTACAAAATTAATATGTGCATCTCGGCATATGCATATATATACAGTGAAACTTCGATAACTCGTATTTGCAAGGGACCACAGTTTAAATACGAGTTATGGAGTTTTTCAAGTTATCACGACTTATATACGACTTATAGAGGCAACATACAGAATATACGAATTAAAGATTTTTTTATTTTTTTTTTTTTGAAATATATATACATACATATGTTAATCCATCAATGTATGTATGTAGGGTTTTTTTAAAAAAATATAACAAGTGTTCATATTAAAAAAAAATCCGTAATATGTTTTTGACGGACATTATTTTGGCGTATTTTATCTATGGCATTGTCAATGCTTACAATGTCATTAAAAATAGTGTCTTCAACATTTGATGCCATGAAAAATATACGCAAATTTTCAATTGAAGCTTTCGCAACTTTTGTGGAAACTGAGGGAATTTCAAATGTTTCATAGTTTTCATTGTCGATGTTTTAGGAATCCAGAATTTCATCATCATTGAGGCTTCCAGTAATCACCAACTCATCATCAACATGAATATAGTCGAGTAAATTTTGATCCTTAACGAAACCGCAAGCTCGAAAACAGTTTTTAATAGTCGATTTACTGATATTTGTCCAGGCTTTGTGGGCAAAATTTATTGCATCATAAATCGAAATGGAATAATCCTTTTTTTCCTCAATGCTTTCAAGCAGTTTAACAACCACTTCTTTACGGTAAAATGTTTTGAAACTTGTACTATTCCTTTGTCGAGTGGTTGCAAAACTGAAGTGGTGTTAGGTGGAAGAAATTCAGTCTGTAATAAATAAATTACGTGTCATCCATAATTTTGAATTTGCACGATAAAGCATGGGGAACGTCTTGATGTTTTTAAAGCATCTGGGCATCATAGATTTACCAATCATTAATGGTTTCAATTTTTTTGACCCATCCATATTTGTAGCAAACAACAGAGTTAGACGATCTTTGCTCAACTTGCCACCATGACAACTTTGGCTTTTAAAGACAAAGTGCGATCAGGAAGACACTTGTAAAACAGACCCGTTTCGTCCGCGCTAAAAATATTCTTGAGCTCATAATTCTCTAGTAACTTCTGAATGTTATCTCTCCATTGATCGCACACTTCATCATCAACGGCCGCGCTTTCACCGCAAACTTTTTTGAAACTAGCATTATTTCTCTTCTTGAAATTGTCCAACCAGCCATTACTTGCGTTGAATTGTGCTAAGCCCAATTTTGCGGCATACTTCTTTGCTTTTTCTTTCACTATTTGTCCGCCAACTGCAATATTAGAATCTCGGCATTGCAACAACTAAGTGAGTACACTCTTTTCCAATTCCGGGTATTCAGCTAACTTTTGGCGCTTACGTTTTGTGTTTGAGGGCAAATCCAAATACTGATCACTTTTTTTCACAATTGATGTGATAGTAGATGGCGCAATACCGAACATTTTCGCAATTTCTACTTGTTTTTCACCATTTTTTACGTCAAGAATAATTTCTTGTTTTTTTTTAATCGGCAAGATTTTGCACTTACGCGTTCTTGACATATTGCGTCGTAATTGATACTAATCTACGCTAGTTGCAGAAAACAAAGCAAAACTTATGAATAAGCGTCACTGTAAAATAATAACAGTAAAAAACGTACTATGTTTTCGTCTCGCTCGGTTTTTTATAAAAAAGAAAATACGAGTTGTAGAGGCTTTTGAGGAAAACAGACGAGTTGTAGAGGCTTTTCATAGCCAATTTTTCAATTTTTGTCTCAAGAAAAATACGATTTATCGAAGAGACCGAAATGCATGCATATTTTACGAGTTATCGCGAATTTTTCAAGGGACCGCAGAAATACTACGAAATATCAAGGTTTTTCGCTTATCGAGGTTACGACTTATCGAAGTTTCACTGTATATTAATCCACAATTAACTGCGCGGATCGTACAGTGTTTTTAATCCGCAAATTTGTCATTCTCGTTCGCTTTGTGCAGTGCTTGCCTTCTGCAATCGGGAGAAAATTTGGCACCTGTATACATACGCACACTTAAGTACATACGAGTAACCATCACCCGCGCTACCCACTCGTAGTGTGCAATCGGCACAAGACAAGTGAACATTTTGTCTATTACCCTTTGGTTACGATCTTTGTATATAAGAAATTGTACGCAGGCCAGTGACCTGTTATGCGGCCTTGGTTTCTATTGTTGGTGCGTTTTACATATTGCGATCGTACTTTCACACAGCGTTTTTGAACAGTTTCGGCGTGCAATTTTCGTACATCTTCGCAACTATTTGGTGTACTTGGAAATAAACAGTTGCCAAGTGTAAAAATTATTGAATGTTGCACTCGCGCGAAAGCAATGTTGAACAGTGTCGGTGCGCAGTTTTCGTACCAGTTCACCATAAACATTAAATAACATTTAATAAGGTATTGAATTAAACAGTGTCGGTGCGCAGTTTTCGTACATAACATAAAATATAAATAAAATAAAAGGCAAAATAAAGTACTTGTGATAATTTGCATAATTATACATAATTTTGTGCGGTTGCTTAATCTAATACTCAGCAATGTCGACTGAGACTGGTAAAGAGTCTGCCTCTGCAGATAAAACGCAACTTTACAAGCGAAGGGCAGCATCGTTTCTTGTACAATTGCAGCGTCTCAACGAGTCATCAACGCCTGATGTTTTGAACACATTATCGAACATAGAACTCATTGTTCGTTTAGAGCTACTCAAGAAACTTAAGCTTAATTTCAACTCAGCTCACGACCGGCTAGAAGAACTTGATTACGACGAAATAGGGAGTGAGTTGCGTGAAAGCTTTGACGTCATGCTTGTAGCATAATTACTCGCGTCCGATCTCGCCTTTGCCCTTCGCAAGCGCAACTATCAACATCGTCAACCACGCAGAGCAATTTGGATGCAACTCAGGAGCCAAACTTCAATTTGAATACGTCAACCGATCGCCCTCGTCGAGCTCGTTTGCCAGAGCTCAAGGTTCCGCAATTTTCTGGAGGCTACACAGAGTTTGCCAGCTTCATTTCGATGTTTGAATCGATTATACACAAGGATGTGGATTTGACTGACATTGAGCGTTATCAGCACTTGCGTTCTTGTCTGTCGGGCTCAACACTTGATGCCATATCATCCCTCGAACTGTCTGAGGCCAACTATCAAGTGGCTCTCAGCATATTGCATAAACGCTTTAATAATAAACGCCTTGTATTTCAGTCACACATTAAGGGAATCCTTGGGCTCAAGAAGGTAGAGACGGCGTCGGCAGACAAACTTCGTGAATTGTCGGACAAAATTATTGTTCACATGCGTGCTTTGGAGACACTCGGCTCTGCACAGGAGATTGCTGGATCTATCATAATCAATATATTGCTCGCCAAAATGGACTACGCAACGCAGATCAGCTGGGAAGAGAGTATCGCCTTGAACAAATTACCCTCATCTGAGGAGTTTTTTATGTTTCGCGAGAACCGATGTCAAAGGATGGAGACCATGCAGCACGCTATGTCGAATTCCCCGGCATTAAAGGGCAACCCAACTACACATCCATTCAGAAAGGCGCTTGTAGCGACACAAACCAACAACGCATGCTGTTTTTGTGGCATCCCAGGGCATCTCATATATGCGTGTCATAAATTTGGAAATTTGTCCCCATCTTTACGTTTCAAGGAAGCAAAGAACCTTGGACTATGCATAAACTGTCTAAAGAAAGGACACCAAGCACAGTCATGCCAAAGTCGAAACTGTCAGACTTGCAATGCTCGGCATCATACTCTATTACATTTTGATGCAACCCGGGAAACGTCATCGCAGTCGTTGACCACTGCTTTCTCGCTTCAAGTTTCAACCTCGCTTGCTGCCTCTGGATATAGCACTCTGTTAGCAACAGCAATTGTGCTAATTAGAGATCGCTCTGGTTCCCTAATTCCGGCACGCGCTTTGCTAGACTGTGGTTCGCAGTTTCACCTGATCACCTCTCACTTGGCCCAGCAGCTGCATTTGAAGAGAACTCGCTCTTCAACGATTATCTCCGGTCTTGGTGATGCTAGCGTACACACTTCAGGATTTACCGTCGACCTTGGGCCGCAGGCTCAGCATTCAGATTATTTTACATCAATCAATGCATTAATTGTTCCTACCATTACAGACTGTCAGCCCAGCAAGTCGATCGACATCTCAACGTGGAGTATTCCCTCCAACATTCAATTGGCAGACCCAGCGTTTCACAAGCGACAGCAGGTCGATCTCCTCATCGGAGCAAGCATGTTTTATGATCTTCTCTGTGTCGGCCAAATTAAACTTGTGCCAGGTTTGCCTCTGTTGCAAAAAATTCGACTTGGCTGGGTCGTCACTGGAGGATGCAAAACAAACGGTAGTGGCTCTCTATTGGCTGTTTGCGAGCCATTTGATGAGTTCTACACTTTGGACGATAGGCTTGAGCATATTGTCAGGCACTTTTGGGAAGTTGAAAGCTGTGGTGAAGGCAACGCACAAGTAACAAGGGAGGAATTACAATGCGAGGAACATTTTACACGAACAGTCTCTCGCCTACCGTCGCGCGAATATTCAGTTATGCTGCCATTTAAAACAAGCTCTGGAAACTTAGGCTCTTCGTATAATCAAGCCTACCAGCGTTTTTTAAGTTTGGAGCGTAAACTTGAACGGAATCCTAACAAAAAACAACAATACTCGGCATTTATTAAGGAGTACCTTGAATTAAAACATATGTCGCTCGTTCAACCGGAATTCATAAGTTCCTGTCGCTATTTTCTGCCACACCATTGCGTATTCAAGGAAGATAGCACAACAACAAAGCTCGATGGTTCCACTGCAACCTCTTCAGGCGCGTCCCTCAACGATGTTTTCCAATGGCTGGACCTGTCATACAGGCAAAACTATTCAGCTTGTTGATTCAGTTTCGCACGTATGTTGTCGCTCTCACTGGAGACATCTGCAAGATGATGATAGCAACATTATAAAAACACTCGGTCTATCATGGGATCCTGGATCTGATCAGCTTCTGTTTTCATCGGCCCCAGCGCAGCATGTTGCAAAGCCCTGCAAACGCTCTATTTTATCGGCAATAGCACACTATTACGATCCTCTTGGTCTTATAGGACCGGCTATTGTAAAGGCAAAGGTGTTTTTGCAGCATTTGTGGAAGGCGAAGCTTGATTGGGACGAGAGCTTGCCACTGGACCTCAGCACAGCTTGGGTGGAGATATACAATGGCTTCAACAATTTTCCACGTCTATCGTTTCCTCGTTGCGTTATCGCCCAGCACTGTTCTTTAGAAGTACACGGATTCTGTGATGCCAGCATCGACGCATTTGGAGCTTGCATTTATGTCGTATCAAAGGGTGAGCAACCTTCGAGCTACCTACTTTGTTCGAAGTCTCGTGTCACGCCTCTGAAGACACTTACCGTACCGAAGTTGGAACTATCTGGAGCCAGGCTGCTTGCTCAGCTAATGTTTGAAATAGCCCAATCCGGACTTTTCAATGGCTCTTTTTACTGCTGGTCAGACTCTTCCATAGCTTTGTCGTGGAGTCACAATGAGCCTGCCCGATTCAACATATTCGTCGCAAATCGAGTAGCTGCCATTCAGGAATTGAAGGCCAACATGCAGTGGCGTTACGTTCCCACAAATGTCAACCAGGCAGACATCCTTTCTCGTGGAATGCTTCCGAGTCAACTTGCTCAACTGGATCTGTGGTTATGCAGGTCCTTAATTCGTGACCTTAGATAAGAATTCCTGGCCTCATTTACATGCTGTCGACGAGCCAAGCCTGGAAGTTCGAAAGAAGGTCTTCATCGTTAGCGCACCATTATCAGACATCGTCTCTGATTGCAAATTTGTAAACTCCTTCTCCAGCTTGCAACGCGTATTCGCTTATGTTTACAAATTCATCAGAGGAATACGACACCCTGGACATTACGTGAGTGACATTCATAACAGCACTCAAATGCTTATAAGGTTTATTCAGTGTCGAAGCCTAAGTCAAAACATCAGGGAACTGAAGGAAAAAGGAGTAGTTCAAGGTTCCAATTCAATTGCATCCTTGTGCCCGTTCATCGATGAGTTTGGACTTGTTTGTGTGGGCGGTCGTCTAAAAAACTCAAATTTGCCGTTCGATTCTCGCCATCCAATCATTTTACCTAGAGGACATCCAGTTACTGTATCAGTTATTGCACATTTTCACTAACGCAACTTGCATGCTGGACCCCGTGCACTTCTGGCTTCAATCCGGCATCAGTATTGGCCAATTGGTGGTTTGAAAACTGTAGCCAAGGTCATCAACAAATGCATTAGATGCTTTCGGGCAAGGCCTCGGCTGTTAACGCATATAATGGCTGACCTTCCCAAGAAACGGTGCACAGAATCTTGAGCCTTTGAGGTTACCGGTGTGGACTACTGTGGACCTTTCTCCTACAAATCTGGAGTTCGCAGTAGACCTCCGATGAAGGCATACATCAAGCGGTACACCTGGAGCTTGTCAAGGATTTGTCAACACCAACCTTTATCGGCGCGTTAAAGCGATTTATATCTCTTCGTGGGAGGCCAAGTCAGATTTGGTCTGATAACGCTACAAATTTTATTGGAGCCAGAAACGAGCTGCTGGAGTTGAAAAAAGTCCTCCTAAGCGACCCTCATCAGGATGCAATGCAAAGGTTTTGCTTATCAGACAACATCGACTGGCGGTTCATTCCTCCTCGCTATCCGCAGTTTGGTGGACTTTGGGAGGCCGCAGTCAAGAGTGCAAAGCATCACCTGTATCGCTCTATTGGTCAAAACACACTACATCTCGATGAACTACAAACTCTAGTTTATCAAATCTCCGCAATCATTAATTCTAGACCCTTAGTTCCCATTACAGAAAATCCTGACGACGCATCGGCAATTCTTTGTACGTTGCCGCTTGCACTTTCCTCTTCTTGTTCTTGAAACACATTCGGTGTGAACAGTTCATACAACATTCGTATTGTGAGGCTAAGCTGGACAATTCGGTCAAATGCTATGCCAAGTTGTGAAAAATGCAAATAAATATTCGATTTAATTTGTAATTCTGTCTGCTTTTCATTTTGGAAAATAATAGCGCTAAAAAGTATTAGTGCTCAAAACACACATATGAACTCAATATCCGGATGATCATATGAATGAATCTGTTCAGAGGAAATACAAGAGTCAACAGCTATGAGAACACCGCCCCCCTTGCCGGTGGTGCGATTGCATCTGTACAAGTTATACTTATTAGGCAAAACGGAATAATCAGATATATTAGGTTTTAACCAGGTTTCTGTGAATGCAACTATCTGTGAATCAAAAGATAAGCTGTTTACATATAATTTAGAAAGTTTAGTGTTAAGGCCTCGAACATTTTGATAGGCCAAGCTAACTACATTTATTAGTTTTTTGCCGTCGAAGTTGAGGCAACAGGATGGATAACCGGCGGTGCACTACTGCTTCTTATGCCATTATTAACATTGTTTCGCCTGTTAGCATACTCCTTTACCACAAGCTTTGGTGGCCAAATTTTTTCAGAACAAATTGTTGTGAAAAGTTCGGGCGGAACACCCAACTTGAAAGAAGATATGCTTCGGGCGTGTTTAAATTTAAACTTTTCCACAGTAATACGCGGGGAATCAATTTTACTTTTAACGTAGGCATTTACATCCTCCAATGGAGTATCGGAGGCAAGCCTTGACATGAATATGAACTTATTTACGGGTACAACAACAAGAGGCTTGTGGACCCGTGCTGTACCTAAAGTAGAATCAGTTGGCACACTGGCTGCTGAAACAGAAAGATCTGGAGTTATGTTGATAGATTGACCGTTAGAGTCTAGATATCTAATAGGCGAGTTAAACAACATAAGCGGGCTAGCTGAAATGCTAGGCACTAGAAGGGATTTAGTGGGCGGAACAGTTGGGACAGCAAGTGGGTTAGGACGCGAAGACTTTTATCGCTTTGGAGATTCGTTCCTCACCTTGCCATTTTTATACCCTGGACCCATAAAATGGGTAAATCAGGGTATAATGGTTTTTGTGGACAAGTATGTAACAGGCAGAAGGAAGCATCTCCGACCCCATAAAGTATATATATTCTTGATCATTATCAATAGCCGTGTCGATATGGCCATGTCCGTCTGTCCGTCTGTCTGTCTGTCTGTCTGTCCGTCTGTCCGTCTGTATGAACGCGTAGATCTCAGAGACTACACGAGCTAGAGACTTCAGATTTTGAATATAAGTTCTCCTATATCATAAGCAGAACAAGTTTGCTCCAAATTATCGATAACTATTCTGGTTTTCGATATACACATGGAATCGATAACAAAAAAATATCGAATTCGGATAATGTAAAAATGGGGATTGGTGTAATGGGTAACTATAGAACTTTTCTTAAAATTTCGTCCAAATCGGTTAAGAAACATCAGAGATATCGTAAAGTTAAGTCAGCTATGAGTTTTGTTTAAAGTGATCATAATTTGAAGCATACTTTTAGGACGCAAGGACTGCAACTGGGTTCAGGGTATATTCTGGTCGGGCTATCCCGACTAGAGCCTTCTTACTTGTTGAAGTTAGACTCTAGGTCTTTAAATTACATATGCAGGTTGTTAAATGCAACATGCATAGCCTTAAAACCGGCATTAGTCTGCCTCATAAATTGGAAAGTTTCCTTCACCACCTCGTTGCATGGCTCACAGTACCATTTCAGGCCTGTGTCAGCCAGCAAGCAGTCCCTTATTTTGGCTGTAAAGCCAGCACATTTCATGTGTATCATGTTATCGCACAATCCACACAATATAAAATCTTGGTTGGTTGTTCCAACCAACTTGCAATTGGTACTGCAGCAAACCAGCATTATGATTTTATACAATAAAAAAATAAAAATTAAATTAATCTTATATATAAAAATCAATTTCTGTTTATTTGTGTATGTTTTATAGACTCGAAAACTAAACAACCGATTGACTCCAAATATTTAGGATATGTTTGTCTCGGTGTCTGTGATGTTTCTGTAAAATTTGGAGACAATCGGTTGTTTAGTTTTCGAGTCTATAAAACATACACAAATAAACAGAAATTGATTTATATATATAAGATTCGATCTTCGTTTCTCTCTACGAAATCGGAGCTGTGTACCGTGCACCGACTGTGTTTAACTAAATACATTTTTAGTCTTATTTGAATATTCGATTCTTATCCAAAACGGTATTCAAATAAGAATATTCGATTCTTATCCAAAACGGTATTCGTTTACTAGACGTTGTGGTTGTTTATAAATTTTGTGTCTTTTCATTTCATACAACAACCGTTGATACAGAGACGCTGTCCAGTAACGGTACTCATTTTTAATTATGGTGAAATACAATCTTATGCTGTGGATTTGATTTTTGTCGTGCCGCGTGTGGATTGTTGTCGGTGCTGTGCTGTGCTGTGCACAACCGATCATATATTTCAATGTGTAAGTCGAAACACTCGCGCATCAGTTAGAGGGGCAGTTGCACGTGCAAATGAAAGTGAACAGCAACGATTACCACGAAATGAAAGAAATCAATTGCAAACAGAGCAGGCACGTTTAAGTCATACTAATGAGCAGCGAAATGATCGTTTAAACATCGAACGACGCCGCGCTCAACGTAAACGCGCCAATGAAACCCGTGAACAAAATGTTGCTCGGATTGAAAGTATGCGCATAAGGATGATTGAAACACGTGCAGCCGAAACACCAGAAGCCCATCAAGATCGAAATAAAGTTGATCTTGGACGAATTGCACGAAATCGTCGAAATGTTTTCGTACCATACGAACGCATTGCATTCCATTATACACCGGAAATTAATTACACTGAAGATGCATTAGTTGTCATCGGTCCCATGAACTTTGAGAACGGACAATGTCAGTCGGATGTGTGTTTGTGGGGCAGCAAAGCGCACCGGTTTAGATAGTTAATTATAACAATTGATATGCAATATCAAAACAAGGTAATGTGCAAATTTAAGAGTAAGACAGTTTCGAGGCAATGAGCGCGACAAAACGGTAAAAAGATAAGCGAGAGCGCGTGAGCGCGTAGGCAAATGCAACGGCAAGTACGCCGGATAAGAGCGGACGAAAGCTGCAGCAGACTGAATGCTAGGGAGCGAGAGCAAGAAAAATAGACAAGCTGTTTGTTGTTAGTGGACGAATACACAGAGTGGACAAGAGCAGAAAAACGAACGTACATATGTACGTATGTTTTCTTTATTTTAAAGCAATGCAGCGTCAGTTCAACTGCAAATTGAAATGAATATTAAGTTTGCAATATTTTGTTATTCACAAGTAAACATATACATGTATATCTGCGATCACTGCTAGTATTTATTACCAAATAAAGCCGAAATACACAACGTAAACAACACAGGAAAATAATAAATTACTGAGAGCACTCAAAAACACAACCGTCACCAACGAAAGACCAACGAGATGTGGAATAGAGTGTGGAAAAAGTTGAGCACATACGGACAGAAATACACCATGTCGGACATTGCACAAACTCAATAAACTAGATACAGCTGCGCGAGTGAGAATAGCGCAATGCGTCAAGAAAAATTAGACGAAACACGAGCTGAACGCAATGAAGACATGAGATGTGAACAACGACAATCTTTCCGTTTTACTGTCAAAAGACGCAGAACAAATGACCAACAGCGCCAACAGGCACGTCGAGTATTTGTAGCTAAATCATTCCTGCGAGTAGCATTCCAGTAAGAGCCCGATTATGAATATTATGCTCATTTAAAAGTGTTAATTGGTGCTATGGACAAAGAATGCCCGTATTGTCAGCATTCAATTTCAAAAAAGACCCAGCCGGGATGTGTTGCGCCTCAAAGTGCAACTACCACTTGAACCATTGAATGGTTTGCTTATTGGCACTGATCCAGGCTCTTCACGTGTTCCTGAAGTCCATTAAAACATTTAATTCATGCTTTTAAATGACATCGTTCGGAGCAACACAGCTAATGCACGTTGTGGCATTATGTGTTCAAAAAATATCTATAAAAAAGTTGACTTTGGTTGAATAAAAATTCTGCTCTCAGGCGGAACAAAGCTTGCCGGTCTTTCTTGTATATATGTATATTATGCGTGTATTTTCCATAGTGTTTCAGCTAGAGTCACCAAATTTGGTAAGAAGCTAACTCTTAATGACCTCAAAAACTGCATTAAAGTTCCCCCCGTTCCCCAGTCCGCTGCATTTTGAAATCAAAAACGAATATATCTTCCACAGCTTTTGAGCTAAAGTCACCAATTTGCTGCCAATATTGGTGAGGAAGAAGCCCAAAAAAATCACCTATTCCGTCCCCAACCCTTCATCCATCAACATTTACTTTGAGCATAAACAATATTTGGTTGCCAGATAGCAATTGACATCATAAATATATGTGAAGCAAAAATTTGGATGCCACGCCCCCTTACAGCCCCCAGCCCCTTTTCCCCACCTTTAACATACTTTGAGATAGAGTCACTATATTTGGAAGGAAGATAGCTTTTTGCCATCCCCATCTGCATCAGATAATCTTTGAGGCAGCGTACACCTCTGCCGTATCAGCACCCCATTTCAATCAGGTCTTTTATTGGTTTTATTACTTGTATCGAGTAGCTTAAAGTCGGTTGCGTCCGACTGCAACGTTCCTTCTTGTTTTTGGCTGGAATCGTGAGTCGTCAGCGAATGTAACGCCATGCTGATATATATATTTATGTATATATAAAGAAACAAGCTATTGCAGTCTACAATTTCGCCAGCCAGCGAGTGCATACACACACAATATGGCTAGTTTGCTGTGTCTCAGTGCAGTGAGAACCTTAACCATTGTTCAGCGGCTCAGGATTTGCTGTCGAAAACAGTGCGCGAACGCTCCGCAGACCTCGCTTCGGCCAAAACTAGGAGAGCGGCCCTATAGTCCTGTGGGAATGACAGGACTCCGCTAGTCAGCGTCCATCGTCCATATGCAGTCTACCTACCCCACAGTCTGCAGTTATCAGAGTTAGCTTTCACCCTGCACTTCCTGGTAGCAGACGCCTGAGGCCGTCACCCGATCGTTATCGCTGGCGACTTCATGGCGTGGGCAGAGGAGTGGGGCAGCTCATCAACCAATGCCAAGAGACGGGCATTGCTCGAGGCGTTCTCGATCCTCGACGTGGCGCTCTTAAATCATGTAATGCAGCACACGTTCAAGAGAGCTGGAATGGGTTCGGTAGTCGACATCACTTTTGCTAGTGGCTCGCTATTCAGTTCGTCCAGCTGGAACGTCGATGACTCGTTTATGGCGCACCATTGGAGCACGCTCTGATCGCCGTTATGATTCAAATCAACATTGGCCTAGGTATCGCATGACGCTAGATGCAAGGATTTTTAGTGCATACCTGGAATCTGCTGTGATTCTCGACACTGCTAATAGTACCGAAGAAATAGTGGACAACACGATGCAGATGTTAAGCCGCGCTTGTGATGCTAGCATGACCAGGAGCAGGAGGTACCAGAGGCACCATGTCCCCGAATACTGGTAGAATGAGGAGACCACCGAGGCCCGGAGCAAATGCAACTGTGCTAGACGCCGCTACCAGCGCTCACGCAGATCGCTGGTTTTTCAGGAACGCCAGGTGGAGACGCCTACAGAATTAAAGATTAAGGACAGCAAGCGCAGATGCTTCCTGGACCTTCGCGATACATCGGAAAACGACCTGTGGGGCAATGCCTATAAGTTGGTAGTGAAACGGTTAAACGCCTCTTGTTGTTGTCACCCCATTGATCCAGTATCACTCAAAAAGATTGTTAGGCATCTCCTTCCCAGTATGCTGGAGGATTTCGGCGAGCTCCAACCGGTGCCAAGCAGGCTCTCCGTAACTGAGCCCTTGACACTGGACGAGATTTGCCACGCTACATCGAGATTGAAGCCAAGCAAGTCGACCGGCCCAGACGGGATTCCCAACCGAGCACTCAAACTAGCAATCGCGCTCCGCCCTGGAGTTTTTTCGAGAATATTCGACAGCTGCCTACGAAGCGAAGTTTTTCCAGACCGATGGGAAATTCAGGGCCTGCTCCTCCTACCGCACTATGGGTAATTTGACCAGTTTTTGGGGCCAAAACCCATTTTTTGAAAGTCGTTTAATTAACATATTGTTGGTGGCTTTACATTGTAAAATGATTGAGCTTTAATGTTACATACCACAAATCTTAACAGAGGCCTCCACTGTTAAGTTACAAGCTGTTAAACACAGCTGTTCTAACAGAAGAGCATGCGCAGCTAACTTAACAAAAATTGCGCAAGAAAGAACGGAATAAATAAAAGTACTTTTACAGTTAAAAATTGAAAACAACCAAATGGCTTTCGATAGTGGGTGGTTTGTACTTTGTGTTTGCGAAATTAGAATGTAGATTGTGCTTGTCTTGTCCCCGTATTTGTCTTTATTGTAAGTTGCCTAAACGAAAAAATTTTAAAACGAAAACTGAACTTTGAGTGGACTAGCAAAGTGAGTCCCACCTTGTCCCACCTTAAAATAAAAACAGTGTTTTAGAGTGTTTCATTACCTTCAAAATGAGGGTAGTCTTAGTTTCCACTTTTAACCACAACCAGAGATATTTCAATTTACAGATCATAACCTTAAATTTGATAATGCGACGTTGTTTGCAAAATGGACTGCAAGGAAAAGAGCAAAAAGAGGTTGCAATTTTAACTGTTTTATGAAGAAAGTTCCAACAACGTGTTCTCCACAACCAAAAGAGTTATCGAAGAAATATCAAAATCATTTACATACCATTTGTCTGCTAAGTGGAATACCGTAAACAGCGACAGCCTCTACAGTGGATTTTATGTATGACGGCGTTTTTCGTTTATCGATGCCCGACGGTGTGCACCTTGTGGGCTTTGCTGATGATGTGGCAATAGTGGTTGTTGCTAAGGAGCTCAGGACGGTGGAGGGAAATTGAAACCTAGCCATTGCAAAAGTCATACAGATAGCACCCCAAAAAAAGGAGGCAGTTCTCATCAGCAGCCAAAAAGCAGTGGAGACAGCTTCCATCATGCTGGATACACCACCCAACTACTAAGTGGTCATGGCTGCTTCCGCCAATACATGCGCCGATTCGGGCATGAGGGTGCCCCGTTCTGAACTGTTTGTGGAGAAATGTGTGTCGAAGATGCTGAAAACGTCTAGATTCACTGCGGACGCTTCTCCGGGCTTCGGGAAGATTTGGAGAGGGCTTTCGGCTGTAGGATCGAGGTGGACAGCCTCGTGCCAGTGATGCTGGTCAACGGCGCTAACTGGGAAGCGTTCAGTGCTTTTGCGGCGGCAGTTATGACCGTTCTGCGTAAGCCTGAGCGCGAGCGTAGAGGAAAAGTAGATTAGGCGGAACATAGGTATTGGCGACGCATTACCTCACGGCCGTACCGCCAGTGTCATGTTCCGCTTATATAACCTTTTATTAATATATATGTTGGTTAAGTAATATATGAAATAAAAAAAATATAAAAAAAACACACACACACACCATCCTTGTGGAATCGATGGCAAATCTGGACGTGGTTCTTCTTAACACCCGTACGGCCCAGTGTCGTATATGTGACTGCTACACTGGAAGCGAACATGAGGCCATCGGGCTCCGGCAAGGCCCCCTCTGGAGTAGCGTACCGCGTTGAGTCCCTTAACATAGCAACCTTTGTCAAAACCATGTCATGTTTGGCACTGACTATGGTGGAACAGGTAGCTGAGCAACTGGGCGCTGCTTGCGCTGCAAGCATGCCTCGACATCAGACCTGCATGTTCTGGTGGAAAGATGATATCGCAGAGGCTAGGCGTGAATGCCTCAGAGCGAGAAGGTGCTACCAGCGAGCAGCGCAAAGAGACTCGAGTGCAACACGTGCATTGCAGTTGAAGTTCAAGACGGCAAGGACAGTACTCAAAAACAAATTCAGGGTCAGCAAAAAGGAGTGCTTTCTAAAGCTTTGCGACTCTGCGGATAAGGATCCCTGGGGCCGAGCTTACAGGATGGTGGTCAAGCGCATTGGCAGAGGTAGGATTGAAGCGCCTACTGAGTGCACTCGAGTGAGGGATATTGTGCAAACACTCTTTCCTCAGAGTGCTAGTCCACTACCACCGATGAATGGACCGTCCACGGATGAGGGCTTCGCTCCGGTCACGATGGAGGAGCTGAGGAGCGCAGCACGCAAGCTGACCGCCAACAAGGCCCCGGGTCCAGACGGTGTGCCAAATCGTTGCCTTAAAATAGCAATCGACCTGAAGCCTAGCCTTTTTGCAGAGCTATTCTCCAAATGCCTACTCGAAGGTACTTTCCCAGGCAGGTGGAAGGTACAAAAACTTGTGCTCTTACCAAAGCCCGACAAGCCCCCCGATGACCCCACGGCATACAGGCCTATATGCCTCATCGATAACGGTGGCAAGACTCTGGAGATGCTTATCTGTGCCAGGCTGGAGGAAGCCGTACAGAACGCAGGTGGCCTATCGTCATTCCAATATGGATTCAGAAGCAAGATCTACGACTGATCCCATTGAATCGGTTGTCAGTATAGCGGCTGAGGCTATCGCCGGTACCCGCTGGCATTTCGGCAGCAAGCACTGCTGTCTTAACGGTACTATTGACGTGAAGAACTGGAGCTGCATCCTGCATTCACTGGTGCTACTTCAGGTACCGGACTGCCTAGTAGCGATGGTCAAAAGCTATTTTGATAGCCGAATCCGAAACCGCAACTCTCGGCCCTGCGTGTTTGTTGTGCTTTCCGCACTGTGTCCCCGGAGGCAGCGTTTGTGATTGCTGGAATGAACCCAATCCGCATCTCTGCCTTAGAATCCGTGGTAGTCTTGGAAGCTGCTCCGTTTGAGAGGAGAGCCGTTCAGGCGGCTGCCCGCGAGTGGAGCATTGAGGCCTGGATGCAGCATTGGGAATCATCCAACAAAGGGCGATGGACGTATTTTCTCATTCCATGTATACGTCGATGGGTGGAGAGGAAGCACGGGATCGTTAACTTCAACCTTACCCAGTTCCTTACGGGCCTTCGATGCTTCAGAAGGTACCTGAAGCACGACTCCTGTGCAGTGTGTAGCTGGTATGTAGATGGCAGAGAGGACGCTCAGCATGTCATCTTTCACTGTGGGCGATTCGCCGAGGAACGTCTCGTGGTGGAAAACCTAACGGGCCAGCATATATCTCCAGCCAACATGGTGGCCCTAACGATAGAGAGGCAAGAAGTCTGGTTTGCACTTTAGCAGCTTCTACGATGGTTGAGCTACGACGGTTGGAAAGAGAAAGGGCGATCTCATCGAAGTCATTGCCAATGCCTCTGCGAAGCAATGCTTCACGGCGGTCCCGCAGAGGCTGGTAATGATTGCGTAGGTTATATATTGTATGTTATCATAATGTTAGTTATATTTCTGAAATAAAAAAATTAAAACAACACACACACACACCTATAGTCCCAAACAGACGAAAACACACAACAACACTTGCTGGCTTGTAGTCGCTGAGATGCTCAAAATGCACAAAGTAAAAATACCCCTTGTAAAAATATTCAATGAGAGTCAGTAAAACTAAAATAAACAAATTATTATTTAGATAATATATTTTAATTAGTTACTTATAAAAGTGTTTGATTTAAGTTTTAGTTTATTAAATTACATATAACTTGTTTTATTGATTATGAACGCCCTTATTGCCAAAATATAAACAAACATTTTAAACAGAAATAATATTGAAGTATCTCATGTTTAACTATTCAATTGCATAAAGTTCATATTAAGTTTATACTACGCTTCTAAGTTGGATTGCATTACTCAGATTAAAGCAAAAATTGTGACGACTAGAGAAATGTAGTGCGGTTGCTTTTTTCATAAACATAAACAAGTTTTTACCGTTGTTGATTCCTGCTGCAATATGAACATTTTGCTTAAAAAAAACTTTTATTTATTCATTTTAACACGTCCTAAATATAACTTATTGTTAATGCAAATATAACTTATTGTTAATGCAAATCTCTTATAAAAATTATATAGCTGGCCGATCTCGATGATTTTTTTTTTAAAATTTTAGTATTATAAAACCAAGCTTAACTCCCACATTTGAACCTGATGTGCTGAAAACAAAAGGCAGTAACAAGCCAATTTTATAAAAATTATATTTTATTGGTTCTTACAAACTTAATGCAAATAACCAAAGCAAAATATCTTGCGTAGTTTCCGGGCTATTAATTAATGTCAGTTTTTTTGCGCTGAACTCACAGAATTTGATAGGAGTATAGCATTTGACATCATACACAGTTCTGGATGGATGGCACAATTTATTTTAGTTCAACACACAGTAAACTGGCTTGACTGAATGTTAAAATTTCTAAGTACTTTTTGCTTTTTCGATCATTTTTTTAATAGCCCACTGCTTAATTATTATTTTGTGGTAGACTCTCTTTGTCACTTAGTATTGAAATTACTGCGAAGTTTGCGCGAGTTTCAATTGCGTTGCGAAAATAATAAGAACAGCGATATACATATATATATAAATTTTCATTAGAATCGGTCAAGCCGTTTCGGAGGAGTATTATTACGAATTGGATGACATGAGAATTTTATATATAAAGTGTAACGACGTAATTTCGTTGGCCGGGGTCGGCGTCTCAGTCACGTCCGAGGTCTGTACAGATTATTTGTAACATTGCTGGGGCACTGGAGGAGCTGGACCGGAGCGTACCTAAGGGCCGGGCCACCAGGGCAAAGCATGAGTAGAATAGAGAGGGGGGGTGCACGAGTACAGTGTAAGCGCGGACGGTTATTTGAAAGACCCGCAAAGTAATAGATCGGCTAGCCAAGAGTAATACTCGGAGAGCTAACCAATTATTGCCCCGAAGGGCTCCTCAAAACCGGCCAGGGCGTCGAGCGAAGTTTGGTGGGTACGGGGGGGGGATAAGGGTAACCAGCTCGGCGGCCAGGCTAAGACCCGGAAGCCTGCGCGCCGGTCGGCCAACCCCATCCGCACCTCGCACAACTGCAACGCCAGGGTACTACCCACTTGTCGCTACACATGGAACCTACCCAAGAGGCAAGCGTCGCAGAATCCAGAGTAAAACTCGGAAGATTCCCCGATCTACCACCGTGTGGGTATGTACGTGCGCTTGTGGGTGTGTGTCGGTGTGGGTGTGTGCGCTTGCGCGCAAAAGCAGCCAGCTTCCGAGAGTGAGCAGCGCAACGGCGAGCGGGGTGCATTTACATGTAAGGTTGGGTATAGATGACGTCACAGACGAAACATGAAAATGTGCGGTAGTTTTTGCTACCTCACAAAAGATATATATTTTATTTATGCGTATGAGCATAATAAAAATTAAATTTGATTGAGCTTGCAATTGAAATTGATTTTTTGTGACAATTTCATTTATGTATTTTAGCTATGTTTTTAAATTAATCAATTGATGATTACGTTGGCAGAGCTCTTTCTCAAACAGAGGCCTTGAGACTCACCAATAAAGACAATTATATTTTTACGGAGGTGGCCGGAGCCATATGTTTATTGTGGGTTTGTTCTTCCGATAAAGAACAAAATAAAACTTAACAAAGTGCAAAGTATTCATTTGCATTCTGCACTGCACATTGCATCCGCTCTTACAGCGGGCGCTTGTTGTTGGTTAGCTTATATGCTTTTTGACAACATATTATTCTCTATTATAACTTCATATAATAATTGCCAACCTAAAAACTCAGCAACTGGAAATAAATATTCTTGTAAGTATAGTATTTTCTTGTGTTGCTGTTTTTGGGCATACGAGTGCTGTGTGATCAAACTTTGCATGTGTTCACTTTGTGATTTTGCGCTACCCGCAAAGGTGTTAACACATTAAAAATTTATTTTATTTGTACTATTTTTAGTCAATGATATGCATCTTGCTTCCGCTCGAGCCAGCAAACGTACCTTTCGCAACGTTGAATAGGCGCAAAAATAAAAAAATCTGATAAGTGTTAGAAGTCACAAGCGATTTGCTAACACCTATTTGTACCTGTTTGATTGCTATATATCAGCATAAAAAGAAAAGAATAGATTTTTGGATTTAGTCTTCCTTTTATTTGTTTCATAAGCAGTTAATGCTTTTGATGTATATGATTGCATTGGAAGCTCAACAGTTTATTCGTGTTGTTGTTGTTGTGCTTGATGCTCCTCTTGTTCTCGTTGCTGTGTTGAATGTGAAAGTTGTTGTTGCGCTTGCTCTTTCTTCCTCTTCCGCTTTTCTACCATATATTTGAACCATAAAAATGGGTAAATCAAAGTATAATGGTTTTGTGCAAAAGTATGTAACAGGCAGAAGGAGGCATCTCCGACCCCATTAAGTATATATATTCTTGATCAGCATCAATAGCCGAGTCGATATGGCCATGTCCGTCTGTCTGTCTGTCCGTCGGTATAAACGCATAGATCTCAGAGACTGCAAAAGCAAGCGACTTCAGGTTTTGAATCAAAGTTCTCCTATACCATGAGCAGAACAAGTTTGTTTCACATTATCGATAACTATTCTGGTTTCCATTATACACATGCAATCAATTATAAAAAAATTTCGAATTTGAAAAAATGTAAAAAAGGGCGGTTGAAAAAATGGGCAGCGATAGAACTTATGTCAAAATTTCGTCCAAATCGGTATATAAAACGGAGATATCGTAAAATTAAGTCAGTTTTAAGTTCTGTTTCAATTGATTATTATTTGAAGTAAAATTTTTTGCAACTGGGTTCAGGGTATCTTCTAGTCGGGCTCTCACACTAGAGCCTTTTTCTTGTTTATTTTGTTGCCTTGCCTTGCTATTGCTATTGCTGTTGTTGATCTTATGAATCCTGCATCGTTTTTAATAAAAACACCATAATTTCAACACCATAATTATGCGAAATGTACTTACTTCCATTACACACAAATTTATTTCAAAATAAAATTGTTTTGTTGTGGCTAGTAAGTGGTTTTTTCCGTTCTTGTTCTTTTGCTTTAGCGCGCTAACACAAAAGTACATAACGCAACTGTCCAGGGGCACACACTTATTCTTTGTGGCTGCAACCGAACAACACTCGGCGACAACCACACCATTCTTTCGCCCCGCTTAAACGACACTTCAAAAAGCAGCAACGAGTCAAAGCAAGAACGAATCAAAGCAACGAGTCAAAGCAACAAAAAAAAAAAAAAATAAAACATAGCGACAGCAAAGCAGCAGACATCGTGTTTTGGTCGTTAGCCTACGAGTAGTAAGCCTTCGTATTTTACAGTTATTCTCTGCCGCTACACCAATACAGTCATACTCAGATCAAAATGTATATAAAATTTCTCAGTCGGTCCAGCACGGCACTCGCAATTTGTTCGTCGGGCGAGCTCAGTCCAGCACGCCACTCGAAATTTGCTTGCCTGTATTCAACTGACAGTTATAGCTACTCGCGTCTAAAGAACCTGATATATCTGATTAACCCGTTTTGCATAATAAGTATAGCTTGTACAGATGATTTTATCAATGGCCTTCTTCATTTAGGTCTTTCGGAAGTAAGCAGGGTGCATAATTCTAGTGAAAGAATGTGAGATTTGATAGTTACTTCGGACTCCGAATGCAGTAGAGCACCGGCCCTCTCGCTTCCTGAAGATACCTACCGTTCAACCTTAAAACTGTCCTTTGAAGTTCTTAGCCCTAGTCCAGCATCTATTAATACTTTAAAGACACGTTGTTTTCGTAAAACTATCTTTACTTAATTAAATGATCTTCTTCAGCATACTAATTAGTCGCACCTTAATTCTTGTAGTGATATAGAAACAGCCATTGCCATTTTTTACAGGACTTTGAATTCGCATTTGGATATATGTGTTCCCCTCACTGTTCCTTCAAAATTAAAAAACGTGAAAACAAGATCCTATAAAAAATGTAAAAAATCTGGAAATACAATAGATTTATCCCTGTATATAATAGCAAAGTCAAATTTTATTTCTGTTAACACTTTTTTTACAACAATTATCTCAATCGTTGCAGATTAAACTTTTCCCGTGATCCGAAACAGTTTTATAAATATATTAACTCAAAACGTAAATCTTCATGCTTGCCATTCTCGGTTTACCTTGATAATACAATAGCAGATTCCAATTAGGTTCTTTGCTTAGTATTTTCAAACAGTATACTCATCTAGTAAAAGGTTGCAATAATTCCTAACCTTTTCAAATTCAAACTTCAAATTGCATATCAGTCCCAGTTATTACTAAATGTACGCTCTTAAGTGACCTTACCTCTATCAAACCCGGCTACTGGCCTGGTCCTGATGGAGTGCCAGGTTATAAAATAGGGAACTATACGGACCTTCTTGAATTCACCTCGCTTGTTATCAAAGGGTTTCAGGCCAAAATGCAAACTGACGTGGTTAACACAGATTTTGTCGTGGCTTTCGGAGTACTTGTGTGGCCGAACACAAAAAGTACTTTTTAAATCACCTTCATTAAAATCTATTTATGTTACCTCTGATGTTCTGACTGCAACGTTTCGACTTGTTTTTAGTTTTAATTTTAACTAAAGAATATTTTTACTAATTACTTATTACTTATAACTATGTTTGCAGCGTTTGATGGATTCTGCAGAACAGGCTGCACTTTCCGAACTGGATGGACAAAGCAGCATAGAGGCTGTCGCTTTGAGGCAGCACCAGCATTACGATGCTAGACGCATCAACGAGTACAACGCAGATGGCAAATTGGCTGATGGAGCTCGGCACATGGATATACGATTCATGCGCCGTTTCGAACGCCTGCCGGTGAATCTCAGTCTAAGCTCGATTCTGGTGCCACATGGCGTCGATTTTGATGAGGCGGACGTGAAATCGGCAATGCAGTGGAGTGGCCATCTGGATCCGCTCTTTCAGAACAACTTGGAGCGAGATCCAGCCTTGTCCTGGCAGTATTTCGGCTCATCGTCTGGATTTCTGCGTCGCTTCCCCGGCACTGCCTGGCCACCAGAGGGCTCTAAAGGTAGCAAGCTTATCCATGACTTTCGGACTCACAACTGGTTTGTTCAGGCTGCATCCTCTCCCAAGGATATTGTAGGTTTTGAATGATATAAGAGATGTTTGGCTTACTTTTAATTGGTTATCTTATTCTGTAAGATGATTCTTTTGGACGCTTCATCCAGTATGTCGGAAAAGACATTTGATCTGGCCACTGTCACAGCTTTTAATATACTAGATACTCTCGGCGAGGACGACTTTGTCAATTTGCTAACCTTTTCGGATGTTGTACGGACGCCAGTACCGTGTTTCAAGGATCACATGGTGCGTGCTTCACCTGAAAATGTGCAGGAAATAAAGGCGGCTGTCAAGGCTATTAAGCTCGGGGATACGGCGAACTTTACAGCTGGTTTGGAATACGCCTTTAGTCTGCTTCACAAAGTAAGTAGCTTAACAATTAAAAGTTTAGTCAAAAAGGCTCGATTAGAAAATAAAATTAACAAATTAATTCATTAGCGTGTTTGGTAATTTTCTGTGTGTGTGCACGCTTATGCTTATGCAATTAAATGGTAAAGTATAAATGTATATCAGATGCTCCGAATTGTAAACCTTTAGTTTAATTGCAATTGATAATATTAGTAAAACAGAATTGATGTCTTAACGGTAGTTTGAAATAACCTATGGACAAACTTTTAGGTTTTTTGTTTCTGTTAATATTTATTTTGTCCTTAATTATAAATAACAATTAATATTGATAAGACTTGTTCTCTTGGAAAATGTGCTAAAAAAGGTGTGTGTGAGTTCTCTTCTTCTTCTTAAGCTGGTCCTCGTGGTTACCGATAATTATGCTCTGGTATCGAGTGTAAGCGAACAATAGTTTTGCAATACATCGATTACAACTATTGGAACTGCACGCCTGTCGCCACAGTACCCCCTCCTAGAATTCACGTTGCGAAGCGAACGGGGAGTCTAATTGTTCGACGAGGCCTGGTTGATTGTTGTGGTGATGGCATCTGTGATGTGGAGCTGGTTACATTATTCGGCTGCTGTGATGGCTGTGATCCTGTATTGACGATATTGGTTGGTGGTGGTGATGATTGGTGAGCTTCAATGAAAGCTGGTTTAAGGCGATCGATCGATACTTTCATGTCCCGGCCATTGACGGTTATAGTGAAATGTTTGTTTTGTTTTAATTTAACTTCAAATGGTCCATCGTAGGGCGGTTGAAGTGAGCCGCGCACCGTGTCGTTTCGCAAAAAGACGTGAGTTGCATTGCTCAATTCACGAAAAACGAATGGTTTGGAGATGTCGTGGTGTGCTGTTTGCGTTGGTTGAATTTCGCGCATGGTCTCTGCTAGATCTTTTGCGAAATCGGTTTGCAGTTGAAATTTGCTCGTTGAGTGGAAAAATTCACCCGGAAGACGAAGCGTTGTCCCATATACTAACTGAGCGGCGGTTGTTTGAATGTCGGGTTTGTATGCTGAACGTAATCCAAGTAAGATCACTGGTAATTTTCGTGGCCAAGCAATCCGATGATGACACATAATGGCTGCCTTTAGTGTTCTATGCCAACGTTCGATGAGTCCATTTGCTTGAGGGTGATAAGCAGTTGTGCGTAAATGGTCAATACCTAGGAGCCGGGATAGCTCGGCAAATAGTCGGGATTCGAACTGTCTGCCTTGGTCTGTTGTTATACGTGCTGGCACTCCAAAACGGGAAATCCATGTGTTGATTAGTGCTAAAGCTACTGTCTCGGCTTGTATGTCTTCAATGGCGATAGCTTCTGGCCATCTAGTGTACCGATCGATGATGGTGAGGCAATATCGAAATGATCCAGATTGAGGCAGTGGTCCGATGAGATCGAGGTTGATGTGTTCGAATCTTTGTGTCGGAGGTGTATATTGTTGCAATGGGGAATGAACATGGCGCGTTACTTTTGATTTTTGACATGGAATGCAGTGTTTGACGAAATGTGATATATCCTTATGCATAAAGGGCCAAACGAAACGCTGTTTGATTAGTTTTGTAGTAGTTCCAATTCCACCATGAGCGATGTTGTGAAATTTGCTGATAATCTGCTTCCTTATCGGTTGCGGTATGAATGGTCGCACCGTTGGAGTTGAAAAATCACAGACGAGTGAAGATGATGTATTTGGTATGTCGATTGTTTTGAGCTGCAAAGATGTAGCGCAATCCTCAAGTAACTTTTTAAGTTCTGGGCAGTTGGACTGTGCGTTTGCAATTTGATTGTAGTCGATGTTGTTGGATTCCATTGCTGTTATGCGTGATAATGTGTCTGCAGTTGTATTCTCGACGCCCGACACATGTAGAATTGTTGTTGTAAATTGACTGATGAAATCCAATTGGCGGAGTTGACGTGGTGATGCTTTTTCAGGCTTCTGGCTGAATGCATATACCAATGGCTTGTGATCCGTGCGAATGTCGAAAATTCGTCCTTCCAACATACAACGGAAATGTTTGATGCTGAGGTAAACGGCCAATAGTTCACGATCGTACGTGCTGTATTTGCGTTGCGTGTCGGTGAGTTTTACACTGAAGAATCCCATTGGCTGAAACTCGTTGTTGATGACTTGATGTAGTACTGCGCCCACTGCGATGTCGCTGGCGTCTGTACTGAGTGAAAGATGAGCAATTTGAGCAGGGTGAACTAAGAGCGTTGAGTCGGCTAGCGATTGTTTGCATTCGTTGAAATGTTGTATTGTGTCCTCTGTCCAGTTGATTGGTGTTGAGTCGTTTTTTTTGTTGCCTGGAATGAGCTGGACCAGTGGAGCTTGGTGTTGAATTGCATTGGGTAGGAATCTCCTGTAGAAGTTGATCATTGCCAAGAATCGCCGGAGTTCCTTTACAACTTTGGGTAGTGGAAAGTCCGCAATTGTTTTAACTTTGGATGGCAAGGGTGTGATGCCATTGGAGTCAACTAGATGTCCTAGAAACTCGATCGATGTTTGACCGAAACAGCATTTGCTTGGATTAATGGTGAGATGATATTGACGGAGTCGTTCAAATACCTGACGGAGATGGATTTTGTGCTGATCAATGTTGTCAGATGCTATGGCGATATGGTCTATGTAGACAAAAGTGAAATCCAAATCCCTAAAGGCGGTGTGCATATATCGCTGAAATGTCTGTGCAGCATTGCATAGACCGAATGTCATGTGTGTGAACTCAAACAATCCGAATGGCGTAGTTATAGCTGTTTTGGGAACATCACTAGGTTCGATTGGAATTTGATGATATGCACGGTTAAGATCAATTTTTGAGAATATTTTCTTTCCGTAGAAAATATGTGTGCAGTCTTGAATATGCGGTAGTGGGTACCGATCAGGAACTGTTTGAGCATTGAGTGCGCGATAGTCGCCACATGGACGCCATTCGCCGGTTTGTTTGCGTACCATGTGCAGAGGTGATGCATATGAGCTTTTCGATGGACGACACACGCCAATCTTGAGCAGAAAATCAAACTCGCTCTTTGCAGCTTGAAATTTTTCGGGTGTCAGGCGCCTTGGCTTTGCGAATGTTGGTGGTCCTTTTGTGTCAATGCAGTGAGTCACATCGGCGGTTGTTGGTTTTGGTGCAGAAACGTTTAGTTGCGTGATATCCTTGAATTCCTCCAAGAGTCGAGCGAATTCACAAGATGTGTTGAAGGCTTTGAGTTGACCAATTGATTGTAGACAGCAGGTACCGGGACTGGATAAAAGTGTTTGAGCGTCGACTAATCTGCTTTGCCTGACATCGACGAGTAAGTTGTAGTGGTACAAAAAATCAGATCCGATGACTGGAACAGTGATATCTGCGATTATGAAACTCCAAGTGTATGGACGTCGTAAGCCGAGATCAAGGGTGATACGAGTTGTACCGTAAGCTTTGATCTGCGTGCCATTTGCTGCAAATAGTGAGTTGGTATTGCAGTGAGAGATGCGCTGATTGATTGATGACACTGGTATGGCGGAAACATCTGCCCCAGTGTCGATAAGATACTTTTTCCCGGATTTCTTATCTGTAATAAACAATCGGTTAGTATTAGAGGTATTGAAGATGTATAGATTGAAATTGTGTTGTAAGGCCGTGATGAATTGTCCGCCGGAGTTGCCTTGTAAATCTTCGACGGATGTATTTAGTTTTTTGTGTTGGCCACTTGGTTGAAGGAGCATGGATTATTACAGCGTTGAGCATCAGTACCAAATTTAGCGTGATACCAGCAGAGTTGGTTTGCTTGCTGAGTTGATATTGTTGTGTTACGATTTCCGTTGCTTTGCGAGCGATTGCGGCTACGTGATTGGCGATTGTTGCTAAGTAGCTGGCTAAGCTTGCTGTTGATTTGTTGGAGAACTTGGTCATTATTATCCAAACGTTGTTCTATTTTGGCGATGCGATCGTTGTATGATGATGAACCAGTATTTGTGTGCGATAATGCTGAGATATTATCATTGTTGTAGTTGAGAGAGTCTATTACGGAATCTGCAGCAGTGGCAAGCTGGGAAATTGATATGTTTGGTGAGCTCTCCAAAATGCCTGTGATAACAGCGCGTGCTGCTGGAGGAAGGCGTTTGATCCAATAACGGCGTACGACTGACTCGTCACTGGTTGCGTTTGTTTGTTGTAATTGGGTGAGCAAATGACTGGGACGACCGTCACCAAGTTGAATGCCGGTTGCAAGCTTATCTAGACGTACCATCTCAGATTCTGAGAACTTAGCAAGGATGGCTTTCTTAAGTGTGGTGTATGGTTCTCTTTGAGGTTCATTTTGAATGAGATCATGAACCTGCTCGAGGTATTTTGCATCCGCGTAAGCTATAACAGCGGCGTATTTTTCATGTTCCTTCCTTGAGCCTAGTCCTTGTAACAAAAACCAACTTTCAAGTTTTGTAAAAAACATCTCAATGCTAGTTATTGAATTTAGTTGAGGAAACGGCATTTTTGCGAAAACCGAATTTTCATTGTTTGCTTCTTCCATGTTGTTGTTGTTTGCCGCATTTGCCGGTGCATCTACATAATTTTCGTCATCGGACATGTTGAGGTTATGTATATGCGACGCACTGTGGTGAAATTAAAGTTGAATATGTGTATGTGTGGTTCATAGGAGCCCCAGCTGGAGATAGTTTTTTGCACAAGTTGGTATGTGATACTGAACTGAGTGATTTAATTGATTTGATTCGAATTGATTATTAATTGCAAGTTTGAACGTTGAAATTGAAGCGGTGTGTTGCGAAATTGTGAGCTGTGACGCTTCAATTTGTAGATGTATGTGTGAGATGATCTCGTGATCATTTGTTGACAATTGTAGTGTTTTGAATATGCGTGTAAGTCGGGGTCACCATTTTATGGACAAACTTTTAGGTTTTTTGTTTCTGTTAATATTTATTTTGTCCTTAATTATAAATAACAATTAATATTGATAAGACTTGTTCTCTTGGAAAATGTGCTAAAAAAGGTGTGTGTGAGTTCTCTTCTTCTTCTTAAGCTGGTCCTCGTGGTTACCGATAATTATGCTCTGGTATCGAGTGTAAGCGAACAATAGTTTTGCAATACATCGATTACAACTATTGGAACTGCACGCCTGTCGCCACAAACCTTTTATTATATTGTCGGACAATACTAAAGACTTGACTTGGACAATTAATGTAATGTATTTTAATGATTTTTTATTGTCCATGTGTTTTAGTGCATGGGTTTAATGAAGCACCTCAGGTGCATGAACAATTTACGCAGATGGTTGACAATTTATGGTTCTTCTTCTGTCCTCTGACTCGCAATGTTCCAAACCCTACTTGCATTACAGGCTCGTGGGTAAAGATTTGATCGTCTTGGTCGCTGCATGGTTTTTTTAATGAACCGATTTATTTAAATATTGGTTGTGAAAAATATTTTTTCGTGATTTTTTGGAATTTATTTGAGTTCCACACACAATAAACTGTTTTACTGAATGTTTACTTTATATACACTTTGCTTTCTCGATATATTCTTTGAGTAGCCAACTGCCACATTTTTTTCACTTACTTGACACTTGTAATTTTTTTGTCAATTCAGAAAATATCTTGATTAATTGTAACGAATTCGGTTGTTACGGTTGTAAGCTACCTCACCACCAATTTTCAACCAAATCAGTTTAGCCATTCTTGTGTTATAAACTGTGAACTTAAGACGATATATAGATATCATAAATATTGGTAAACAATCAGGTTGGCATGAAAAAATTAATAAACAAAACATTTGGGTCCAAAAAACAATTTTTATGCGTAAATCTCGAACGACAAAAGAAAGCATCACTTTCTAAGTATAAAAAGAATCTAATATTATTCCCTTATTTTGGATGCCACACGCACTTCTTCTAAGCATGGAGGATATTAAATTGTAAAATACACCTGGTGAGATTGCTTCCGAAGCTATTTTGACGGCTTCGAATAGATTTTGCTTTGTTTTGCAATTTTGTCCGTTAATTTTCCTGTTAACTATCTCCCAAAAGTTCTCAATTGTGTTAAAGTCTTGCAATTGGGAATGCCAACAAAGAACGTTTATAGCTCTGAATCCAATCCTTGACCATTTTTACTGTATGTTTTGGATCGTTATCAAACTAGAACCTCCATGGCAGCATAAACAACTTGATTATACTAAACTCATTGAAATGATCCAAAGTCTACTGACGTTAGCTTTAACGTTAACTTTTTAACTTTTTTATCTAAATTTAATTTCAGATTTACGTATAATTTTAAATTATACTCTTAATTTAATTATTTTTACTAACTATTTTAAATTGATTTTAATTTCATGTCAGCTGCTCATAGCTGACAATAAATAAACAAGAATTGGCCCGATTCCATGCACAGAGAAACAGCCCAAGAGGAATGTATTTCCTACTCCGTGCTTAAAAGTGCCCTTGCAATATTTAGGATTTAATATTTTTTGTTAGGCCTGCGTACACGCCTCATGCCATCTGCATCCTTCATGTTTTTTTTTTTTTGATTCATCAGAAAACCGCACAGTCTTCCATGCTTTGTTTTCGGTGTCAACTCTAAAAAGTGGAAATCAAACAAATAAATTCAATTATAATTTTATAATTTACATACAACAATAGTTCAACATTAATTATATGAATTAAAAAAAGCTTAACATAAAGAAAAAAGAAACTGTCCACCCAAAAATCCTGCACGTCTACCCGTTTAGAAATCACAAAATAAATGTTGAGGCAGTGCATGTTCAATTGTCATGCAAAATATAGAAAACAAATTTTGTTGTCGTTTGCAAAATGATTAACGCAAAAGTCGGAGCGCTAGTACATGTACTTTGTAGATCAGTGTATATGCTTGTGTCAGAGCGCGAACGTTTTGTATGTATGTTGTATGTTTCAGAGCGTGCGAAAAAGAAGGCGACGAATAGGCGGGATTTATTTCGGTACCTTGGTTTGCAAATGCGCGTAAGCATAGTTGCAGCAATGGAGAGACTGATACTGAGTGAGGTCTGATCGTATTCAACGAACTAAAACGCACCGTTAGGCACTTTGAGTGAAAACAAGGAACTCTTATAGCTTAAAACTACGAATCCTACATTGAACAATTATCCGACACTACAAGCATTACATTGAATATATGAATGCACGCACACAACAAAACGGCGATTTTTTTAAACTCGATACCGAAGGGTATCTCCTTGTAAGGATTTGTGCAATGTCCGTCATGGTGTCTGTCCGTCTGTCCGCCTCTCCGCCTGTCAGTCCGTATGTTCGCAACTTTATTCCACACCTTTCAAGTTAGAGCATCAAAACTTTGCAAATGTCTTTAAAAGTAAATGTCTGACAAAGTAAATTAATGTGTCAAGATTGGAGCTCTACGATAACTAGGGGGCTGGAAAATCGATAAGCTCGATAGCGCATAACCGATAAATCAAGCTTTTTCGCAAGCCCTTACACCTAGAACTTAAAAAGAAGATTGCTACTAACAACCCCCGAAAAACTCCATCAAAAGCTTTGGAGCCACGCCCACCCATTACGTCCCCAGACCACCCTGCAGTTTAAAACCAAAAATGCCTATATCTTCTACAGTTTTTCAGATAGAGCCACCAAATTTGGTGCCAAGATAGGGTTTAACAACCCCCAACCAAATTCATAACTTTGGATGCCACGCCTATCCATACTGCCTAAGTCTGACATGATACACAAATCTGCAGCAAAAACGTGGGCGCTTTGTGATATATTTTTCGTGTATCGAGCGCCCGACGCTTATTTGACAATCCAGAATTTTTCGATGTTTTAAGCTTACATTAGAAATTATTTTTTTGGTTTTTAGTTCAATGTTTTTAAAAAGCGTATTTTTTAGTTTCTTCAAACTATATTTATTTTTATTTAGAGCAATAATTTTGTTACTGTTAACATATTGCGAAAATCAGGGCTGCCACCGTAAATACAAATTACCGATAGTTTAATTCCCGATAGTTTATATGATATATTTAAATTGTTTTGGTGCAAAACCATATTTAAATGTGCAACAAAAACAATAAAATATGATCTCGAAAACTTGCACGCGAATTTCTGAATTTATAAAATTGAATACCTTAATGAAATTTCAATATTTAGAAGCTATCAATCATGACCGAATATATGTATATCAAACGAAAGGAAATCAAGTCTTTTTTCTATTAAAAAAAATTAAATCGATTCTATCAGGCAGTGGCCGATCTCTTTGCTGAGTATTTTCAATCTGTAAACACATCGAGTTCATATAGTTGCACTACTTCCTATCCTTTTCAAGTTCAAGCGTCAAACTGCATTTATGTCCCAGTTATAACTGAGTGTACGCTGCTAGGCGACCTCAACACTATCAAACCCAGCTTCTTGCCTGGTCCTGACGGAGTGCCAGGTTGTATACTTAGATATTGTGCGGACTCACTTTGTAAACCCTTACACAAATTATTTAACTTGTCAGTTGACTCAGCTGTGATTCCTGGTATATGGAAGGAATCTTTTATTATTCCACTCCATAAAAATTCTTCTAAGTCCAACGTTAAAAAATATAGGGGAATATCTAAGCTGTCTGCCATTCCGAAAGTCTTTGAAAAAATTATTTGCACCCAATTGCAGCACTTATGTACTTCAATTTTATCCCCTTATCAACACGGTTTTGTTAGGCGAAGATCTACTACCACCAACCTTCTTGAGTTTACCTCACTAGTTATCAAAGGGTTTCAGGACAAAATGCAAACTGACGTCGTTTACACAGATTTTAGTAAGGCATTTGATTCTGTTAGTCATTCTTTGCTGCTTCAAAAATTAAATATTATAGGATTTCCAGCAAAACTCCTGTCGTGGCTTTCTGAGTACTTGTGTGGCCGAACACAAAAAGTAGTTTTTAAATCTTCTGTATCCAAATCTATTTTTGTTACCTCTGGTGTTCCTCAGGGGAGTCACATGGGACCATTGCTATTTAATCTATTTATTAACGATCTTCCTGCTGTTATTACTAACTCTCGTGTTTTTATGTTTGCTGATGATGTAAAGCTATGTTTCACCTATAATGATGATTCTCTATGTAACTTACTACAGTCGGACTTGGGGGCACTGTCGGCTTGGTGCCGTTATAACTTACTTAATTTAAATTGTTCAAAATGTAAAATCATGACTTTTTGTAGAGGTTCCCCTCATACTGCTCACTACATGCTTGATGCTTCACCACTTGTCCGCGTTTTTGAAATTAAAGATTTAGGCATCATTCTTGATAGCAAATTAAAATTTGATTCTCACATATCGTCGATGGTCAATAAGGCCATAAATGTACTTGGCTTCATCAAGCGGTGGTCAAAAGAGTTTGATGATCCCTACACCACTAAAACGCTATATACATCATTGGTACGCCCCATCCTGGAGTATGGATCTTGTGTGTGGTCCCCGCAATACGGGCTTCACCGGGATAGAATTGAATCTGTGCAGAGGAAATTTCTTCTGTTTGCGCTCAGATGTTTTAACTGGGTTCCTGGAATAGACCTACCACCCTATTCAAGTAGACTTCTTTTAATTAATCTTCCTTCCTTGTTGAACCGTAGAATTATGCATGGTGTAGTATTTGTCACTAATCTACTTAATGGTGATATCGACTCATCAGTTCTTCTAAGTCGAATAAAATTAAATGTTCCCATTAGATCCACACGTAACTTTTTACCCCTCAGCCTCGATCGTTGCTCGAGCAACTATTTAATTCATGAACCATTTCGTGTATTATGTTCTGACTATAACAAACTTTATTCTCTTGTCTCTCTGGAGACCTCGACTCCAGTACTAAAACGATCTTTCCTTTCTGCCTTATCTAATCTTAACCACTAATCACTAATCTTCCACTGGTCTGATTGGGTTTTTCTGGGTTTTTCCCAATCCACGCAACAAATGTTGGACCAGTTATATTTATTTGGAACTTCCCAGAGCTTTAACGTTAAATTTTTAAATTTTTTATCATAATTTTGAACTTTATTTCAGATATTATAATTATTTATTTTATACTATATTATTTTAATATTATAATTATAGTTAATTTTGATTTGTCAGCTGCTCATAGCCGACATTAAATAAATAAATAAATAAATAAATGACTGATTTTTTGAGCAATTTGCAATTGAAAACATGTTAAAAGGCTCTAGTCGGGAGAGCCCGACTAGAAGATACCCTGCACCCAACTGCAAAAAATTTTACTTTATGCGCCATAAAAATATGCTTCAAATAATAATCAATTGAAACAGAACTTAAAACTGACTTAACTTTACGATATCTCCTGTGTTTCTAAACCTGTTTTGCGAAATTTTGACATAAGTTCTATCGTTACCCATTTTTTCAACCCCCATTTTTACACTTTACAAATTTGATATTTATTGTAATCGATTGCATGTGTATTTTGAAAACCAGAATAGTTATCGATAATTTGAAACAAACTTGTTCTGCTCTATGCTAAACGTGAAGTCTTTAGCTTTTGTAGTCTCTGAGATCTACGCGTTTATACAGACGGACAGACAGACAGACAGACAGACGGACAGACGGACATAGCCATATCGACTCGGCTATTGATGCTGATCAAGAATATATATACTTTATGGGGTCGGAGATGATTCCGTATGCCTGTTACATACTTTTGAACAAAACCATTATACCCTGATTTACCCATTTTTATGGGTTCAGGGTACAAAAAGTAGAGATTTTGCACAGATTTTTTGCCCTAGTTTTATTTTTTATTTTATATTTGGCAAAAGTATTAAAACTTTGAGTGTGGGAATGTTTGTTTACCTCAGCTCAACTTAAATTCCAAAAAATCAAAGTAATTGGTGGTTTATTGAGATTGCTAGAGCAATTTAAAGCCTTCAAGTTAGAGACTTCAAACTTTGCAAGTGTCTTTATCTATGGAATGGTAAATTAAAGTGTCAAGATTGGAGTTCTACGATAATTAAGGGGCTGGCAAATCGATTAATTCGATAACTCAAAATCGATAAACCCAGCTACTTTCCACGTCCTTACAGCTAAAACTACCAAATTCGAAGAAAAGATAGAAACCATAAAAAAACTGGATCAAAAATTTTGAAGCTACGCCCACTCGTTTTGCCCCCCCAGGTTAAAGCCAAATATGCCTATATCTTCTACAGTTTTGATGTGTTAACATCTATAGGCACGGGTACCCATATCTGCCATTTGATAATACATGCAAACAATGCAGCGTGCCGCGCTGTAACGTGCTCGACCGACGAACAAATTTAGAGTGCCTTCGTGGACCGTCTGCAAAATTTCATATACATAGTAGTACATGAGTATGATTGTATTGGTGTAGCGGCACAGAATAACTTTAAAATACGAAGTCTTGCTAACGATGTGTCCAAGTTGGAAGGGTAGTATAAACTTAATATGAACTTTGTGCAATTGAATAGCAAAACTTGAGATACTTAAATATGATTTCAATTCTACATTTGTTTATATTCTAGCATTGTTTATTATTGATATTCTAGCATAAACAACATATATATTATTATTATTATTGAATATTGGTTCAAGGGGTTTGTTCAGTTTCCTTTTGCTTTCAGCGGGCCGTCGATTAAAGGAGAGGCGGCGGGTCAGCGGACAGCAAGAACGGTAAAATGTTGTTGGTACATATTGTATGCAAGTGCGTTTGAAACATACATATATTTCTTGCTGTGCCTGTTAATCGAAATTTTTGTTATTTTTGATATTTTTTTCTGTGTCAGCGGCAAACGCGATCTTGCATTTACATATTTACCAATGCACTACTGAATACACTTTCGTAATTTGTGTACATCTTTGCATAACTGTATGGCAAGAATTGTTAGAAAGTCTCATAGGGTGTAAATTGGGAAGAGTATGTATGATTAGCAATAGCAAAACTGATATTTGACTGCCTTGGAAGACAAGCGCAATAATGGGGGAAGAAAAATAGTTTTGAGGACAAGTGCTTGCAGAAGACTAGTTTCTAGCTCAAGATACTTGGTTGGCTAGGTGCATATCAGTTGCTAGTCCAAGTGTTTTGTGGGGTAGGACAGGTATCAAAAGGTCATAGAATACGCTAGGCAGGCAAGCTATCGTTCATATCCAAGAATCTTATTTATTGCAAAAATAAACGGGTTTCTGCAAACACTTCTCCTGTATTTATTTGTTTGTATGTTTCTTTGTTTGTGTGTTTTAATAGTAGTTAAATGTGATGAAAGCAATAACAGAAGTCAGCAGCAGGTGGTTTTGTTGAGTAAGAAGCTCTAACTTAAAACAACCAAAATCAACAATAAAGACTTCTCTCTCTTTTTGTCTTCCAAGGCAGTCAAATATCACTTTTTCTGCTGATCATCATACATACTCTTCCCAGTTTTTCCTTTTTGACACTCTCTAACAGTCCTTGCTATTCAATAATGCAAAGATGTACACAAATGACGAAAGTGTATTCAGCGATGCATTTGTCGGAATAAAGTAAAGTAGAATAAAAAAATAGACACAGAAACTGGAGAAAGGAAAACTAAATTCGATGAGCTATCTTCCTTCCATATTTGGTGACTCTAGCTCAAAGTTAATAAAATATAGTGGAAGGTGGGCTTGTGGCAGTATGGGGGGGCATGGCATCAAAGCTTTTGCTGCAGATCTGTGTATGATGTCATTGGCTATCTTCCTTCCAAATTTGGTGACTCTAGCTCAAACATAGTCAAATATGGTGGAAGGAGCGCTGTGAGCAGTATGGGGTGGGGGTGGTGGGGGGCGTGGCATCATAGCTTTTGCTGCAGATCTGTGTATGATGTCATCAGCTATCCTCCTTCCAAATTTGGTGACTAGCTCAAAAATATTTAAATGTGTAGGAAGGGGGCGGTATGGGGGCGTGGCATCCGAACTTTTTGGGTTTCTTCATCACTAATCTTGGCACCAAAATTGGTGGCTCTAGCTCAAAAGCTGTGGAAGTTATAGGCATTGCTGTTAATACTCGATACCGAAGGTATAGAGTATATTGGGTTTGTGCAATGTCCGTCATGGTGTCTGTCGGTCTGTCCGTCTGTCCGTCCGTATGTTCGCCACTTTTTTCCACACCCTTCAAGTTAGAGACTTCAAACTTTGCAAATCTCTTTATCTATGGCATAGTAAATTAAAGTGTCATGATTGGAGCTCTACGATAACTAGGGGGCTGGCAAATCGATAAACTCGATAACGCAAGATCGATAGATCCAGCTATTTCGCAAGCCCTTACAGCTAGAACTACCAAATTTGGGGAGAAAATAGCTACTACCAACCCCCAAAAAACTGCATCAAAATATTTGGAGCCACGCCCACCCATACCGCCCCCAGGCCCCCCGCAGTTTAACACCAACAATGCCCATATCTTCTACAGTTCTTGAGCTAGAGCCATCAAATTTGGTTCCAAGATAGGTGTTGACGATCTTCAACCAAATTCATAATGGATGCCACGCCCATCTATACTGCCCTATCCGCCTTCAACCACCTCAACGCTTCGTTAAAAACGGTAGTGCGTGTATCTTCCATAGTGTTTGAGCTAGAGTCACAAAATTTGGTAGGTAGATAACTGGTAACGACCCTCCAAAACTGCATCAAAGTTTTGGAGCCTCACCCACCCATTCCTTCCCCAGCCCCCCCCCCGCAGTTCAAAAACAGAAATGCCTATATCTTTTACAGTTTTTGAGTTAGAGCCACCAAATTTTGTGCCAAAATAGGTGATTATAGCCCCCAAATAAATGCATAAAAACATTGGATGCCACGCCAATCAATACAGCCCAAGCTGCCCCAAACGCCCCCCCTTACCAACCCCAGCCCCCCTTCCGCCAAATTGTACTATTTTTGAGCTAGAGTCACCAAATTTGGGAGGAAGATAGCTTTTTGGCATCCCCATCTGCACCAGACAATCTTTGAGGCAACCTACACCCCTGCCGTATCTACACACCATTGCAATCAGCTCTCTCTTAATCTGTTTTACTACTGGTATCGAGTATACCGCAGTCGGGTACGTCCGACTGCAACGTTTATACTTGTTTTCAACTGCGGGTGGGTAGGGGAATGGGAGGGCGTGGCTGCAAAACTGAGATGCAGCTTTTTTGGGGACGCTAACAGTTATCTTCCTACTAAATTTGGCGGCTCTGGCTTAAACACTTTGGAAGATGCACGCAATCCCGTTTTTAGCGAAGCTTTATGGTGGTTGGAGGCGGCTAGGGCTGTTTTGGCAGGCGTGGCATCCAAAGTTCTTATAAATTTGGTTGGGGGTCTGCAACACCTATCTTGGCATCAAATTTGGTGGCTCTAGCTCAAAAACTGAAAATATATAGGCATTTTTGGTTTTAAACCGTTGGGGGGTTGGGGGCGGAATGTGTAGGTGGGGCTCCAAAACATTATGCAGTTTTTTGGGGGTCGTTACCAGTTATCTTCCTATTAAATTTAATGACTCTAACTCAAACACTTTGGAAGGTACACGCATTACTTGTTTTAGCGAAGCGTTAGGATGGTTGGGGGTGGCTAGGACAGAATGGATAAGCGTGGCATCAAAATTTTTATGAATTTGGTTAAGGGTCGTCAATACCTATCTTTGCACCAAATTTTGCGACTTTAGCTTAAAAACTGTAGAAGATATAGGCATTTTTGGCTTTAACCTGGGGGGGCAAAACGAGTGGGCGTAGCTTCAAAATGTTAATGGTTGTTAGAAGCTATCTTTTCTTCAAATTTGGTAGTTTTAGCTGCAAGGGCGTGGAAAATAGCTGGGCTTATCGATTTTGAGTTATCGAATTTATCGATTTGCCAGCCCTCTAATTATCGTAGAATTCCAATCTTGACACTTTAATTTACTATGCCATAGATAAAGACACTTGCAAAGTTTCAAGTCTCTAACTTGAAGGGTGTGAAAAAAAGTTGCGAACATACAGACGGACGGACGGACAGACACCATGACGGACATTGCACAAACCCAATATACTCTTTACCTTCGGTGTCGAGTATAATAAGTGGCCCAACATTTGTTACTTGGATGGTTATAAGCCCAGAAAAGCCCATTGAGATCAGCGGTAGATTAGTGATTAGTGATTACGATTAGATAAAGTAAAAAGAATAGATTTTTTAAGTACTGGAGTGGAGGTCTGCTGAGAGACAAGGGAATAAAGCCTGTTGTGTCAAAACGAATAACTCAAAATATTTCATTAATTAAATAGTTGCTCGAGCAACGGTCAAGCCTAAGAGGTATAAAGTTTCAGGTGATCTAATTGGAACATTTAATTCTATGCGACCTTATAAAACTGTTGAAACGATTCCACCATTAAGTAGATTAGTGATATATACTACAACATGCATAATTCTACGGTTCAACAGGGAAGGAAGATTAATTAAAAGAAGTCTACTTGAATACGGGGTAACGTCTATTCCAGGAACCCAGTTAAAACTTCTAAGCGCAAACAAAAGAAATTTCTTTTGCACAGATTCAATGCTATCCTGATGAATCCCGTGTTGCGCGGGCCACACACAAGATCCATAATGCAGGATAGGACTTACTAGAGATTTATAAAGCGTCTTAGTAGTGTAGGGATCATTAAAGTCTTTTGACCACCGCTTGATGAAGCCAAGAGCGTTTATGGCTTTATTGACCATCGACGATATGTGAGAATCAAATTTTAATTTGCTATCAAGAATGATGCCTAAATCTTTAATTTCAAAAACGCGGACTAGTGTTAAAGCATCAGGCAAGTAATGAGCAGTATGACGGGTACCTCTACAAAACGAAATGATTTTACATTTTGAACAATGCAAATTTAGTAAGTTATGACGGCACCAGGCCGTTAATAAATAGATTAAATAGCAATGGTCCCATGTGACTCTCCTGGGAAACACCAGAGGTAACAAAAATAGATTTAGATACAAATGATTTAAAAACTACTTTTTGTGTTCGGCCACACAAGTTCACCGAAAGCCAAGACAAGAGTTTTGCTGGGAATCCAATTATATTTAATTTTTGAAACAACAAAGAATGACTAACAGAATCAAATGCATTACTTAAATCTGTATAAACGAAGGCAGTTTGCATTTTGACTTGACACCCTTTGATAACAAGCGAGGTAAACTCAAGAAGGTTGTTGGTAGTAGATCTGAGGATAAAACTAGTGCTGCAATTGAGAGCATATAAATTTTTCAAAGACTTTCAGAATGGCAGACATCTTGGATACCCCAATAGTTTTTTTTAATGTTGGACTTAGAATAATTTTTATGGAGTGGAGTTATAAACCATATACGAGGAAACACAGCTAAGTCAACCGACAAGTTAAATAATTTATCTACGGGTTTTCAAAGTGAATCCGCACAGTATCTAACTATACAACCTGGCACTCCATCTGGACCGGGCAAGAAGCCGGGTTTGATAGAGTTAAGGCCACTTAGTAGCGTACACTCACCGAATCTCCGAAGTGAAAAAAGACTTCGGGTCCTAATCAACTTACTGTCCCAACTGTTTCACCCGCCAAATCCCTTCTGGTGCCCAGCATTAATCCCCAAGCGGTTATTTCTGCTAGCCCGCTTCTGTTATTTAACTCGCCTGTTAGAAATCTAAACTCTAAGAGTCATTCTAACTACTTAACTCCCGATTATCAGTTTCAACAGCTTGTGTGCCAACTAATTCCACTTTAGGTACAGCAGGGGTCCGCAAGTCTCTTATTGTTGTGCCGGTAAATAAGTTCATAATCGTGTCTAGGCTTGCCTCGGATACTTTGTTGGAGGATGTAAATGCCTACGTTAAAAGTAAAATTGATTCCCTTCGTATCACCGTGGAAAAGTTTAAATTTAAACACACAGGAATCATATTTTCTTTCAAGTTGGGTGTTCTGCCCGAATTTTTCACAACAATTTATTCTGAAAAGTTTTGGCCGCCGCAGCTCGTCGTGGAGGAGTATGTCAATAGGCGTAACAGTAACAATACTGGTGGGATTAGGATTAGTGGTGGACCGCCTGTTAGCCACCCTTTTGCCTCCACCTCCTCGGCAAAAAACTTTCAGAAGTAGTTAGCTTGGCCTACCAAAATGTAAGAGGCCTTAACACTAAACTTGCTCAATTGTATGTTAATAGCTTATCCTTTGTTTCACAAATTGTTGCACTGAAAGAAACCTGGCTAAAACCCGATATATCTGATCATTCTGTGTTTCCTAATAGTTATAATTGTACAGATGCGATCGCACCTCCCGCAACGGGGGCGGTGTTCTCATTGCTCTTGATTCTTGCATTTCTTCTGAACAGATTCAATCTGATAGTATTCCAGACATAGATTTTCTATGTGTTAAAATATTGTTTAGTGGTCGTTCATTGTATATAACTTGTTCATATATTCCTCCCCATTCTGATAATAACGTTTACACATCCCATCTGTATGCCCTGCAACTTGTTGCGTCGTTGTTGACTTATATTGATCACCTTATAGTGGTTGGTGATTTTAATATGCCACATGTTGTATGGTCTGTGAATGACACATCTTCGGCGCCGTTACCAGCCACTTCTGATGATTTTATCGATGGCCTTCAGGAGTTAGGCCTATCGCAAGTTAACAGGGTGCACAATTGTAGTGGTAGAATGTTAGACATGATACAGATTGCAGTAATGTTAGCAAAGTACCCCCGCTAGTGTTTCCTGAAGATAACTACCATCCAACCTTAGAACTATCCCTAGAAATTCTTAGCCTAAGTCTAGTATCTAAAAATTCTATAAAAACCCGTTGCTTTCGTAAAACTAACTTTGCTAAATTAAATGATCTCCTTCTGCATACTAATTGGTCTCACCTATATTCTTGTTGTGATATAGAAACTGCCATTTCTATATTTTATGAGACCTTGAATTCACATTTGGATATCTGTGTTCCGCTCACTTGCCCTTCAAGTGAAAATAAACCAGCTTGGTTTTCGAGGGAACTATCAAAATTGAAAAACGTGAAGACCAGAGCTTATAAAAGGCTTAAAAAGTCCGGAACTACTGTAGATTTGTCTTCGTATATAGTGGCAAGGTTTAATTTTATTTCTGTTAACACTTCTTGTTATAATTTTTTTTCTTTATTTATAATAGTTTGTTATAATTTTAAAATTAACACTAACTTAGTTAAGGCCTTCGGCTTGTAAGTACTGGTAGTTTATTATTTAATTTAATTTACATATTTACATTTGTATATACATATTTACATATTTACATTTATTTTGGGAAATCATAAGAGGTGGTACATTTTTGTTTTTTTGAGGAACTCGATTATTTTTGAGATGTTTTCTGGGGTTGGGTTTGAGGGAGTCGATATGGGGCTGTTTTGGAAGATTAGGTTTTTTAAGAAGGAAGTTGCGGGGCAGTTGGTAAGTATGTGGTTGATGCTATGGTCTGTTGTTGTATGGAAGTTTGGGCATGGTAGGGTGTTGTCAGGATTGTTGTGGTGTTGTTGTGTAAATCTAGTGTGTTTTAGTCTGAGTCTTAGTATTTTTATTTGGTCGCTGCGTGTGATAATTTTTTTGTTGTAAATTTTATAAGTAATGGGTTGTGTGTGTTAGGTCTGTGTTTAATTGTTTGTACCATCTGTTGCAACATTCTAAGTTGTGTTTTAGCTTTTGCTCAAGTTCCTTAGCAAGGAATTTGTTTATGTCTATGGTGTTGAAGTTCGGGGTAAGGTGTAGGGGCATATTGTATGTGGATTTGGCTGCAGTTTCGGCTAGTTCGTTCCCATGAATGCCGCAGTGGCTAGGGATCCAGAGGAGTTTGATTTTGGGTGCAGTTTTTGTAAGGAGTGTTCTGATGGTTGTTGTTGCGGATGGATTTTATCGATGCGAGGGAGTCGGAGCAAATTATGTAATATCCTGTTCTTTTTTGGATGAGGTTAATTGCATCGAGGATGGCTATGGTTTCGGCTGATAGAATGGATGAGTAGTGCGGTAGGATGCATATTTTTAGGATTACGCTTTATAGTTATGGCAAAAGTAGCTGTGTTTTTTTGTAGTGAACCGTCTTTTTATATGAATGTGTGGTTGTTGTATTTGTCTTTGAGTTCTAGGAATTTTTGTCTGTAAATGTTTGGTGGCGTATTGGCTTTGCTTAATTTGTGTAGTGTAGTGTTGATGAAGGAAGGGGGAAATAACCATTGTGGGGTGGTTGTTGTTTTGTTTGGGAGTGGTAGGTAGGGGGAGTAGGGGATGTTTTTTTTTTGCATGAGATTATGATTTTTTCGAGTGCCGATGTTAGTTTGTTTCCTTTTTTCGCGCCGTTTTGTTTGATGTATTTGTGAAGTGGTGAGTTTGAACTGACCCTGCCGTCACGTTGACTAGTCCAAACATAGTCTATTGCCTAGTCCGCATGGGCTAGAACTAGTCCACTACTAGTCCATTTCAATGTATTTCTCCTAGTCCATTTAACATGGGGATGTCATTGGAGTGGACGTGTCGGCCGCCTCTGCAGCCACGTGGACTAGTCTAAAAACCAGACCATATGGACTAGTCTATAAAACAGAACATGTGGTCCAGTCCAAAACCAGACCATGAGGACTAGACTATAAACTAGACCATGAGGACTAGTCTATAAAACAGAACATGACTAGACTATAAAATAGACCATGAGGACTAGTCTATAAAACAGAACATGTGGACTAGTCTGTAAACAGACTATATGGACTAATCCAAAAACAGCACAAATGAACTAGTCTATAAAGCAGACCATGTGGACTAGCATTAGAACAATCTGGGGAAAACAGTGTAGGACTAGTCCTTTACGCCTAGTTAATGACTAATCCAAAATGACTAGCCAGCAACTTTACTTTAAAAACAGTATATTACATATTTGTTTTTATGTATTTAATAAAATAAAATTAATATTTATGGTTACATTAGTAATTATCTAGTGTCTCTGATTCTGCGAAGTGCGCGCTTCTTCTGCAGCGTAATTGCTTTTCGCAAGATATTTTCTGGCAGAAGGTCCTTTTCAGCTATTGCTTTTTTTAAAGCCTTAAAAACATTAGGCAAATTTTTTAATGATTTTTTGCCATGGACTCCGTCAACGTTCCAGTCCATGGCAACATCGTCTGTCATTATTTCCTTCAGGTTTTTTAATACAACGCCTGGGTAAATAAGCGAGGCCATTAACTTTATCTGAAAAAAATTCAATATAATTATATTTTATTTTAGCTGTAAATGCGATCTATACCTACAGTAGTAGTGTTTTGTAAGTTTTGGTTGTAATGGGGTCTCTTTTTTGTTCTATTGTCTACAGTTTACCTCGATAGTACGAAAGCAAGTTCTGATCAGGCTGATCAGGCCGATCTATTTGCTGAGTATTTTCAATCAGTATACTCAACGAGTTAATATAGTTGCAGTAATTCCTATATTTTTCAAGTTCAAACGTACAATTGCATAAATGTCCCATATATTACTTAGTGTACGCTCCTAAGTGACCTTAACTCTATCAAACCTGGCTGCTTGCCCGTTCCAGATGGAGTGCCAGGTTGTATAGTTAGATATTGTGCGGATTCACTTTGTTAACCCTTACATAATTATTTAACTTGTCGATTGACTCACCTGTGTTTCCTGGTAAATGGAAAGAATCTTTTATTATTTCATTACATAAAGTTCTTCTTAATCTTACGTTAAAAACTACAGGGGTATATCCAAGTTGTCTGCCATTCCGAAAGTCTTTGAAAAAATTATTTACTTTCAATTGCAGCACTTATGTAGTTCAAATTTATCCCCTTATCAACATGGTTTTGTTTGGCGAAGATCTACTACCACCAACCTTCTTGAGTTCACCTCGCTTGTTATCAAGGAGTTTCAGGCCCAAATGCAAATTGACGTGGTATACACAGATTTTAGTAAGGCATTTGATTCAGTTAATCTTTATTTGTTCATTCAAAAACTTAATATTATTGGATTTTCAGAGAAACTCGTGTCTTAAATTTCGGAGTACTTGTGTGGTCGAACACAAAAAGTTGCTTTTAAATCATCTTTATCCAAACCTATTTCTGTTACCTCTGCTGTACCCCAGAGGAGCCACCTAGGACCTTTGCTATTTAATCTTTTTATTAATGATCTTTCAACTGTTATTGCTAACTCGCGTGTATTTATGTTTGCTGATGATGTGAAGCTTTGTTTTACCTACAGCGATACTTCTCTGTGTAACTCAATTCAGTCGGATTTGGGTGCGTTGTCGTCCTGGTGGCTTTATAACTTACTCTATTTAAATTGTTCAAAATTTAAAGTCATGTCTTTTTGTAGAAGTACCCTTTATACTGCTCACTACTTGCTTGATGCTTCACCACTTGACCGTGTCCTTAATTTAAATACTTAAGTATTATTCTTGATTGTAAATTAAAGTTTGACTCGCATATATATTATCAATGGTCGAAAGAGTTTTACGATCCCTACACTACTAAATCGCTTTATACATCCCTAGTGCGTCCCATCCTGGAGTATGGATCTTGTGTGTGGTCCCCGCAATATGGGATTCACCAGGATAGAATTGAGTCTGTGCAGCGGAAATTTCTTTTATTTGCCCTAAGAAGTTTTAACTGGGTTCCTGAAATAGACCTACCCCCCTATTCAAGTAGACTTCTTTTAATTAATCTTCCCTCGCTTTTGAACCGTAGAACTATGCATGGAGTTGTATTTATCACTAACCTACTTAACGGTGAAATCGACTCATCATTTCTTTTGAGTCGCATAAATTTAACTGTCCCAATTATATATACTTGTTCGGACTTTAACCGGCTTTATTCCCGTGTCTCTTTGGAAATCTCAATTCCAGTACTAAAACGATCGATCCTTTCTGCCTTACCTAATCATAAACTCTAATCATAACCACTAATCAATAATCTTCCACTCGTCTGATTGGGTTTTTCTGTGTTTTTCCCAATCCACGCAACAAATGTACGACCAGTTATATTTATTTGGAATTTCCCAGAGCTTTAACGTTAAATTTTTAAATTTTTTATCATAATTTTGAATTTTATTTCAGATATAAATGAAATATTTTTTTAAATTAATTAATTTAATTATGCCTCTTAATATTAATTAGAATTAATTTTGATTCATGTCAGCTGCTCATAGCTGACAATAAATAAATCAATAAATAAAGACAAAGCAGAGTATGCAAATGCAAATATTTGTATGTACATATGTTCATATATACGTTTGTTTTCTATATTTAAAAGAACTGCAGCGTAAGTTCTAATGAAAATTAAAATGAGATTTAAGGCAGCAATCAATTTATGCACACGAAAATATCAACAACGTATATTTGCGATCACTGCTGGAATTGTTTACTAGATCAAATCAAGTAATACTCCATACACAAACACAAAACACCCGACTGCGGTATACTCGATACCAGTAGTAAAACAGATTAAAAGAGAGCTGATTGCAATGGTGTGTGGATACGGCAGGGGTGTACGCTGCCTCAACGATTGTCTGGTGCAGATGGGGATGCCAAAAAGCTATCTTCCTTCCAAATTTGGTGACTCTAGCTCAAAGTTTGTTAAAGGTAGGGGCTGGGGCGGTATGGGGGCGTGGCATCAAAATTTTTGCTACAGATCTATGTATCATGTCAATAGCTATCCTCAAACCGAATTTGGAGACTTTATCTCAAACTTAGTAGAATATGGTGGAAGGGGGGCTGGGGTCTGGGGGCTGGTATGGGGGGCGTGGCGTCCAAAGTTTAGCAGCAGATCTTTTTAAGATGTTAATTGCTATCCTCATACCAAATTTGGTGACTCTAGCTCAAAGTTAGTAGAATTTGGTAGAAGGGGGGCTGGGTGCTGGGGGCTGGTATGGGGGGGCGTGGCGTCCAAAGTTTTGCTGCAGATCTGTTTATGATGTTAATTGCTATCCTCATACCAAATTTGGTGGCTCTAGCTCAAAGTTAGTAGAATATGGTGGAAGCGGGGCTGGGGGCGGTATGGGTGGGGGGCGCCATCCACTTTTTTTGGGTTTCTTCATCACCTATCTTGGCCCCAAATTTGGCGGCTTTAGCTCATAAAATGTGGAAAATATAGGCGTTTTTGATTTCAAAATGCAGGGGGCTCGGGATCAGGGGGGGCGTGGCTCCAAAACTTTCATGCAGTTTTTTGGGGATTGTTATTAGCCATCTTCCTACCAAATTTGGTGACTCTAGCCTTAACGCTTTGGAAAATACACGCATTCCCGTTTTTAGTGAAGCATTGGGGCGGTTTGGGGCAGCTTGGGCAGTATGGATTGGCGTGGTATCCAAAGTTTTTATGAATTTTTTTGGGGGTTATAATTACCTATTTTGGCACAAAATTTGGTGGCTCTAACTCAAAAACTGTAAAAGATATAAGCATTTCTGTTTTTAAACTGCGGGGGTGCTGGGGGCGGAATGGGTGGGTGGGGCTCCAAAACTTTGATGCAGTTTTTGGGGGATCGTTACCAGTTATCTACCTACCAAATTTTGTGACTCTAGCTCAAACACTATGGAAGATACACGCACTACCGTTTTTAGCGAAGCGTTGGGGTGGTTGAGGGCGGATAGGGCAGTATAGATGGGCGTGGCATCCAAAGTTTTTATGAATTTGATTGGAGATCGTCAACACCTATCTTGGCACCAAATTTGGTGGGTCTAGCTCAAAAACTGTAGAAGATATAAGCATTTTTAGTGTTAAACTGCGGGGGGGCTGGTGGCGGAATGGGTGGGCGTGGCTCCAAAATTTTTGATGCAGTTTTTTGGGGATTGTTAGTAGCTATTTTCTCCCCAAATTTGGTAGTTCTAGCTGTAAGGGCTTGCGAAATAGCTGGATCTATCGATTTTGCGTTATCGAGTTTATCGATTTGCCAGCCCCCTAGTTATCGTAGAACTCCAATCTTGACACTTTAATTTACTATGCCATAGATAAAGGGGTTTGCAAAGTTTGAAGTCTCTAACTTGAAGGGTGTGGAAAAAAGCTGCGAACATACAGACGGACAGACGGACAGACACCATGACGGACATTGCACAAACCCAATATACTCTTTACCTTCGGTATCGAGTATAAAAAAAAATAAACTATTGAGAGCACTTAAGAACACAACCGTCTTCAACGAAAGACAAAAGCTTAGCTGTAAGGATGTCCGAAAAAGGTGGATAAATCGATTGTGAGTTATCGAATTTATCGATTTGCCAGCCCCCTAGTAATTGCAAACCTCCAATCTTGACACTTGGTTTTTCCCGGACATATATAAAGATATTTGAAAAGTTTCAAGTCTCTAGCTTGAAAAGTTTAGAAAAAAGTTCCGAACATACGGATGGACAGACACCAGGACGGATATTGCACAAATTTAATATACTCTTTACTATCGGTACTTAGTCTATAAAATCAAAAAACAAATAAAAAATAAATAAAATTAAGTTAACGTCTCTTGTTTACTGCTCTGTGTAAAATATCAGGGAAGGGTAGTATTGCATGTATGTATGACGCCTGTATTCTGCTATGTTGCAGTACGACTACATAAATAGGTGAATGAATCTTCAAGCGAGTATTGAAGCTTTTTGTGATTTTTCCTAGTAGTAGGAGTAGTATGTAGCATATATTTTATATCTATATATATTTTGTGCAGTACAATCAATCCGGAGCGGGAAGTCAGTGCAATCAGGCAATAATGCTGATAACGGACAGCACTTCAGAATCGCACAAGGAGATTATCAAGCAGTACAACTGGCCGCATATGCCTGTCCGCATCTTTACGTATCTTATTGGCAGCGATTCAGGCAGTCACAGCAATCTACATGAAATGGCTTGCTCAAACAAAGGCTTTTTTGTTCAAATTAACGATTATGACGAGGCACGAAGAAAGGTTATTGACTACGCGCTCGTTTTGGCGCGACCCATGATAATGTATCAAGCGGATCATCCAGTGCACTGGAGTCCTGTATTTGTTGCAGGGAAATCCGGTGGTCTGGGTAGGGACTCAGAATATCAGCGGCGTTTGGTGACGACAGTTTCAACTCCGATTTTCGATAGACGAAACCATTCGGTGCGCGTAGCGAATCTGTTAGGTGTGGTGGGCACCGATGTGCCTATCGAAGAGATACGAAAAATGATCCCACAGCACAAGCTGGGACCAAATGGCTATTCTTTTATCGTAGATAACAACGGGCGGGTGCTCTACCATCCAGATCTAAGGCCGCTGAGTGATGGCAATCAGTATATCGATCATCTGCGACCGAAGCACGCCTCAGTGGACATAACGGAGTTGGAACTGCCGGAAACCGAAGTGGGCAACGATCACGAACTAATCGAAATGAACAAAAATCTACTAAATGAGGTGGGCTGCTCTTTACCATAGAAGTTGATCACTAACTTTAAATAACTGTTTTCGTTATAGATGCGCAGTGACATGATTCGTCCCAAAGAGGGCGAAACAGAGTTCACTGTGCTCAACCATTATGATGAATCAAAGCGCGTCTCGACCCGAACACATCGCTATTTCTATGGGCCGATCGAAGACACACCCTTTACGCTTGCTATTGTACTACCAGAGAAGTATGGCAGCCATGAGCTAGTCTCCCAGCAGGAAATAAGGCATTCGCGTAACAATGGTGAGCTTCCATTAATATTTGTTAAACATTTGAATAAATAAACATATACAATTTGGGGTTTTGTTCACGCATTAGTTTGTTGAGTTAATATAATAATGTGCAGCAGATGTGAAAAGAAGATAGCAAGACTTACCCCATGAAATATTTATGATTAAGCAAGTCCGACTTAAGGGCTTTCATAATTGGAATAAAGGCTTATATACCAAAAGCCATTAGAATAAAAACAACTGAAAACGTTGCAGTCGGACGAAACCTACTGCGGTTCACTCTGGCACCAGAAAAAGTGGACCGCCTGTGATAGATCACACGGGCGCATAGGTTAACCGTAGAATACGTCTGTCCTTGTGCAACAAAAATTATGAAGCAGTAACCTAATAACAACAAGCACATAGATGTTTTATTTTAAATGTGTTTGTTGTCATTTGGCTAATTTTTTGCTTTTTACAGTAAAAATTTTACTGCAACACTGATTAGCATCTGTGATATAAATAATACAAATACTGACTTTTATTATAAATATGATATAATTTATTAAATCAAAATTTCTGCAAAATTAAATCTAAAATTGTATTTTCGTTTCTTTTTATTTAGGGCCGGTTTCTATATGTCCAGTTAAAGTGCCAATTAGTTAATCTCGGTATAACTTTAATGCTCGTGCTAAATCAGTTTGGTTTTCTGAATGCAAAGTTAACCTTATTCGTTCAGATACTATCTTTCTAATGGTGCTGCCAACTAATTACAAGGAAATCAGCTGTTTGGTGTGGTATTTGATTTGTTTAGTGACAGTCAAATTCGAAACAAATGCTTAAAACATTAATTTTATTGAGCGCGGCTAAAAAATATAAGCGCCAACGTTAAAAAAACGTTTCGGTTGCTGAGAAGCATGCAGTTAATGTGCTTGTGAAATCAAATCAAAATATTTTGTATAATAATAAAACGTATACAATGCAAGTGACGGCTTGAATCAGGTAGTTGCCTAACGATGGTTTTAGCGATATTTATATCGGCCCTTTAACGAACGATTAAGTTAAGTTAACTTTATCGCACGCTAAGCCCTAAACGAACATTGAGAAACTCAATTTCGACTAAACTTGGGATAGTTACGCTAACCGGACATTGAGAAATCGGCCCTTAGAGCAATAACTTTTTTATTGTTCACAAGTTCCGAAAATCAGGGCTGCCACCGTAAAGACGAATTATCGATAGTTTATATGGTATTTTTGCACGGGCATATGAATTGTTTTGGTGCAAAACCATAATTAAATGTGCAACAAAAACAATAAAACATGATATCGAAAACTTGCGCGCATTTTATAAAATTGGGGTAAGCATATTTTATTGTGATATAATTGTTTGTAGCTGACGCTTAAGCTGAGCTTGTTCATTTATACCCCTTGCACGGAATAATTTATGTATGAAAATTTAATTATGCCCAAATATCTTAATGAAATTTCCACATTTAGAAGCTATCAGTCATGACCGCATAGTATATATCAAACAAAAGGAAATCAAGTCTATTTTCTGTGAAAAAAAATTAAATCGATTCAATGACTGATTTATTGAATAAGTGATTTTTGCACTGATTTTTTGCATTAAAAAAATATATATTTGGCAAAAGTATTAAAAATTTTAATGTGGGAATGTTTGTTTACCACATCTTAACTTAAATTCGAAAAATTCAGAGTAATTGATTATTGAAATTGCTAGAGCAAAATTAAGCAAATATTTGCATGTTTTTAGTCTCATTATACTCGATACCGAAGGTAAAGAGTATATTGGGTTTGTGCAATGTCCGTCATGGTGTCCGTTCGTCTGTCCGTCCGTATGTTCGCAACTTTTTTCTACACCCTTCAAGTTAGAGACTTCAAACTTTGCATATCTCTTTATCTATGGAATAGTAAATTAAAGTGTCAAGATTGGAGTTCTACGATAACTAGGGGGCTGGCAAATCGATAAATTCGAAAACTCAAAACGATTAATACACATATTTCGCAAGCTTTTACAGGTAGAACTACCAAATTAAGGGTGAAAATAGCTACTAACAATCCCCAAAAAACTGCATAAATAATTTTTGAGCCACGCCCACCCATTCCTACACCAGCCCCCCGCAGTTTAACACTAAAAATGCCCATATCTTCTACAGTTTTTGAGCTACACCATCAAATTTGGTGCCAAGATAGGTGTTGACGATCCCCAACCAAACTTATAAAAACTTTGGATGCCACGCCCATCTATACTGCCCTAGCCCTAGTGCGTGTATCTTCCATAGTTGAGCTAGAGTCACAAAATTTGGTAGGTAGATAACTGATAACTGGTAATGTTTTGGAGCCCCACCTACCAATTCCAACCCCAGCCCTCACGCAGTTTAAAAACAGAAATGTTTACATCTTTTACAGTTTTTGAGTTAGAGCCACCAACGTTTGTGCCAAGATAGGTGATTATAACCCCCAAAAAAATTCATAAAAACTTTGGATGCCACGCCAATCCATACTGCCCAAGCTGCCCCAAACCGCCCCAATGCTTCACTAATAACGCGAATGCGTGTATTTTCCAAAGCGTTAAAGCTAGAGTCACCAAATTTGGTTGGAAATAGCTGTTAACGATCCCCAAAAATTGCGTAAAAATTGGAGCCACGCCCCCCCCACCGTTCCCCCTGCATTTTGAAATCAAAAACGCATATATTTTCCACAGCTTTTGAGCTAGAGCCGCCAAATTTGGTGCCAAGATTGGTGATGAAGAAACCCAAAAAAATTTGGTTGCCGCCCCCCACCCATACCGCCACCAGCCACCCTTCCACCATATTATACTTACTTTGAGCTACACAGAGAAAAAAAATGCAACGTAAAATCTAAAATTTAATTTTAGATTCAGATTTTAAAATTTATTTTTCAAAGTGAATACTTGATTTTAAAATTATTCGTATTAAAATATAAAACTTAATACGATTCGTATTAAAATCAATGTGGAAAAATTTTGATTTGAATAATTACTACTCAAACCTAAAACGAAAAAATTTTAAATTTAAAAATGCACCATATTATAATTCGTATTTAAAACGAGCGCATTTGAATCGAAAACTTAAGTTTAGAAATCAGTATGAAACGCTTTAGAATTTAAGTGTATATTAACATTTATATTTTAGATTTCAGATTGAAAAATATTATATTTAAGCATATTAATTTTCGAATCATAGTGCTTCATCTTTCCTACACAAGCCTCAGATGAAAAATTTTAAATTTAAGATTTGCCCATTCTAAGTGCTGAAACCAAGTGCGAAAGATCTTGAATTAAGTACGATTCAATCTTAGCGGCATTCGTAAAACTTTTTTGACGCTGTTAAATATTGATTTTTTGTGAATAGTTTACTATTGTTCTTATTCTTTTAAAAGTTATTTAAAAGCATCAAAATGCCAAATAAGCTGAGCTAAATTAAATTCACTTTAGTTAAGCATTAACTACAAACATAATGTTTTTGGAATTGGCTCAACAGCTAAGGCATTCGACGCTATATTCAGTGGTCTAAGGTTCCAATCACGTCACGGTAAGCATCCAAATAAAATATTATAATGATTCTTTCTCATTAATTTCATTACATGAAAATTATATTATATAAATTATACGAATTACTATTTTTATACTCGATACCGAAGGTAAAGAGTATATTGGGTTTGTGCAATGTCCGTCATGGTGTCTGTCCGTCTGTCCGTCTGTCCGTCCGTATGTTCGCAACTTTTTTCCACACCCTTCAAGTTAGAGACTTCAAACTTTGCAAATCTCTTTATCTATGGCATAGTAAATTAAAGTGTCAAGATTGGAGCTCTACGATAACTAGGGGGCTGGCAAATCGATAAACTCGATAACGCAAAATCGATAGATACAACTATTTTGCAAGCCCTTACAGCTAGAACTACCAAATTTGGGGAGAAAATAGCTACTACCAACCCCCAAAAAACTGCATCAAGAAATTTGGAGCCACGCCCACCCATACCGCCCCCAGCCCCCCGCAGTTTAACCCCAAGAATGCCCATATCTTCTACAGTTTTTGAGCTAGAGCCATCAAATTTGGTTCCAAGATAGGTGTTGACGATCCCCAATCAAATTCATAAAAACTTTGGATGCCACGCCCATCTATACTGCCCTATCCGCCCTCAACCACCCCAACGCTTCGCTAACAACGGTAGTGCGTATATCTTCCAAATGTTTCAGCTTGAGTCACAAAAGTTGGTAGGTAGATAACTGGAAACGACCGCCCAAAAACTGCATCAAAGTTTTGGGGCCCCACCTACCCATTCCGCCCCCAGCCCCCTCGCAGCTTATAAACAGAAATGCTTATATCTATTACAGTTTTTAAGCTAGAACCACCAAATTTTGTGCCAAGATAGGTGATTACATACTCCAAAAAAATGCATAAAAACTTTGGATGCCACGCCAATCCATACTGCCCAAGCTGCCCCAAACCGCCCCAATGCTTCACTAATAACGCGAATGCGTGTATTTTCCAAAGCGTTAAAGCTAGAGTCACCAAATTCGGTAGGAAGATAGCTGTTGACGATCCCAAAAAACTGCATCAAAAATTGGGAGCCACGCCCCCCCGTTCCCTAGCCCCTTGCATTTTGAAATCAAAAGTGCCTATATTTTCCACAGCTTTTGAGCTAGAGCCGCCAAATTTGGTGCCAAGATTGGAAGTGAAGAAACCCAAAAATTTTTGATGGCGCCAACACCCATACCGCCCCCAGCCCCCAGCCGCCCTACCAATATATTCTACTAACTTTGAGGTAGAGTCACCAAATTTGGTATGAGGATAGCAATTAACATCATAAATAGATCTGCAGCAAAACTTTGGACGCTTCGCCCCCCATACCAGCCCCCAGCCCCCCTTCCACCATATTCTACTAACTTTGAGCTAGAGTCACCAAATTCGGTATGAGGATAGCAATTAACATCACAATCAGATCTGCAGCAAAACTTTGGACGCCACGCCCCCCATACCAGCCCCCAGCACCTAGCCCCCCTTCTACCATATTCAACTAACTTTGAGCTAGAGTCACCAAATTCTGTTTGAGGATAGCAATTGACATCATAAATAGATCTACAGCAAAAGATTGGATGCCACGCCCCCCCCGTACCAACCCCAGCCCCCCTTCCCACAAATTTTACTATTTTTGAACTAGAGTCACCAAATTTGGAAGGAAGATAGATTTTTGGCATCCCCATCTGCACCAGACAATCTTTGAGGCAGCCTACAACCCTGCCGTAGCCACATACCATTGAAATCAGCTCTCTTTTAATCTGTTTTACTACTGGTATCGAGTATACCGCAGTCGGGTGCGTCCGACTGCAACGTTTCTACTTGTTTTATTTTGTGTGTAGAGTCACCAAATTGAGTATGAGGATAGTTATTGACATGATGCATAGATCTTCAGCAAAAATTGTGATGATACGCTCCCATACCGCCCCCAGCCCCCTTTCCCCACCTTTAACAAACTTTGAGCTAGAGTCACCAAATTTGGAAGGAAGATAGCTTTTTGGCATCCCTATCTGCAGCAGATAATCTTTAACGCAGCGTACACCCCTGCCGTATCCACACACCATTGAAATCAGCTCTGTTTTATACTGTTTTACTATTTATATCGAGTATACCGCAGTCGGGTGCGTCCGACTGCAACGTTTCTACTTGTTTTTTTAATAGAAAATGTAATCACTACATATATTTGTATAATTTAGAATAAAGGTTGGAGCCTTGGCTTTAAAATGAAATTCATTGAGGAAAATATATCCATTAGTACATGAGCAATGAGCGATTTTGTGAAGAAACCATATTACAACATTTTTTTTTTGATAGCACACTCTTTACCGTAAGGTAAGACGTATGTTACGTCAAAAAAGGGTATTAAAAGTCTTCTTGCAAAGGGGTAATTTTAAGGCAACAGAGGTGGGTGCTGCGGTCCAAAAATGTTTGCTGCGCATGATGGGTTACCCAACCAGCTATAAAACCGCAAAGAAAAATTAATTTTTCAGATTTGTTCATACATTGTCAAATCATTATAGTTCAGATTGTTTCGGAAATGATATACAATTGCTACGCACACACTTAAAGGTGCAGCATATGCATACATGAACACACACTGCCAAATATCTGTATTCAATTGCTGGTCATTAATACTCTTTCATGTTTTCAGTTTTATGACCTAGTCAACAATTTTGCCATCGCAACTACCATACAGTTATGCAAAAATGCACACAAATTCCGAAAGTGAATTCAGTAGTTCAGTAGTACATTTGCCGATTTCGTTTGCCGCCGACCCAGAAAAATATCAGAAAAAAAAATTGAGTGTGTCAGCTCCGCACGACTCGAGTTTCCTCTTTTTCGGAATAATATAACGGAATTTTTTAATAATATCAGAATGAACAAGCAAATGTTGGACACACTAATAAATAAGAAGTGCTACTGTGGACATGTCGTTCAATCAACCATTAATAATTAAAGCAATTTCTCAATTGAGAATTTAGCGCCAACTTATGCTAATCAAAACATGCAATTATATGCAAATATATTGTAGAACAACATATCCACAACAGCACTGAGTAATTATCAGAGTATTAAACATTCATCGTCCACCAAAATTATGTTTTCGTTTTGTTCGAATACACACATACCCACACATACTTGCAAAGAGCTATTACGGGATTCCTTTATAATAAGAGAATGAATAAGCGAATGTTGGACATACTAATAAAATTTAAGTGCTACTGTGGATATGTTGTTCAATCAACTATTTATAATTAAAGCATTTTGTCAATTGTTAACTTAGCGCCAACTTATGCTAATGAAAATATACAATTATACTAGCAAACCCGGCGAACTCCGTTTCGCCACCAAATTTTATTTCATTTCACAACAGTAATGAATTCATTTCGATTACAAAAATGAAGTGCTATTTAGTTGAACTTCTGAAGAACGAAATGAAAGTAAGTCCAGAGTAAATACTGAATCGAAGCGTTATACGTGTCCGCAAATTATCCGTTTCATTGAAGTGCTCTTTGGTAAACGACATTTGTTGTTTTTATACTCGATACCGAAGGTAAAGAGTATATTGGGTTTGTGCAATGTCCGTCATGGTGTCTGTCCGTCAGTCCGTCTGTCCGTCCGTATGTTCGCAACTTTTTTCCACACCCTTTCTACGATAAGTAGGGTTCTGGCAAATCGATAAATTCGTTAACTCAAAGTCGATAGATCCAGCTATTTCGCAAGCCCTTACAGCTAGAACTACCAAATTTTGGGAGAAAATAGCTACTAACAATCCCCAAAAAACTGCATCAAAAATTTTGGAGCCTAGCCCACCCATTCCGCCCCCAGCCTAGCTGACCCGGCTATGCGTTGCTGTGGCTAAAGTTTTTGTTATATTACATTAAAGTAAACAATCTAAGAGGAACAATAAGGGAACCTCAGTCTTGGAGTCCACTATGCTTTTTCACACAGATGGTATTTGTAAAAAAATATGGTGATCTCCTTATTTGACTTTCTACTACTATAAACCTTTAGTACAATGAAATTATTTACGGATTCACTGGATTGATATTTGAAGGGGAAGTACGTTGAACACAATTAATTCAAATGTTCTTACACTTGATATTAAGCAGAAATCAATACAAAATAAAAATTTATCAGATTTATTATTTCCATTTAATTTTATAACAAATAAGTACAAAAACAACTCGTATGTACTCATTTATGCACCTTTGACTTTTTTATTTGCTTATCTGCAAACAACAATGTTTAATTTAATATTATTCTTATATTAGTACTTGGTCCATAAGCCCTTATTTTTTATTACGCTTCCCATAAATGAGTACATACGAGTTGTTTTTGTTTTCATGTTTGCTTTTCTTCTTTGTGCACCTTTTCGTTGACTTATTTTTGTTTCCGGTAATCTTTTTGATGACCAAACGCGTACCGTTACATAATTGAGGTGGATTCAAATTACGGAGGAGAATAATAGGGGAACCAATCTTTAATCGAAGATTATGTGGTGGCATTCCAGGGATATCTAATGAATTTAAAAATTCAATCGGAAAATTTACACTTTCGTTTTCATCAACAACAATATCGATTGATTTAAAAGACATCAGATCGCCTGGTAATAACTGTTGTATCTGGAAGTTAATTTCGTCAACATCAACGTTTTTGGCTGCCAAAATCGCCCGTTGACTGAGCCATTCATGATTCAAATAATTATTCTGTATATTCGGGAAAATACTCTGAATCAATTCATTTTTATCCTGAACAACAGTGCAAAAATTGTCTGGTAGTTTAATGCATTGCGTATTTGGTTCCAGTACTATTTTACCGTTCCCAATATCTTGTAGTTGTTCGGAAAATATTTGTGCTGATGGATCATTTTGCAATTGTACTCGCATATTTATGGTCAATCGAAGTGTTTCAATACTTCGCCATAAGAATGATTGTTTCAAAAATGCATTAATCTCATCCGCGAAAGTAGAGCGAGGTATAACCGGTAAGGTCTGCCGGAAGTCACCAGACAAAAGTAAGATAGTTCCACCGAAAAGTTTATTATTGCTGTTTAAATCTTGCATAGTTCTGTTTAATGCTTCAAGTGAATATTTGTGTGCCATTGTGCACTCATCCCAAATTATTATAGAACTCTTCCGCAACACTGCAGCTATTCCACTATTCTTTTTGATGTTACACATTGCATCTGGTTTATTATAAACGTCCAATGGCAGCTTGAATGTTAAATGTGCTGTTCGCCCACCATCCAGTAAAGAAGCCGCAATGCCTGACGATGCTACTGCGATTATTTGATACGACCGAAAAAAACCGCCTTGTTCAGCAGTAACAGCCAGCATAATCCGATCATAAATAATTTTTTGTTCTGCTGTCAGTAATGGTTTACTGTTCATGATAGTTGTTGCTAAACTTCCATGGTCATATTGCTTTTCTCGTTGTAAATCGGTATTGACTAAGTCGGTGGCTGGACGATTAGGTGATGGCATACCATAATGATTAAGTGGTAAATTTGAAATAAAAACACATAAATCCTCGATCAAGACCAATGCTTCATTGTACATCTCTGGTGTATAATCTATGTTTTGGCATTGATTTGTTTGTCTAATTCGGTGCAAGATGTCTTCTGTCATACAGTTTTTATATTTTTCCCACAAAGTTTGTGCTTGCGAGGGATAACATGTCGTCAAAATAATTGCAAACATCTGACGAATGTTATTCGGTGTTCATGTCAACGCAGCATCAGCGAGCGTTAAGTCCCAATGGTTATCGTCTTCTAGCAATTGCAGTTCACGACATGCATCCTGGTATGTATTGAATACTCGTCCATTAACTGTTCGTAAAAATTCAAAAGACGTTGGTCCGGGAACATTCACCAATAACAAACGTAAATAGAAGCACTCACGTTGCTTTGGATGTACAGTGTAAAGTCTCCCCAATGTCTTAGCTTTGAATATGCCTGTAATGGAAGGATGTGGTTTTCCTTGTTTCCGTGGCACCCATTTTTTACTGGATTTGTTCCATGTGAAATAACGTGGAACATCACCAAACAGCAATGTCTTCGCGAATTGGCCAAAAACATCAGGTTTTTGACACAATGTAAAAAATTCAGTTAGAGTCGTTTTCGGAGCTTCGAACGCTCTTTGGAGAACATTTTCTTCAGTGAAGTATACACGTTGACCGTTTTCAATATGTATTGCCAGATGTTGGACAGCAGGATCTCTTTCGTGGATGGGAATGCTGAGAATATGCCAAATAGCTTCATTGCTACTAATGTATCTGCCCATTTGGTATCGTGCTATTTCGTCATTTTTATTTATGTTTTGTACTTCAAATATGGCCAAATCACTGCCTTTGTTTACATATTTACAAATATACTTAATTGATTTAACAGAACTACAAAGCTCAACATTGATATGAGCTTTGTAAGTTTTTGATAGAAGTGGTGAGTATGGTACCACCCACTGATTATCAAACTCAACTTGATTTGGAAAGTTCGGCAGTCGCATTGTAAATGTGTGGCCACCATTCTCAGTACTTCTGCGGCGATACATTGGATAACCATCAATATCCGTGATCGTGTCATTCGTATGCGGCTTTGGGAAGTTTTTTTTACATTTTCCGTTTTCCATGCACGGTGACGTCATGTTGAAAGCACCGCATGGCCCATGGATCATGTGTTTGGTGACAACATCAAATAATTCTTGATCAATTAATGGGTCTGAAATTATTTGATCGATTTCTTTAGGACGGATTCTATCTTTAAGCCAAACCAAAATGTGGGCATGAGGCAAACCTCGCTTTTGCCACTCTATCGTATACAGCCAACAACGTGTGATACCAAAAATTGAATATTTAACAATAAAATCAATTAAGGATTTTAATCTTTGTTTAAACACACGTGCAGTTAAATCATGACGATGAATGGCTTGTTGTCCTGGCAATAGTAAAGTTTGTATCTCTTCCCAATTTGGATTACATTTATTTATTTATTTATTTATTTATTTATTTATTTATTTAATGTCGGCTATGAGCAGCTGACAAATCAAAATTAACTATAATTATAATATTAAAATAATATAGTATAAAATAAATAATTATAATATCTGAAATAAAGTTCAAAATTATGATAAAAAATTTAAAAATTTAACGTTAAAGCTCTGGGAAATTCCAAATAAATATAACTGGTCCAACATTTGTTGCGTGGATTGGGAAAAACCCAGAAAAACCCAATCAGACCAGTGGAAGATTAGTGATTAGTGGTTACGATTAGATAAGGCAGAAAGGATAGATCGTTTTAGTACTGGAGTCGAGGTCTCCAGAGAGACAAGGGAATAAAGTTTGTTATAGTCAGAACATAATACACGAAATGGTTCATGAATGTGAATGTAATAAATAAATCCGGTCGGCCGTAATGACGTACGTAAGTCATCGCATCTTGTATGTATTCCTGCATGTTCCGTGGACTGCCGATGTAGCTTGAAGGTAAAATGAAAGCATTACCGATGTCATTGGGATTTAAATTTCCATCGGTGTTTCCAGCAACAGCATCTCGTAAGTGAATATATTCTTCCGATCGTAGTTTTGCCTGGTTGAATCGAAGGAATCGCAAGCGTTCGCTTTCGACCTTAGCATACATATCAACAATGTATTGATGGAACAGCTGACGATATCGAAGTATATAATTGTCTTGATGTTGTCTAACCATTATTCGGTGTGCGTAGTAGTTCATTGAGCTAACTTTTTTATTTCTGTAATCACCTAAAAAAATAAAAAATTAAAAACAATACGAAATTAAAATCTATACATACAGTAAGAAAGTAAATAGATAATTGTCAAATTTACCGGTATTTGGATCAAACTGTTTGATATTAAGGTGATATTCATCTTGTCCTTGCCAAAACATTAATGGATATTGTAGTGCGTCATATGAACGGTGTAGATCCGAAATCGTACTGACAGTGTTGTCTCGTGTAATTTTTATAGATCTTTTGTCAGCTGGATCACCAACCATGATAACAGCAACCTCATCAACAGTTGGAGCGTTGATTCCACCAGCATGTTCACCGAATGGTACTTTGTCGGCTTTATGACGATTTGATAATTATCATTTTGCAGTCGTGGCGAAACTCTTTTGATCAATTGAATTAGTTGATTGTTATCTTCTAAAAAATTTTCCAATAATATCATAATTGCTCTTTCCTCTGCTTGTTCAATAAAATTATACAGGCACCGAGTCGTCACGCGCTCTTCACAATCGCCCAAAAAATAAATTTGAAGAAATTTTGGATTGTTATCAGGCATTGGCATCAGTGATCCGATTTTATGGTACACCTGGCCTTGAATTTTGAATTTAGTTTCAAAATTACGTCCACCGGATGCACGATCGCAAATTTTAGTTGCCCCAAATGACGTCATTTGGAAGCAAGAATTAAATTTGCGTATCTTACGCAAAAATAATTTGGAATCATCTGAATTGCCTGTAAGAAGGGATAATAAAGGCTCCGGCGGATCGGGTAGAGGTGACAGCACAACTTTTCCTGATGCGGAGCACATGCTGGCTGCTTCATTCGGAAATTTCAATGCCTGACAATATTGACATACTTTATCCATTCCACCGATAGCGATTTTTGAATGCGCTGAGTAGTTAATATCTGGTGCATATTCAAAGGCAAGCCGAACGAATGATGCTCGTGTAAATGAGCGGCTGATCCGTTGCCTTTGTCGATCTAGTGCTCGTACTGTAGCTATGTTTCGTTCTCGTGCAGCTCTTGTTCTCGTAATATTCTGTTGCAGACGTTCGTCACGCTGTTCTTGAGATTGTTGTACACGACTTTCTGCAGTCCTGGTGGCATAATTATACTCGATACCGAAGGTAAAGAGTATATTGGGTTTGTGCAATGTCCGTCATGGTGTCTGTCCGTCTGTCCGTCTGTCCGTCTGTATGTTCGCAGCTTTTTTCCACACCCTTCAAGTTAGAGACTTCAAACTTTGCAAACCGCTTTATCTATGGCATAGTAAATTAAAGTGTCAAGATTGGAGTTCTACGATAACTAGGGGGCTGGCAAATCGATAAATTCGAAAACTCAAAACGATTAATACACATATTTCGCAAGCTTTTACAGGTAGAACTACCAAATTAAGGGTGAAAATAGCTACTAACAATCCCCAAAAAACTGCATAAATAATTTTTGAGCCACGCCCACCCATTCCTACACCAGCCCCCCGCAGTTTAACACTAAAAATGCCCATATCTTCTACAGTTTTTGAGCTACACCATCAAATTTGGTGCCAAGATAGGTGTTGACGATCCCCAACCAAACTTATAAAAACTTTGGATGCCACGCCCATCTATACTGCCCTAGCCCTAGTGCGTGTATCTTCCATAGTTGAGCTAGAGTCACAAAATTTGGTAGGTAGATAACTGATAACTGGTAATGTTTTGGAGCCCCACCTACCAATTCAAACCCCAGCCCTCACGCAGTTTAAAAACAGAAATGCTTATATCTTTTACAGTTTTTGAGTTAGAGCCACCAAATTTTGTGCCAAAATAGGTAATTATAACCCCCAAAAAAATTCATAAAAACTTTGGATACCACGCCAATCCATACTGCCCAAGCTGCCCCAAACCGCCCCAATGCTTCACTAAAAACGGGAATGCGTGTATTTTCCAAAGCGTTAAGGCTAGAGTCACCAAATTTGGTAGGAAGATAGGAAATAACAATCCCCAAAAAACTGCATGAAAGTTTTGGACCCACGCCCCCCCTGATCCCGAGCCCCCTGCATTTTTAAATCAAAAACGCCTATATTTTCCACATTTTTTGAGCTAAAGCCGCCAAATTTGGGGCCAAGATAGGTGATGAAGAAACCCAAAAAAAGTGGATGGCGCCCCCCACCCATACCGCCCCCAGCCCCCCTTCCACCATATTCTACTAACTTTGAGCTAGAGCCACCAAATTTGGTATGAGGATAGCAATTAACATCATAAACAGATCTGCAGCAAAACTTTGGACGCCACGCCCCCCATACCAGCCCCCAGCACCCAGCCCCCCTTCTACCAAATTCTACTAACTTTGAGCTAGAGTCACCAAATTTGGTATGAGGATAGCAATTAACATCTTAAATAGATCTGCTGCTAAACTTTGGACGCCACGCCCCCCATACCAGCCCCCAGACCCCAGCCCCCCTTCCACCATATTCTACTAAGTTTGAGATAAAGTCTCCAAATTCGGTTTGAGGATAGCTATTGACATGATACATAGATCTGTAGCAAAAATTTTGATGCCACGCCCCCATACCGCCCCAGCCCCTACCTTTAACAAACTTTGAGCTAGAGTCACCAAATTTGGAAGGAAGATAGCTTTTTGGCATCCCCATCTGCACAAGACAATCGTTGAGGCAGCGTACACCCCTGCCGTATCCACACACCATTGCAATCAGCTCTCTTTTAATCTGTTTTACTACTGGTATCGAGTATACCGCAGTCGGGTGCGGTCGACTGCAACGTTTCTACTTGTTAATATTTGTAATTGTTCACTTTAGTATAATTCACATTGAAAGCCAAAATTTAGAGAACACCGATCAGCAGTGTTTTACCGTTACAAATGTAGTATGGACACAACCCGATCAGTTGTGCAAGTGTTGTACGGTCACAAACCAATCGAGCAAATGTCAATCACCTGTGTCCATATAAAATGTAGCATATGTTAGGAACTAATACAAACATCATATCAAACAGTATGATCCAAATACCGGTAAATTTGACAATTATCTATTTAAAAAAAAACTTCCCAAAGCCGCATACGAATGATACGATCGCGGATATTGATGGTTATCCAATGTTTCGCCGCAGAAGTACTGAGAATGGTGGCCACACATTTACAATGCGACTGCCGAACTTTCCAAATCAAGTTGAGTTTGATAATCAGTGGGTGGTACCATACTCACCACTACTTTCAAAAACTTACAAAGCTCATATCAATGTTGAGCTTTGTAGTTCTGTTAAATTAATTAAGTATATTTTGTAAATGTCCCTGTGCAACATCTGGCAATACATCTTGAAAACGGTCAACGTGTATACTTCACTGAAGAAAATGTTCTCCAAAGAGCGTTCGAAGCTCCGAAAACGACTCTAACTGAATTTTTTACATTGTGTCACATTCGTAGATTTACCATAGCAGCGCCATTTATTTATAACTTACTCAACCCAATCGACATCTGCTAGAATCATTTGGAGTTAACAGCTAATTGTGACTGTCAAATAATAACAGACAAATAATTAGCAATAAATTAAAATTGCGACTATAATTTGAGATTTAAAATATCCAATCTCTCAAGTTGGATCGAACTGCACATGGTGTGCGAAATTTATTATAATCGGTTAAGTGGTTTAGGAGTCCATTGAGGACAAACATTGTGACACGAGATTTATATATGTCGGGTCTTATATTTATGGACGACACTGAAGTAGAACATTCCGGTTACTATTGGCGACTGCTTTACTCTATTATTCGCCAGATGGTCAGCTTAGTTTGATGCAGCTGTAAGGACATGTTGTGTAAGGTTCTAAGTGGCGTACGTGTCCCAAACAATGTTTGACTTGGGTTTGACGAAAGAGTTACGCAGGAGGTAATTGTTGTGCATGTAATCTTGAGTCACTGAGAGGGAAAGAGATAGCAGTACTGTTACCGTTTAGGCTGAAAGAATGTGTGTAAGAAAGGTTGCATTGAAGATGAAAAAGCAGGATTATTAACGTTTGGACAGGCAAAGTAAACACAGTGCACTCAAGATTCCTCGCCATAGGCAATTAATAATAAATAACTAAAATGAGTGGTAATCAGCAAGAAAACTTTAACCTTAACTTGACATCAGAAGTGGGATCAGTGCCAACTCCTGCATTCTCTGCAGATCAGTGGCGTGTTATTTTGGATATGCAGAATCGCAATTTCATGGAAATATGCAAAGCTATGCAGGCGTCTGCGCGTCCGAAAAATCATGTGGTTTTACCAAAATTTAACCCTGAAGCGACTGAGGCGAATGCAACTCAATGGTGTGCACCGGCAAGCATAATTATGGATGAGCAGCAGGTTGATGGAAGCGCGCTTATTGTGTTGTTGAGCAGTTCTATGCAGGGCAGTGCTTCAACGTGGCTGGCACAAATCTGTTATCCCGGCATCAATTGGGAACAGTTCAAGGAATTGTTTGTGCATCGTTTTGAAATCAAGGAAACTACAGCAGCTACATTCTTGAACCTGCTGCACAGTCGTCCAGAGTCCAACGAGTGCCTCGCACTATACGCAAGCCGCATGGTTACGTCTCTAACCTCAAAATGGCGAAACATGGATGCAGAGGAGATAGCTGTGTCGACTGTGCTTGCGCACATGGCAAATTTCGACAGTCGTTTGCAGCGCACGGTGTTTTCTTCCAATGTACAAACGAGAAGCCAACTTCAAATGGAACTGAAGGCGTTTTCATTTGATAAAAAGCGCAGTGCTGGAAGTTCCGAAGGAGCTAGTGGTGACTACAAGCGAGCAAAAATTGTGTGCCACTTATGCAAGACAACAGGGCACAAAATGGCAGATTGTAAACTCAAACGTTCTGGAACTGAAAATAAACCGCAGCGAGTCTTGAGGGGTGTAACCTGTTACCGATGTGGTTAACTTGGGCATCTGGCAAATCGTTGCACGAGGAAGGCAACAAAATCTGAAGCAGTTTCCGAGAAGAAGTGTAACCAGTGCTCTGTGTCCGAGCCAAAGGGAGTTATGACACACCGAGGTGAGATCTTTCAAATTTATTTCGACTCCGGAGCGGAATGCTCGCTTATTCGAAGCAGTGTTGGCGATAAATTGGATGGAAAACTCGTTAACAATGTTGTCATAATACGGGGTATTGGCGACGCTGGCATATACAGCACCCATCAAAAGTTATGTCAATGTTCGATTAACAAAAATAACATAGAAATACTATTCCATGTAATATCAGACAAGCATCTCACCAATGATATTGTAATTGGTAGAGAAATCCTTAATCAAGGATATGAGATTTCGATAAATTCTGATAAATTTGAAATTGTTAAGACTAAGTCGCGCAAATGGACAAGTTGAGCGTGTTATGAGCACCCTCAAAAATCTTTTGTCCGCGGTTGAATCAAGTCCTCGGTCTTGGCAGGATGCTCTTGGCGAGGTGCAACTTGTGTTGAATTGCACAGTTAGTAGTGTTACCAAAGCAAGTCCTCTGGAACTGCTAATCGGCAAAGAAGCACGTCCTCTGTGATATCACACGTCCGTGTGATACAGAGATTGAGATCGACCAAGTAGATATCAGAAATAAGGCATTAGAAAACATAAATAACCAGGCTATTTACGACAAAACTAGATTCGATAAAAATAAATCAGCTGTCATTAGACATAAAATTGATGATTATGTCCTATTGAAAAATGAAGAGCGGCATCAGACCAAGTTGGATGCAAAGTTTAGAGGACCACTTTTGGTAAGTGAAGTTTTAGAATGTGACAGGTACATTTTGAAGTCGTTGCATAATAAGAGGACGTATAAATATTGCCATGAAAATTTGAGAAAGATGCCAGATGGTTATGATCCTGAGGAATTGGAATGCCCGCCTGAGATATGTTAACATTATTGTGACATATCCGTGTGAGAGGATATGTTGTGAGATATCCGTGTGAGAGGATATGTTGTGTGATGAAAATTGTCCATTTATGATGTGGTTAGTTGCAATGAAGTTAAAATAACCTTGGACATGGCAATTTTTGTGAATGGCGGAAGTGATTTGAGTGGAAATAACCTGGCGAACGTATAATTCATGCATTGTTGTGGCATGGTAATATTTGGTCGATATTTGAAAATATGATTTTGAGATTAGAGATACTTCCGTCATTGGGCAAGCACAAGTGAAAAACGAAAGTTGGAACATGGCGTGTGGCGCTCTTGACAGACTTATGCTCACAATCAAAAGGAAATCATAGAGAAATAACGAAAGTCGAATGTTGAACCTTTATATGCAACTGACTAAAATGTTAAGATATTCAAATATGTAATAAAACAATATATTAATATTGAGATAAAAAATGATAATTTAAATTGAGAAATGTCAACAGTATGGCCGTGTCGGGTCTTATATTTATGGACGACACTGTAGTAGAACATTCTGGTTACTATTGGCGACTGCTTTACTCTATTATTCGCCAGATGGTCAGCTTAGTTTGATGCAGCTGTAAGGACATGTTGTGTAAGGTTCTAAGTGGCGTACGTGTCCCAAACAATGTTTGACTTGGGTTTGAAGAAAGAGTTACGCAGGAGGTAATTGTTGTGCATGTAATCTTGAGTCACTGAGAGGGAAAGAGATAGCAGTACTGTTACCGTTTAGGCTGAAAGAATGTGTGTAAAGGCCCAACCAAACGTTGATTTCTTTCTTAAAGACTCGCGGCACGCAAAGTTTGAACATATGATACGCCGAGTATCGACCCAAACGATGCTTACGCAAGAGTTCGTTGAGTTATTTTTTTAACGAATGCTGTTAAGACTGAATGCATGGTTTGACTGGAGTGAAAACATGCATGAATGCTGAGCAATACAGAGTTGTCGCTGATTTTTTATTCTATGGAAATTATTTAACAAAATTGTTATATCATCATTTTATTGTTTATAAACACATTGATATAATGCTTTAGATCTATAAAAATATCTATAATATGTTTTTAACATGGTATTACATTAATTGTTAACATTTATTTTCAATGGCATAAACAAAGAGCACATGGCAACAATGTTCCACCGCTAAAGCCATATGGTTTGTTTACATTGCAATATAAGAAGAAGAGACAAAGCACTTAAGCAACGTATGGCTATGCCGATGATTCTCAATGCGTAAGCAAACTTTTCGTTCAGTCTTGCAACGAGTCTTTAAGAAAGAAATCAACGTTTGGGTGGGCCTTAAGAAAGGTTGCATTGAAGATGAAAAAGCAGCATTATTAACGTTTGGACAGGCAAAGTGAACACAGTGCACTCAAGATTCCTCGCCATAGGCAATTAATAATAAATAACTAAAATGAGTGATAATCAGCAAGAAAACTTTAACCTTAACTTGACATATATATTAAGATAAAAAAAAAATATATATATGGTTGAATAACATATCCACATTAGCACTTATATGTAAGAAGTGTATCCATCATTCGTCATGCGCTAGTTTTCACAAAAACGTAACGAAATTTGTTCAGTTGATTTCACTCCTCATATATTTGCATACCGTACTTCTTATATGCAAATCGATTCTTAAGGAGTAAACGCCAATAACAAAAATCTCGGCAACAGGCCCAGCAAGAAATTTATGTATCAAACACTTGCATACAAATACTTACAAACATTTACCGTTTTTCGTTGTCGTACGATAGAAGACGAGCGAAAGGGCAAATGAAACAAAAACTTCTGCAACATGCTACTTACTGAAGCAAAACCAAGAGAAATTCCCAAGTGCGGAAACATGAAAAGCGAAAGCTTTTAAATCTTTTGTAAGCAATTGCACAGTCTATGTATTAGACTGTCTGTGGTAGAACAAACTATTTTGAAGTTATACTTCTCATATTGAAATTTGTTTTTTGTTGTTGTTTGTTTTTTCAAGTACATATTTGTAAATAAAAAAAATATCGTTTAACAATTTTTTTGTAGATTTACTTTGATGTTAGTATTTAAAATAGGCACAGAACATAATTTTTTTACAGACCTTGTTGGATATTAAAAATATAAATACATATTTTTATTCATTAAAAAAAATGATTGGATTATGGTAGCTAAAATAGGAAACTAACATTTAGAGCTTAAATTTATATACCTAGTAAACATAGCATGGATCGTTGTGCCGCTTTTATATTTATCTTATAATTTATTTTTTCTTGGAATTTATCTGGTAAAAATTCTAGAAACGGTTTAGCAGACTGATGAGCAAAATTTATATTGAAATCTCAACTTAATAGAAGGGGTACTGAATTATAACTTTTTTTAAGTAATTGAGCTCCAGCATCAGTTAATGTCAACAAATAAAAATTAATGAAGCTAATGATTGTATTGATGTTTGTATTAGGTGAAATGTTTATGGGAATGATAAAGAATTCTTGTCCCTGTGAAGTTGATGAATGTGCAAAGCAAATATCTCGAATTTGAGAAGATGAAGAACTGCTCATAATACTTACTCCTTGAGAAAATATGTCAATAAAAGGTGTTACCGAAATAGTTGAATGGAAGTTGTTAACGTTTTTATTTATTTATTTATTGTCACCTATGAGCAGCTGAAATGAAATTAAAATAAATGAAAAATAAATATCGCAAAAATAATTAAATTAAGAGTAAAATTTAAATTATATGTACATCTGAAATTAAATTAAGATAAACTATTAACGTTACAGTTGGACGCAACCGACTGCGGTATACTCGATACCAGTTATAAAACCGATAAAAGAGAACTGATTGCAATGGGGTGTTGATACGGCAGGGGTGTACGCTGCTTAAAAGATTATCTGCTGCAGATGGGGATGCCAAAAAGCTATTTTTTTTCTTCAAAATTTGGATACTCTAGCTCAAAGTTTGTTAAAGGTGGCGAAAGTGGGGCTGAGGGCACTATGGGGGCGTGGCATTCAAATCTGTGTATCATATCAATTTCTATCCTCATACATAATTTCGTGACTCCAGCTCAAAGTAAATAAAATATGGTGGAAGGGGGCTGCGGTATGGAGGGCATGGCATCAAAGCTTTGTCTGCAGATCTGAGTATGATGTCAATTGCTATCCTCATACCAAATTTGGTGACTCTAGCACAAAGTAAATAAAATACTGGCGAGGTGGAGCGGTATGGATGGGTGTGGCATCAAAAATGTTTATGAATTTTTTTGTCGGTCGTCATCACGTATCTTGGCACTAAATTTTGTGGCTGTAGCTCAAAACCTGTTGGTAAAGGCATTTATGTTTTGAAACCGCGGAGGGGCTGGAGGCGGAATGGGAGGGTGTGGCTCCAAAATTTTATGCAGTATTTTATTTATTTATTTATTTATTGTCAGCTATGAGCAGCCGACATGAAAATAAAAATAATTTAAAATAATTATAATAAAAATATGTAGTTCTCAAAGTAAATTAAGGTTGAAATAATTATAAAGTTAACGTTAAAGCTCTGGGGAATTCAACAAGAAAATAAGTGGCCCAACATTTGTTGCGTGGATTGGGAAAAACCCAGAAAAACCCAAACAGACCAGTGGTAGATTAGTGATACGTTGTTACGATTAGACAAGGCAGAAACGATAGATCGTTTAAGTACTGGAGTCGAGGTCTCCAGAGAGACAAGAGAATAAAGCTTGTTGTAGTCAAAACATTATACGCGAAATGGTTCATGAATTAAATAGTTGCTCGAGCAACGATCGATGCTAAAAGGTAAAAAGTTACGTGTGGATCTAATGGAAACATTTAATTTTATTCGACTTAGAAGAACTGATGAGTCGATATCACCATTAAGTAGATTAGTGATAAATACTACACCATGCAAAATTCTACGGTTCAACAGGGAAGGAAGATTAATTAAAAGAAGTCTACTTAAATACGAGAGTAGGTCTATCCCAGGAACCCAGTTAAAACATCTGAGCGCAAACAGAAGAAATTTCCTCTGCACAGATTCAATTCTATCCTGGTGAATCTCGTATTTCGGGGACCAGGGACTCCAGGATGGGACGTACTAAGGATGTATATAGCGTTTTAGTGGTGTAGGGATCATCAAACTCTTTTGACTACCGCTTGATGAAGTCAAGAGCGTTTATGGCCTTATTGACCATCGACGATATGTGAGAATCAAATTTTAATTTGCTATCAAGAATGATGCCTAAATCTTTAATTTCAAAAACGCGGACAAGTGGTGAAGCATCAAGCAAGTAGTGAGCAGTATGAGGGGTACCTCTACAAAAAGTCATGATTTTACATTTTGAACAATTTAAATTAAGTAAGTAATAACGGCACCAAGCCCACAGTCCACCCAAGTCCGACTGTAGTAAGTTACAAAGAGAATCATCATAACATAGCTTTACGTCATCAGCAAACATAAATACACGAGAATTAGTAATAACAGCAGGAAGATCGTTAATAAAGAGATTAAATAGCAATGGTCCTAGGTGACTCCCCTGAGGGACACCGGAGGTAACTAAAATAGATTTGGATACAGAATATTTAAAAACCACTTTTTGTGTTCGGCCACACAAGTACTCAGAAAGCCACGACAAGAGTTTTGCTGGAAACCCGATAATATTTAATTTTTCGAGCAGCAAAGAATGACTTACGGAATCGAATGCCGTACTAAAATCTGTATAAACGACGTCAGTCTGCATTTTATCCCGAAACCCTTTGACAACAATTAAGGTGAACTCAAGAAGGTTAGTGGTAGTAGATCTTCGCCTAACAAAACCGTGTTGATAAGGGGATAAAATTGAACAACATAAGTGCTGCAATTGAGAGCATATAAAATTTTTAAAGACTTTCGGAATGGCAGACAACTTGGATATTTCCCTATAGTTTTTAACGTTGGACTTACAAGAATTTTTATGAAGTGGAATAATAAAAGATTCCTTCCGTAACCAAACACAGCTGAGTCAACCGATAAATTAAATAATTTATGTAAAGGTTTACAAAGTGAATCCGCACAGTATCTAAGTATACTACCTGGCATTCATCTGGACCGGGCAAGAAGCTGGGTTTGATAGAGTTAAGGTCACCTAGTAGCGTACACTCAGCTATAACGGGGACATAAATGCAGTTTGACGCTTGAACTTGAAAAGGATACGAATTATTGCAACTATATGAACTCGATGAGTATACCGATTGAAAATACTCAGCAAATAGATCGGCCACTGCCTGATCGAAATTTGCTTTTGTATTATCAAGGTAAACCGAGGATGGCAAGCATGAAGATTTACGTTTTGATTTAACAAATTTATAAAACTGTTTCGGATCGCGGGAAAAGTTTGATCTGCAAAGATTGAGATAATTGTTATAACAAAAAGTGTTTACGGAAATAAAATTTGACTTGCAATAATATACGCGGATAAATCTATTGTATTTCAAGATTTTTTAAATTTTTTATAGGATCTTGTCTTCACGTTTTTTAATTTTGATAGTTCCCTCGTAAACCAGGGTGGTTTATTTTCATTCGAAGGAACAGTGAGGGGAACACAGATATCCAAATGCGAATTCAAGATCTTGTAAAAAATGGTTATGGCAGTATCCATATCACTAGAAGAATAAATTTGAGACCAATTAGTATGCTGAAGCAAATCATTTAATTTAGTAAAGTCAGTTTTACGAAAGCAACGTGTCTTTAAATAATTGTTAGATGCTGGTCTAAGGTTAAGAAGTTCGAAGGAAAGTTCTAAGGTTGGATGGTAGGTATCTTCAGGAAGCACTAGAGGGGATACTCTACTAACATTACTACAATCAGAATCAGAAACAAATATCAAATCTAACATTTTATTACTACTGTTATGCACCCTGTTAACTTGCGATAGGCCTAACTCTAAAAGGCCATCGATAAAATCATCAGAAGTGGCCGGTAATTGCGCTGAAGATGTGTCATTCACAGACCATACAACATATGGCAAATTAAAATCACCAACCACTATAAGTTGATCCATATCCGTCAAACGAAACAAGTTGCAGAGCATTCAAATGGGTTATGTAAATGTTATTATCAGAATTGGGAGGAATATAAGAGCAAGTAATATACAATGAGCGGCCGCTACATAATAGCTTAACACATTTGAACTCAATATCCGGATGATCATATGAATGAATCTGTTCAGAGGAAATACAAGAGTCAACAGCTATGAGAACACCGCCCCCCTTGCCGGTGGTGCGATCGCATCTGTACAAGTTATACATATTAGGCAAAACGGAATAATCAGATATATTAGGTTTTAACCAGGTGTCTGTGAATGCAACTATCTGTGCATCAAAAGATAAGCTGTTTACATAAAAATTAGAAAGTTTAGTGTTAAGGCCTCGAACATTTTGATAGGCCAAGCTAACTACTTTTATTAGTTTTTTGCCGCCGAATTTGAGGCAACAGGATGGATAACCGGCGGTGCACTACTGATTCTTATGCCATTATTGACATTGTTTCGCCTGTTAACATACTCCTTTACCACGAGCTTTGGTGGCCAAAACTTTTCAGAACAAATTGTTGTGCAAAATTCGGGCGGAACACCCAACTTGAAAGAAGATATGCTTCGGGCGTGTTTAAATTTAAACTTTTCCACAGTAATACGCGGGGAATCAATTTTAACGTAGGCATTTACATCCTCCAATGAAGTATCGGAGGCAAGCCTTGACACGAATATGAACTTATTTACGGGTACAACAACAAGAGGCTTGTGGACCCGTGCTGTACCTAAAGTAGAATCAGTTGGCACACAGGCTGTTGAAACAGAAAGATTGGGAGTTATGTTGATAGATTGACCCTTAGAGTCTAGATTTCTAATAGGCGAGTTAAACAACATAAGCGGGCTAGCTGAAATACCCGCTGGGGGATTAATGCTAGGCACTAGAAAGGATTTAGTGGGTGGAACATTTGGGACAGCAAGTGGGTTAGGACCCGAAGATTTTGTTCGCTTCGGAGATTCGGTTATCACCTTGCCATTTTTGAAGTTAGATTCTAGGTCTTTAAATGACATATGCAGGTTGTTAAATGCAACATGCATAGCCTTAAAACCGGCATGAGTCTGCCTCATAAATTGGGAAGTTTCCTTCACCACCTCGTTGCATGGCTCACAGTACCAATTCAGGCCTGTGTCAGCCAGCAAGCAGTCCCTAATTTTGGCTGTAAGGTCAGCACATTTCATGTGTATCATGTTATCACACAATCTACACAATATAAAATCTTGGTTGGTTGTTCCAACCAACTTGCAATTGGTACTGCAGCAAACCAGCATTATGATTTTATTCAATCTTATATATAAAAATCAAATTCTGTTTATTTGTGTATGTTTTATAGACTCGAAAACTAAACAACCGATTGACTCCAAATTTTCAGGATATGTTTGTCTCGGTGTCTGTAATGTTTCTGTCTAAAAAAAACCAGAGTCGATGCTCTGGAATGTGCTGTGCGGGTGGTAAAGTTGTATTGCCCGAACTAAATCAAGTGCCAGAGCCTTTATTGTCATTAGTTTCAGGTAAACCAAATGTAATCTATAGCACTCAAATTCATGAAATACTAATAAATGATGTTTTGGGACTTCATAGGAACGACGGCGAATTCGAAACATTTCTTGAGCAAAATACGGAAATACAATTCGTGTTCCCAAATGACATCCTTCGGTGCGAGTAAAGTAGTTCGACACAACTTTATGGCAACGTTTCGAGTGCAAGGCCAGATATATCATCACATGGCATCAATGTTACCAATCCCAGATGCAGAGCATAAATTTTTGCAAATTTACTTTATGGGACAAGCGGATGATAACGACCAAGTGCAACAACGTCAGCATTACAACTCCGGTACAAATCAACTGATTGTCGCCGAATTGCAAGTTATGTTTCATGCTAACAACTAATTAGTAAATACGTTCAAACAAGCTAAGGATGATCCACGATTGCGTTCAGATGATCACTTTATCGCAATTCATGCTGATAAAATTCCAGCTGGAGAACACCAACGACGTTTCAATGCGCCTACAATTGATGATGTAGCAATATTAATGGTTGGTGATCCAGTGGCATCACGTGACATAATTATTCGTCGCCGCAACGAGAGTATGAATAGAATATCTGAAACACATCGCTCATACGACGATTTATTTATTTGTTTATGCCCCAAATGGAAAAACCAAGAACATTTTATATCCGCGAGCATTACAATAAGTTTGAATTATTCGTTAAACAGATACATACATACATTGCGCAATCGATAGATGAGTTGATTGAATGTGTTTTTCCGAATTAGAGAAATCATGATTGGTTGAGAGAACGCGCCATTTAAGCACTGAAGAACATGCATATCACTTTATACGTAGCGAAGCACGTACCGGGCCGCTAGTAAAAAATAAAAATAAAATTAATTAATTATAACAATTGATATGCAATATCAAAACAAGGTAATGTGCAAATTTAAGAGTAAGACAGTTTCGAGGCAATGAGCGCGACAAAACGGTAAAAAGATAAGCGAAAAATAGACAAGCTGTTTGTTGTTAGTGGACGAACACTCAGAGTAGACAAGAGCAGAAAAAAGGAATGTACATATGTACGTATGTTTTCTTTATTTTAAAGCAATGCAGAGTCAGTTCAGCTGCAAATTGAAATGACTATTAAGTTTGCAATATTTTGTTATTCACACGTAAACATTTACAAAGTATATCTGCGATCACTGCTAGTATTTATTACCAAATAAAGCCGAAATACACACCGTAAACAACACAGGAAACTAATAAATTACTGAGAGCACTCAAAAACACAACCGTCACCAACGAAAGACAAACGATTGGAAGTTGTTCATAGCTTTCTTTTCCCCAAACTTGAAGGTTCTAGCTAAAAAGGCGTGCGAAATAGCTTGATTTGTTAAATATACAAGTTTCTCTGACATTGCACAAACCTTTGGTATCGAGTATAATTAGAAATTCAACAAGAAAACATTTGTTGTGTGGATTGGAAAATACCATAAAAACCCAAACCAGCGGTAGATTAGTGATTAGTGGTAACAATTAGATAGAGAATAACGATCGATTGATTTAGTACTGATGATGAAGTCTCGAGAGAGACAGTAAAGTAAAGCGTGTTATAGTCAGAACATATAACACGAAATGGTTCATGAGTTAAATAGTTGCTCGAGCAAAGACCGTGGCTAAGAAGTTAAAAGTTTCGGGTAGATCTAGTTGGTAAATTTAATTAATTCACCAATAAGTAGATTATGCATAATTTTACGGTTCAACAGAGAAGGAAGATTAATTAAAAGAAATATTTTTGAGTTCAGGGTTACGTCTATTCCAGGAACCCTGTTAAAACATATAAGCGCAAACAGAAGAAATTTCTCCTGCACAGATTCAATGCTATCCTGATGAATCCCGTATTCCGCAGGTCACACAAAAGATCCATACTGCAGGATAGTACGTACTAGAGATGTATATAGCGTCTTAGTGGTGTAGGGATGATGAAACTCTTTTGACCACCGCTTGATGAAGCCAAGAACCTTTATGGCCTTATTGACCTTCGACGATATGTGAGAATCAAATTTTAATTTGCTATCAAGAATGATGCCTAAATCTTTAATTTCAAAAACGCGGACAAGTGGTGAAGCATCAAGCAAGTAGTGAGTATTAGGGTTACCTCTACAAAATGTCATGATTTTACATTTTTAACAATTTAAATTTAGTAAGTTACCCAAATCCGACTATAATAAGTTACATAGAGAATTATCCTTAAAGGTGAAAGATAGCTTTACATCATCAGCAAACATATACATAAACACGAAGGGTTAGTAATAACAGCAGGAAGATCGTTAATAAATAGATTAAATAGCAACGGTCCTAGCTGACTCTCCTGGGGAACACCAGAGGTAACAAAAATAGATTTGGATACAGATGATTTAAAAACTACTTGTTTTGTTCGGCCACACAAGTTCTCCGAAAGCCACGACAAGAGTTTTGCTGGAAATCTAATAATATTTAATTTATGAAGCAAGAAAGAATGACTAATAGAATCAAATGCCTTACTTAAATCTGTAAAAACGAAGGCAGCTTGCATTTTGGCCTGAAACCCTTTGATTACAAGCGAGGTAAGCTCAAGAAGGTTGTTGGTAGTAGATCTTTGCTTAACAAAACCGTGTGCTGCAATAAGTGCATAAGTGCTGCAATTGAGAGCATATAATTTTTTCAAAGACTTTCGGAATGGCAGACATCTTGGATACCCCTATAGTTTTTTTTACGTGAGACTTAGAAGAATTTTCATGGAGTGGCATAATAAAGGGTTCCTTCCATATACCAGGAAACACAGCCGAGTCAACCGACAAGTTAAATAATTTATGAAAGGGTTTACAAAATGAATCCGCACAATATCGAAGTATACAACCTGGCACTCCATCTGGGCCAGGCAAGAAGTCAAGTTTCAAAGAGGAGAGGTCACTTAGCAGCGTAATCTTTTAATAACTGGGACAAATTTGCAGTTAGACTTTTTAACTTGACAAGGGTAGGAGCACTAAGCAGAAAATAATATAGAGCATTCACTCAGTACGGCGAAGTTTATCATTCAGTACCAGTGAGATCAAGGCATGATACAATTAATTGTATCATGTATCAAGGCATGGTTGAATTATATATATATATATTATATTCAGTAGTGCATTGGTACATATGTAAAAGGGAAAATATCAAAAATAGCAAAAACCTCGGCAGGCAGGCCCAGCAAGAAATATATGTATCAATCGCACTTGCATACAATATGTACCAACAACTTTTTACCGTTTTTGCTGTCCGCTGACCCGCCGCCACTCCTTTAATCGACGGGCCGCTGAACGCAAAGGGAAACTGAACAAACCAACAACGCGCTGGCTTGTCGTTGCTGAGAGGCACAAGCTGCCCAAATAAAAAATACCCCTTGAACCAATTTTCAATAATTGTCAACGAAAAATCGAATATATGATTTAAATATATATATTGTTTATGCTAGAATATAAACAATAAACAATGCTAGAATATACATGTAGAATTGAAATAATATTAACGAATTTCAAGTTTTGCTATTAAATTGCACAAGGTTAATATTAAGTTTATACTACCCTTCCAACTTTGACTTTAATAAGCATATTGAAGCAAAACTCAAGAACCTCCGATTTACAATTTTGTGAAAATAACAAGAATACAGACCGCGCCTACAGCGTTGCCGAAAAGCAACAAAAACTAGTAAAAACTACTTTTGGTTGTTGTACTTTTTGTTGCATTTTGGCAGCCATGCACGGCGTATTCACATATGTATAAACTTGCTGTTTGTGGGCAAAGAAATATGCGTTGATAGAATTTTGGGTGGCGAGACATTGTTGTTGCTGCTTGTGAGAAATACTTTATCTTGCATGGATTGCTTTGATATGATTCGATTATAAATTTATAACATTTATATGCAATCATCACATCGGTTATAATGTGTCATTGTATTTTTAATATATTTGCGGATTAAATGTAATTATGTTTGTATATGTTTTATTAGTTCTAAGTTATTTCAATAGTTATAAGAAACCTGTAATAAATAGTAACAAATATAGCAATTAATAATAAATATACACATATTGTTAACTTTGCACTTCTTTATGTTCCTCAACCTATTTATAAATTGCCAAAATCCTAAAAGTGCGGCAGGTCAGTTAATGCCATAGCAATAACCACTCATACAAATGAGCTGGATATACATACATGAACATACACATGCAAATGCAAGGCATAGAAAAAAATATAAAAAATTTAGGCAAAGCGCAAAGCAGGTAGCCCAACCAAACCGAACTCACATGTATTCACATACTAATGCATTATGTCCGTTGGTTGGTTGGTTGGTTGCCTGCCCCCCGCGCGCCCTCTCTATCTACAAACAGCTCACACTGGCTGCGAGCTCGCTCACATATGAACGCATACATATGCACAACGATTGGATCCAGCGGCTCGAGTCTGCCGTTGCCCAACGTTCGCAAGCAAAGCAGGCAAAGGAATGACTTGCAGTTTTTGCGCTGCACACTTTGACGGCAAAAATTTGCGGCGAGAGACCTCTCATTTCGCTCTTTTTTCTGCCTGGATCTGATCTCACTCATGGTTGAATTATACAAGGTTAAGTCATGCGCAGCAGAAGGAGCCCGTTGATAAGACCATGCGAGTGCAAGAGAGATAGCATAACTGCTGTTTTGATATTGCTTCATCGTCTTGTTTTAGTGAGCAAAAAAGAGATAGAACGATGTGTGATTTTGTTTACATTTTTCAACACAGGTTCTAATTTCAGAGCGTTCTGTGTTTTTGGCTACATGTGTAAACAACAATTTAATCTGATTATGTAAATGAAATACAATGACATAAAACATGTATAAACGTATAAAACATATAAACAGCTGCTTTGCGACTAACAACAGGCTCCTAAAAATTGAGCGAGCATGCTCTCACGACTTAACCATGTATAATTCAACCATGATCTCACTGGTACTGAATGATAAACTTCGGCGTACTGAGTGAATGCTCTATATTATTTTCTGCTTAGTGGTAGGAGTTATTGCAACTATTTAAACTCGCTGGGTAAACTGATTGAAAATACTCAGAAAATAGATCAGCCACTACTGGATTGGAATCGGACTTCGAGAAAAGTTCTATCGTTACCCATTATATCAAACCCCATTTTTACATTTTCCAAATTAGATTTTTTTTGTATTCGATTCTATGTACATACATAGAACTTTTCTCTGTATCAGAAACCAGAATAGATATCGATAATGTGAAACAAAATTGATCTGCCTATGAAGTAGAAGAGCTAATATTCAAAATCTGATGTCTCTAGCTCTTGTAGTCTCTGACATCGACGCGTTTATATAGACGGACAGACAGATAGACGGACAGACCGACGGATAAACGGACATGGCTATATCGACACGGCTGTTGATGCTGATCAAGAATATATATACTTTATATGAACGGATATGCTTCCTCTGCCTGTTACATGTTTTTGCACAAAACCATTTACTCTTTTTACCCATTTTATGGGTTCAGGGTATAAAAAGTTGATGCAATGCGCACGATACAACGGTAAAAACCAAGAAAGCGGGTAAGCAAAGAGCGTGAGCGCGTTTGCAGATACAACCGCAAGAATGTCGGTAAGACCGGCTGAACGCGGGAGAGGACTAATGCTGGAGTGCAAGAGCAAGATAAATAGACAAGCTGTTTGTTTTAAGTAGACTCAACAAAACAAAGAATAAGCAAATGCAAATATACGTATGTATGTTATTTTAAAGCACTGCAGCTTTAGTTCTACTGCAAATTGAAATGTGATTGAAGTCAGCCACTTTTATTAAGCACACGTAAGTATATACAACGTATAGTTGCGATCATTGCTAGAATTGTTTACCAAATAAAACCAAGTTAAACTTCGTACTCATACACAAGAAAACAATAACTTATTGAGAGCGCCCAAAAACACAACCGTCACCAAAGAAAGAGAAAAGCAGTTTTCATCTTGTAAATATTATTGCTATTATTTAATGACGTAAATGATGATCGCAAATTGATTGGAGCTACAAGTGAGCTTATATTTCGATTAATTGCATGTGCTGCTGATTTTTTGACGTAGTTCGAATGCTCAAACTATTACATTTCCAGTATTGTATTCGTGATGTAACAATTTTCCTACAGCACCATTTGCTTATCCATCACTTAGGTCAATCTTTGTTGTTACTATTTAAGTTGTATGCAAAGCAAAAATAATTTCATAAGGGACCGCACTTTTTGCTTAATTTCGAGTACTTTCGAGCATCGATACTTTTCCCAGACATGCTCGTTATTGCATTGGTATTAAAGTTTCATTGTAACGCAGTTATGGCCGGTTTCTCAATGTCCAGTTAAAGTGCCAATTAGTTAATCTCAGCATAACTTTATTGCTCGTATTAAATCAGTTTGGTTTTCTCAATGCAAAGTTAACCTTATTCGTTCAGATACTATCGCTCTAAAGGTGCTGCCAACCCATTACGAGGAAATCAGCTGTTTGGTATGGTATTTTTTTTGTTTTTTAACCGCTAAATTCGAAACAAATCCTTAAAATATTAATTTTATTGAGCCCGGCTGAAATATATAAACGGCAAGGTTTGAAAACCGTTTCGGTTGCTAACGATGGTTTTAGCGATATTTATATCGGCTCTTTAACGAAGCATATATGTAAAGGCCCAACCAAACGTTGATTTCTTTCTTAAAGACTCGCGGCACGCAAAGTTTGAACATATGATACGCCGAGTATCGACCCAAACGATGCTTACGCAAGAGTTCGTTGAGTTATTTTTTTAACGAATGCTGTTAAGACTGAATGCATGGTTTGACTGGAGTGAAAACATGCATGAATGCTGAGCAATACAGAGTTGTCGCTGATTTTTTATTCTATGGAAATTATTTAACAAAAATGTTATATCATCATTTTATTGTTTATAAACTTATTGATATAATGCTTTAGATCTATAAAAATATCTATAATATGTTTTTAACATGGTATTACATTAATTGTTAACATTTATTTTCAATGGCATAAACAAAGAGCACATGGCAACAATGTTCCACCGCTAAAGCCATATGGTTTGTTTACATTGCAATATAAGAAGAAGAGTCAAAGCACTTAAGCAACGTATGGCTATGCCGATGATTCTCAATGCGTAAGCAAACTTTTCGTTCAGTCTTGCAACGAGTCTTTAAGAAAGAAATCAATGTTTGGGTGGGCCTTAAGCCGGCTCTCATGCATCAGTTAAGTACATCGCTCGTTAAGCCCTAAACGAACAATGAGAAACTCAATTTTGACTAAACTTGGGATAGTTACGCTAACCGGACATTGAGAAACCGGCCCTTAAAATTTCATTTTCACAGTATTTTTAAATTTTTTACATCATTTTGTTTTTGCTTTTGATTTAATGCACTATATATTTAACGTATAAGCTCACACCGTAATCGATATAAAATATAGATGCTTTACTGTTAAATTATGCAAAGGTTAACAAAACTTACAGCTGATACGGAGGACTTTTGTGTCGCTAATTTATGTCTCTTTTTTTTGGGTTACTCCCGGGCATAAGATAAATTCAAAAAAATACGTATAATCTGCACAAATCGTTTTGAATATCAGCAATTTAAACACAACAATTAACTTCTTACAATTAAGCACATGTAAAGCAAAATATAAAAACAAAAGCTCAACCTCGTTAAATACAATAAGCCAAAGCGAGAATTGTGCCCAGTGACAATGCGAGCAAGACGAGCGACGCACAGTGGGGCCTTTGCTCATTTCACTTTGCAAAAATCATAACTTCTAAACTAATTTAGCGATTTAGAAAATTTAAAAGGCAATTAATAAATAACTTCTCAAGCTTTAAAATGAAGTAAGTAGGTAGGTGCTAGATATTCAAGGTCAAAGTTAAGAAATATTTTCGAGCATATTTTACCTGTAAAATTCCAATTAAAAACGTTTGTTTTTAATCATAGCTGAAAATTTTTATAATTTCAATGACTATATCGAGTTTTAAGTTGTTTTTATTCGATTTTCTAACTTAAATACATAAAATGTAAATTTTTATTTTTTTGTGATTTTTTGAGGTTAATTTTTAATATTTGCTTTCGATGGCTTCTACATATGTCTCTGTTACTGTTGCATTAGGTGGCACTGCTTTCTTCTTGTCAAATCCAATTTTTTTGTATCCGGGAAGAGCGTTGACGTTATGTTTTTTTAAGGAGCTGCGTAAAATTTCATTCTTCTCCTTAGTCAATCCCAAGTCCATAAATAGGGAAAACGCTTCTTCATCAGTGTACTTAATGGCGACTGAGTTTGGTGGCGTTGGAATACTTTCTTTAATCCTATTCAGCCGTAAAGGACTGGCGACCTGCACAGCTTTCGTAATTGTCGCTTTTGTCCTCTCTTGTTCCTTCAAATACTTTGATGAAAGTGCTTCCGATAGATGTTCAGTTGCAATGCTTTCCGTAGCATCCTCAATCTTACGTTTCCTTGTAAAAGCTGAACATTCTTCCATACTTTTTTGAGGCCTTCCTCTTCCTCCGCTAGTCGATGGGTAAACTTCATCCTGTTCTGAATATCCGAATGTTGTATATTCCTCCAACCAATTTTCATACTTTTTTATGAAAGCCGACGCATTTCTATAAACCAAGTTCCATTTTCGCTTCATGTTAGCGTGAATGAATTTAATTTGTGTCTTAAGCTCACAACTAGCGTTTTCGAGTACGCCAATCTCCTTAAGCAATGCCACTTCAAAATCATTTATATTTTCAGAAGCACGAAAAACTTCGCACAGTGGCGCGCGTAGAACAAATGAGGTTGCAAAAATCAAAAATTTCATGTGCCGCTACAAAATGTTGAACAAACCTATTTTATAGAAATAGAAATAGATTTTCCAACGATTTCAAATCTGCTATCTATAATACAGCCAGATTTTTTTATAGAAGAAAAAGTCTTTCAAAGTTGTCTGATTTTTAGTGTTAATTAAAATCACAATTTAAGGAAATTTGGTCGGCTTTGAGATAAAATATCTCAAAGACTAGGAAACATATCGTCATTATTTTTAATTCTTTGAGCTTCGGCTTCGGCTTTGAGATAAAATATCTCAAAGACTAGGAAACTAATCGTCATTATTTTTAATTCTATCGATAGAACTAATTGTAAAAAAATAAATAAAAAACAAATTTCACTATTTGCTTTGCGTTTGGCCAGGTAAGTTGATATTCACCAACAATCCATTTTTGCACTATTTCTCAACTTTGATGGAAAATAAAAATAAACAATAAATTTCTTTGGTTTTTCCTTAAGCTAATGCAGCAAGTTTCATAAGCCCGCGCTACCCCAAATTTTTTTTTAAAGAGCTAAAATAGTGAAAAAGACATAGTTCAAAAAATGTGCTGCGTGCATATCTGGGCTTTTTATGCCCGTCTGCTGTAGACTGTTGGCAATATTTAAAAATAAATTAAAAAGTACATACAAAAAAATTTTTTTCTTTTTATATGTGTAACATTAGTTTGAAATTATAAAAGCATTTCAAACAAAACATAATAAATCAAAAATTTGTAAAAAAAATTATTTGTTTTCATTCTCATTAAATTGATTTTTCCACAAATTTCAACTTTGCTTACTCATAAATGGACACTTAAAAATCGTAGAACTTTTCTCAAACATTCATTTTTTAGTTTAATTACTTATCTATCATATGCTGTTAAAGTTGAATGATTATTTTATTTGGTTCAAAAGTTATTATTTTTGCAACGAAAAATCCCACGACACACGGTGCCGCCAGAGTCATTTGAAAAGAGCATTCATGTTATGCTGAGTTTAACTAACAGGTACTTTAACTAGACATTGAGAAATCGGCCCTAAGTTGGATTGCACCAAACAGATTAAGGCAAAAGTTGGGACGACAAGAGAAATGAAGTGCGGTTGCTTCTTTAATAAACACACAGAAATTCTTACTGTTATTGGTTGCCGCTGCACTATGGGGCATTTTCCTAAAAAACTGTCATTTATTAATTTTTCACATTACCTAAAATTAACTAATTGTTAATGCAAATCATTTTTTCCAAAAATTTTAGTTGTATTAAAAATAAGCTTAAATCAATAATTTTGACCTGATATGTTGAAAACATGAGGCGATAAAAAGCAAATTTTACAGAAATCATTTCCCTTAAGTTCTTTAAAACTTAACGCAAAATACCAAATCATAATATCTTGCGTGGTTTCCGAGTTATTCATTAATGCCAGTTTTTGTTATTGGCATAATGTCCATTTTGCGTTTGCCCGAAGCTTGCCTGGAAGACACTGAGCCCAAGGGCAACTGTTAAAAAAACCATTTGCACATTTTATCTGCTATTGCTAATATAGGTACACATTAGAGAGCTGCATGAATGGCAAAAAAGGCACATTTGAATTAACAACGCTCAAAATGAGTTGAATTGAATTGAATGCGAAACGGCATGAATTTGAGTGAATGAATGAGCTCGCGTAAGACCCGGCCTCACAACATTCAAACGAAAAAAGACAAATAGAATGAGAGAGAATGCGAGATGCGAGAATGATAGAATGCCGTTTGAATTCATTCGAATGCCAAACAGTTTTTATACTCGATACCGAAGGTAAAGAGTATATTGGGTTTGTGCAATGTCCGTCATGGTGTCTGTCCGTCCGTCCGTCTGTCCGTCTGTATGTTCGCAACTTTTTTCCACACCCTTCAAGTTAGAGACTTCAAATTCCCATTCCGCCCCCAGCCCCCACGCAGTTTAACACTAAAAATGCCTATATCTTCTACAGTTTTTGAGCTAGACCCACCAAATTTGGTGCCAAGATAGGTGTTGACGATCTCCAACCAAATTCATAAAAATTTTAGATGCCACGCCCATCTATACTGCCCTAGCCACCCCCAACCATCCTAACGCTTCGCTAAAACAAGTAATGCGTGTATCTTCCATAGTGTTTGAGCTAGAGTCACAAAATTTGGTAGGTAGATAACTGGTAACGATCCCCCAAAAACTGCATCAAAGTTTTGGAGCCCCACCTACCCATTCCGCCCCCAGCACCCCCGCAGTTAAAAAACAGAAATGCTTATATCTTTTACAGTTTTTGAGTTAGAGCCACCAAATTTTGTGCCAAAATAGGTAATTATAATCCCCAAAAAAATTCATAAAAACTTTAGATGCCACGCCAATCCATACTGCCCAAGCTGCCCCAAACCGCCCCAATGCTTCACTAAAAACGGGAATGCGTGTATTTTCCAAAGCGTTAAGGCTAGAGTCACCAAATTTGGTAGGAAAATAGCTATTAACGATCGTCAAAAAACTGCATCAAAGTTTTGGAGCCACGCCCCCCCGTTCCCCAGCCCCCTGCATTTTTAAATCAAAAACGCCTATATTTTCCACATTTTTTGAGCTAGAGACGCCAAATTTGATGCCAAGATAGGTGATGAAGAAACCCAAAAAAAGTGGATGGCGGCCCCCACCCATACCGACCCCAGCCCCCCCTTCACCATATTCTACTAACTTTGAGCTAGAGTCACCAAATTTGGTATGAAGATAGCAATTAACATCATAAATAGATCTACAGCAAAACTTTGGACGCCACGCCCCCCATACCAGCCCCCAGCCCCCCTTCCACCATATTCTACTAACTTTGAGCTAAAGTCTCCAAATTCGGTTTGAGGATAGCTATTGACATCATAAATAGATCTACAGCAAAAGATTGGATGCCACGCCCCCATACCGCCCCAGCCCCAACCTTTAACAAATTTTGAGCTAGAGTCACCAAATTTGGAAGGAAGATAGCTTTTTGGCATCCCCATCTGCACCAGACAATCGTTGAGGCAGGGTACACCCCTGCCGTATCCACACACCATTGCAATCTCTTTTAATCTGTTTTACTACTGGTTTCGAGTATACCGCAGTCGGGTGCGTCCGACTGCAACGTTTCTACTTGTTTTTTTTTGTCGTGGTGAAAGAAAACGAAGAAGGGTGTTCAGGCATGAACATAAATAGTAATAAGATAAGACTAAAAACATTTCTGTGCGCACTCCAGGTCAAGCAGGTAGACGAACTGAGAGTGCAAGGGACACATGTGTGTAACAATTGTCTCTAACGAAATGAGCGAAACACAAAATGTGTATGCAATAAATAGAATAATTCGAATGTCTTCGGTTTAGCCAAATTTTTCATTCCGTTTTACGCTTCATTCATTCTAATTCACTCCACTGAGTGACCTTGGTTATGAGTCGCAGCACACAACAAAATTCATTTCATTCAATTCATTCTGCCTCTAACTCACTCAATTTAACTCAATTCATAGCATTCAGCAAAACGTACGTTGTGAGTGAAGCCATGCAGCTCTCTAGTCCACATAAAACACTCATATGAAAAAAAAAATGAAATATTTATTGCACTAAAATTTTATTTGCTTATCGATTCAAAAACTTAATATTTAGCAATATTATACTTTATTTACTGCTCGAAAGCTAACATATTGAATTAATTCCTATATAAATGATATTTTTTTGGGGTCGTTAACAGATATCTTCCTACCAAATTTTGCGACTCTAGCTCGAATACTCTGGATGATACATACACATGTTTATAGCGAAGCTTTCCGGAGTTTTAGGGGGGGGGGGGGGGCTTGGGCAGTATGGATGGACGTGGCATCCAAAGTTTTTATGAATTCGGTTGGGGGTCGTCATCTCCTATCATGGCACCAAATTTGGTGGCCCTAGCTCAAAAACTGTAGGCGTTTCTAATGGGGGTGAAATGGGTGGCGGTGGCTCCAAAATTTTGGATGCAGTTTTTGAAGGTTGTTGGAAGCTATCTTGTCCCCAAATTAGGTAGTTCTACCTGTAAGGGCGTGCGAAATAGGTATGTTAATCGTTTTGAGTTTTCGAATTTATCGATTTACCAGCCTCCCAGTTGTCGTAGTACTCCAATCTTGACACTTTAATTTACTTTGCCATAGATAAAGACATTTGCAAAGTGTCAAGTCTCTTACCTGAAGGGTGTGGAAAAATGTTGTGAACATTCGGAAGGACAGACACCATGACGGACATTGCACAAACTCAATATTCTCTTCCCGAATATCGAGTAAAAAATGACTTTTGCGACGTCAGCAAAACAACCTGCAAGCAGCAAAAAGTTTGAGCCAACCACGCAATCTAGTTAAGATTGCTACATACCAATCAGAAGAAAGCTAAGTACACAATATTGTACGAATAAACAAAAAATTACATGAAGCAATTTAAATACACTTCCAAATAAAACTAAAAAGAATACCAAAGGGTTTCACAGCTCGGCAGAAAAACATTGACGATCTGCCGTCTGAATCCGATGGAGTTACATAGTTACAGAGTTTGCAAAGCATCTAAATAACCTTAAAACTACGTTTTAAACAAACCACACTAAAACGCTGCAATGGCCTAAAGTAACAACAGAAAAAATAAAAGAGCGCAAAAGCAGTCTTTAACATTTTATTAGGAATAGGATGCCGCAACCACTTCTTGAAGTTTTCTTGAACCCGAAACGAAAGGCTTAAAAATAAAAGGTCCACCAAATATACAAACTTCAGCTCTCATTGCAACATTGAACCATCGGACGCAACCGACTGCGGTATATTCGATACCAGTAATAAACAGATAAAAAGAGACCTGATTGCATTGGGATGCGGATACGGCAGGCCTCAAAGATTGTCTGATGCAGATGGGGATGCCAAAAAGCTATCTTCCTTCCGAATTTGGTGACTCCAGCTCAAAGTCTGTTAAAGGTAGGGAAAGAGGGGCTGTGGGCGGTATGGGGGCGTAGCTTCAAAGTTTTTTATTCACATCTATGTGGAATGTCAGCTGCTATCCTCCTACCAAGTTTATTGACTCTAGTTTAAAAATAATAGAATATGGTGGAAGGGGGGCTGGGGGCTGGTATGGGGTGCGTGGCTTCCAAAGTTTTGCTGCAGATCTATTTATGATGTCAATTGCTATCCTCCAACCAAATTAAGTGACTCTAGCTCAAAGTTAGTAGAATATGGTGGAAGGGGGGCTGGGGGCGGTATGGGTGGAGGGTGGCATCCAAAATTTTGGGCCTCTTCATCACCAATCTTGGCACCAAATTTGGTGGCTTTAGCTCAAAAGCTGTGGAAAATATGGGCGTTTTTTATTTTAAAATGCAGAAGGCTGGAGAACGGGGGGCGTGGCTCCAAAACTTTGATGCAGTTTTCGTCGTTTCGAGTTATCTTCCTACCAAATTTGGTGACTCTAGCTTAAACACTTTTGAAGATACAAGTATTCCCGTTTTTAGCGAAGCGTTGGGGAGGCTAGGGCAGTATGGGTGGGTGTGGCATCCAAAAATTATTTCGCTTTTTTTTTGGGATCGTCAACACCTACCTTGCCACCAAATTTGATGGCTCTAGCTCAAAAACTGTGGAAGATATAGGTATTTCTGCTTTCATCTGTGTGGTGGCTGAGGGCATGGTAATTGGTAAGTGTGGCTCCAACTTTTTGGATGCAGTATTTTGGGGGTTGTTAGAAGCTATCTTTTCTCTAAATTTGGTTGGTCTTGCTGTAAAGGCTTTCGAAATAGGTGGATTTATCGATTTTCAGTTATCGATTTTAACAATTTGTCTTTAACTGTTAACAGTCTTGACACTTCCATTTACTCGGTCATAGATAAAGTTATTTGCAAAGTTTCAAGTCTCTAGCTTGATCAAAATTTTGGATGCCACGCTCATTCAAACTGCCCTAGTCGCTCCCAACTGCCCCAAAGCTTCGCTAAAAACAGTAATGCGTGTCACCAAATTTCGTAGGAAGATAACTGGTAAGGACCTACTAAAGTTGGAAGCACGCCTAGCCGTACCCCAGCTAGCCACCTGCATTTTGAAATCAGAACCTAACTAGAGCCACCATATTGGGTGGGAGGATGGCAACTGACGATCCCAAAAAAAATTAATAAAAACTTCTTAAGCCACCAAACCAATACCGCCACCAGGCTTTTTCCACCACTTAATATTATTTTTGAGCTAGAGTCACCAAATTTGGTAGGAGGATTGCAATTGACATCATACACTTGTCTGCATACAAAATTTGGAACGAAAGTAATATGCAAAAAACAAGTAGAAACGTTTCAGTTAGACGCAACAAATATAGATCGTTTGTCTTTCGTTGGTGACGGTTGTGATTTTGAGTGCTCTCAGTAATTTATTAGTTTCCTGTGTTGTTTACGGTGTGTATTTCGGCTTTATTTGGTAATAAATACTAGCAGTGATCGCAGATATACTTTGTAAATGTTTACGTGTGAATAACAAAATATTGCAAACTTAATAGTCATTTCAATGTGCAGCTGAACTGACTCTGCATTGCTTTAAAATAAAGAAAACATACGTACATATGTACATTCGTTTTTTCTGCTCTTGTCTACTCTGAGTATTCGTCCACTAACAACAAACAGCTTGTCTATTTTTCTTGCTCTCGCTCCCCAGCATTCAGTCTGCTGCAGCTTTCGTCCGCTCCTATCCGGCGTACTTGCCGTTGCATTTGCCTACGCGCTCACGCTCTCTCGCTTATCTTTTTACCGTTTTGTCGCGCTCATTGCCTCGAAACTGTCTTACTCTTAAATTTGCACATTACCTTGTTTTGATATTGCATATCAATTGTAATAATTGATTAATTTTATTTTTATTTTTTATTGTATAAAATCATAATGCTAGTTTGCTGCAGTACCAATTGCAAGTTGGTTGGAACAACCAACCAAGATTTTATATTGTGTAGATTGTGTGATAACATGATACACATGAAATGTGCTGACCTTACAGCCAAAATTAGGGACTGCTTGCTGGCTGACACAGGCCTGAATTGGTACTGTGAGCCATGCAACGAGGTGGTGAAGGAAACTTCCCAATTTATGAGGCAGACTCATGCCGGTTTTAAGGCTATGCATGTTGCATTTAACAACCTGCATATGTCATTTGAAGACCTAGAATCTAACTTCAAAAATGGCAAGGTGATAACCGAATCTCCGAAGCGAAAAAAGTCTTGCTGTCCCAAATGTTCCGCCCACTAAATCCTTTCTAGTGCCTAGCATTAATCCCCCAGCAGGTATTTCAGCTAGCCCGCTTATGTTGCTTAACTCGCCTATTAGAAATCTAGACTCTAACGGTCAATCTATCAACATAACTCCCGATCTTTCTGTTTCAACAGCCTGTGTGCCGACTGATTCTACATTAGGTACAGCACGGGTCCACAAGCCTCTTGTTGTTGTACCCGTAAATAAGTTCATATTCGTGTCAAGGCTTGCCTCCGATACTTCATTGGAGGATGTAAATGCCTACGTTAAAATTGATTCCCCGCGTATTACTGTGGAAAAGTTTAAATTTAAACACGCCCGAAGCATATCTTCTTTCAAGTTGGGTGTTCCGCCCGAATTTTGCACAACAATTTGTTCTGAAAAGTTTTGGCCACCAAAGCTCGTGGTAAAGGAGTATGTTAACAGGCGAAACAATGTCAATAATGGCATAAGAATCAGTAGTGCACCGCCGGTTATCCATCCTGTTGCCTCAACTTCGGCGGCAAAAAACTAATAAAAGTAGTTAGCTTGGCATATCAAAATATTCGAGGCCTTAACACTAAACTTTCTAATCTTTATGTAAACAGCTTATCTTTTGATGCACAGATAGTTGCATTCACAGAAACCTGGTTAAAACCTAATATATCTGATTATTCCGTTTTGCCTAATATGTATAACTTGTACAGATGCACCACCGGCAAGGGGGGCGGTGTTCTCATAGCTGTTGACTCTTGTATTTCCTCTGAACAGATTCATTCATATGATCATCCGGATATTGAGTTCATATGTGTTAAGCTATTATGTAGCGGCCGCTCTTTGTATATTACTTGCTCTTACATTCCTCCCAATTCTGATAATAACATTTACATAACCCATTTGAATGCTCTGCTACTTGTTTCGTTGGACGGATATGGATCAACTTATAGTGGTTGGTGATTTTAATTTGCCACATGTTGTATGGTCTGTGAATGACACATCTTCAGCGCAATTACCGGCCACTTCTGATGATTTTATCAATTCTTTAAAGACACGTTGCTTCAGCATACTAATTGGTCTCAAATTTATTCTTGTAGTGATATGGATACTGCCATCACCATTTTTTACAAGACCTTAAATTCGCATTTAGATATCTGTGTTCCCCTCACTGTTCCTTCGAGTGAAAATAAACCACCCTGGTTTACGAGGGAACTATCAAAATTAAAAAACGTGAAGACAAGATCCTATAAACAATTAAAAAATCTGGAAATACAATAGATTTATCCTCGTATATAATTGCAAAGTCTGCTTTTATTTCTGTAAACACTTTTTGTTATAACAATTATCTCAATCGTTGCAGATCAAACTTTTCGCTCGATCCGAAACAGTTTTATAAATTTGTTAACTCAAAACGTAAATCTTCATGCTTGCCATCCTCGGTTTACCTTGATAATACAAAAGCAAATTCCGATCAAGCAGTGGCCGATCTATTTGCTGAGTATTTTCAATCGGTATACTCATCGAGTTCATATAGTTGCAATAATTCGTATCCTTTTCAAGTTCAAGCGTCAAACTGCATTTATGTCCCCGTTATAGCTGAGTGTACGCTACTAGGCGACCTTAACTCTATCAAACCCGGCTTCTTGCCCGGTCCAGATGGAGTGCCAGGTTGTATACTTAGATTCTGTGCGGATTCACTTTGTAAACCTTTACATAAATTATTTAACTTATCGGTTGACTCAGCTTTGTTTCCTGGTATATGGAAGGAATCTTTTTTTATTCCACTTCATAAAAATTCTAAGTTGTCTGCCATTCCGAAAGTCTTTAAAAAAATTATATGCTCTCAATTGCAGCACTTATGTTGTTCAATTTTATCCCCTTATCAACACGGTTTTGTAAGGCGAAGATCTACTACCACTAACCTTCTTGAGTTCACCTCAATTGTTGTCAAAAGGTTTCGGGATAAAATGCAGACTGACGTCATTTATACAGATTTTAGTAAGGCATTCGATTCCGTAAGTCATTCTTTGCTGCTCGAAAAATTAAATATTATTGGATTTCCAGCGAAACTCTTGTCGTGGCTTTCTGAGTACTTGTGTGGCCGAACACAAAAAGTGGTTTTTAAATCTTCTGTATCCAAATCTATTTTAGTTACCTCCGGTGTCCCTCAGGGGAGTCACCTAGGACCATTGCTATTTAATCTCTTTATTAACGATCTTCCTGCTGTTATTACTAATTCTCGTGTATTTATGTTTGCTGATGATGTAAAGCTATGTTTAACCTATAATGATGATTCTCTTTGTAACTTACTACAGTCAGACTTTGGTGCAATGTCGGCTTGGTGCCGTTATAACTTATTTAATTTAAATTGTTCAAAATGTAAAATCATGACTTTTTGTAGAGGTACCCCTCATACTACTCACTACGTGCTTGATGCTTCACCACTTGTCCGCGTTTTTGAAATTAAAGATTTAGGCATCATTCTTGATAGCAAATTAAAATTTGATTCTCACATATCGTCGATGGTCAATAAGGCCATAAACTCTCTTGGCTTCATCAAGCGGTAGTCAAAAGAGTTTAATGATCCCTACACCACTAAAACGCTATATACATCCTTAGTACGTCCCATCCTGGAGTCCCTGGTCCCCGCAATACGGGATTCACCAGGATAGAATTGAATCTGTGCAGAGAAAATTTCTTCTGTTTGCGCTTAGATGTTTTAACTGGGTTCCTGTAATAGACCACCCCCCTATTCAAGTAGACTTCTTTTAATTAATCTTCCTTACCTGTTGAACCGTAAAATTATGCATGGTGTAGTATTTATCACTAATCTACTTAATGGTGAAATCGACTCATCAGTTCTTCTAAGTCGAATAAAATTAAATGTTCCCATTAGATCCACACGTAACTTTTTACCCCTCAGCCTCGATCGATGCTCAAGCAACTATTTAATTCATGAACCATTTCGCGTATTATGTTCTGACTACAACAAGCTTTATTCTCTTTTCTCTCTGGAGACCTCGACTCCAGTACTCAAACGATCTATCCTTTCTGCCTTATCTAATCGTAACAACTAATCACTAATCTACCACTGGTCTGTTTGGGTTTTTCTGGGTTTTTCCCAATCCACGCAACAAATGTTGGGCCACTTATTTTCTTGTTGAATTCCGCAGAGCTTTAACGTTAACTTTAAAATTATTTCAACCTTAATTTACTTTGAGAACTACATATAATTTTAAATTTTACTTTAAACTTAATTATTTTTATTATAATTATTTTAAATTATTTTTATTTTCATGTCGGCTGCTCATAGCTGACAATAAATAAATAAATAAATACACTGATCTGCATACAAAATTTGGAACGAAAGTAATATGCAAAAAACAAGTAGAAACGTTGCAGTTAGACGCAACCGACTGCGGTATACTCGATACCAGTAATAAAACCGTAAAAAGAGAACGCAGGACTCTCATAGAGCCCAATTGTTTGCTTTTGTCTAGACCGGTGAGACGTTAGAAAAATGCAAGTCATTCTGTTTGCTAAACCAAGCTGTGCAGCAGCAATACACAACAGAGTATGCATATAAGTTTACATATACTATTTATGTAAATTTTTGTGAATGGGCGTATGTTCTGTATGCAGTTTTTGTGGACTTGGGCTTTTTAGTGATTTTTGTTGTTTTGTTTCGATTAGGTACCATAAATAAATGAAATTTTATGTATTATTATTATACCCTGAACGCATAAAATAGGTAAATCAGGGTATAATGGTTTTGTGCAAAAGTATGTAACAGGCAGAAGGAAGCATCTCCGACCCTATAAAGTATATATATTCTTGATCAGCATCAATAGCCGAGTCGATATGGCCATATCCGTCTGTCCGGCCGTCTGTCCGTTTTTATGAACGCGTAGATCTCAGAGACTACAAAAGCTAGAGACTTCAGGTTTAGAATATAAGGTCTCCTATACCATGAGCAGAACAAGTTTGTTTCAAATTATCGATAACTATTATGGTTTCCGATATACACATGCAATCAATTACAAAATATTACGAATTTGAAAAATGATAAAATGGGGGTTAAAATGGGTAACGATGTCAAAATTTCGTCCAAATCAATTGAGAAACACCTGAGATATCGTAAAGCTAAGTCAGTTATTAGTGTTGTTTAAATTGATCATTATTTGAAGCATAAATTTAGGGCGCAAGGAGTTTTTTTTTTATTTTTATTATTAGATGAAGCGTTGAATCCGTACAATGCAGAAATAGTATCATAACAACACATTTATAAAATAAATAACAGAAGCAAACCTCATGCTTCGCGCATGAGGACTTACAAATATTCTCATATAACAAGGTGGTTTTTAAGTTTGTCCAAAAGTTTTGGCAAAACCTTTTCTTAATAATCGCCTTAGAGGCCTGGTAGGTAGTAAGCATTTTGCAAGTGCACTTTGGTGTCTTCTTAGCCTATCACTATATCTGCTAGTGTGCCTTCCAATCTGCTCGTCCACTGTATGCAGGTTCAGGTCACGATGCAGGGTGGTGCCGCGTACATAAAAAGGACAGTTGGTAATGGCACGCATGGCACGATTTTGCAATACCTTTATGCATTTAAAGTTCGACTTTGCAGCTATTCCCCAAATCTACACTCCGTATAGCCAGATCAGGGCTACACAATGCACGTAGACTGCTCTTTTGGCTCTGAGTGACATGCTTCTTCTGTTGATCAGCCACCGCAGTTGTTGCATTCTTTGACCGCATCTCCGAGCCGTAGCTTTCAAATGCGGGCCAACAGTCAGACGCTTGTCAAGGGTGATCCCGAGGTATTTAGCCAGCGAGGGCTGTTCCAAAGTTACGCCTTCCAGTTGTATGGGTGGGGTGTGGTCAATAAGGGTCTTCAAGGTGAAGCAGGGATTGGTGGTCTTTAGTGGATTGACTTTGAAATTCCATCTTTTGCACCATGAGCCAATGTAATAAGGTACTCTTGGATTCCATCTGCTGCTTCATTGCGACATTCAGAGTTGTAGAGCAGTGCAATGTCATCGGCGTAGGTAGCAAGTAGAGCCTTCCTGGGAACTTCCATATGATACTCATTTGGGCAGGGCAAATCTGCAGTATACATTGAGTAGAGCAGCGGTCCAAGGACGCTGCCTTCTGGGATTTAATTACTTCGGCAATCTCTTCAACCCTGGCAGGTTAAATGGGTAAGGACATTTGTTGAGGTGTTTGTAGGCTATCAAGTGTCTGTCTTTCCTGTTCCATTGTAGCGAATTGGTAATGGGTGAACCTATTCTCCAAATGATGTGCAAATGAATTGGCCTGCTCCTCTTCATTTATTGCAAGTAAGCCTCCCGGACACCTAATGGGAACCTGTCTTAACGGTTGTCTTTTAAGGGACTTGGTGCACATCCAAAGCGAGTATCCAGCATCCACAGTATAGTCCATATCAGCAAGCTTCTGCTCAAAAAAGTTGCTTCGAAGTTCTCTTAAGACATTTCGTAGTTGCTTCGCAGCCCGATTCCATAAAATTCTGTCCCAGGAGTCTTGAGATCGGATTGCTCGCCTCCGGAGTCTTCTTTTCTGCGTCAAAAGCTCTCTGGCCTCTCTTGTTAGGACTATTCCATAGGTGGTGCCTGTCCGAGGAACAGTAGGCGTTGAGGCACCTGCAGCCCTGCAAATACTTTCTGTGAAGTTATCAACAGCCATTTCAATGTCTTCACCAGAATTTAGCGTAGTATTCAGCTGAATCGAGTTCTCCAATTGTTGGCTAAAGACAAGCAAGTCAGCGTGTTTGGTGACTAGCCGAGGGCTTGGATTGACATTAGCACCATCTGTCTCAATGTTGATGATTAGAGGCAAATGATCAGAGTCCAAATCCCAGCTTTGAGTTATAGTAGCTCGAGAGTCAGGTATTCCATGGTACACTGCAAAGTCAATGCACGAAGGCGTATGACCAAGCACGTATAGGTGCCTGGTTGGCGATCCAGTTGCAAGGATCTTGGCTCCAGTGACAGAGATGGCTTCTGCTAGTTCTCGCTAGTGTCGCCCCAAAGCCAATGTCGGGCATTCCAGTCGCCACCAATCAAATACCTTTGGCCAGAAGCACGTAGTGTGTCGATAAAGTATCTTTCATCGATCCTCATGCTGAGAGGGCAGTAAAACTAAACTCCACGTCACCCAATCCTGTAGCTACTTTTACTGATGACATTTGTATGCTGCATGTCTCAATAACCTTTTGTGGAAAATGCCGAAGAGTTGTCCTGACGAACACTACAGCTCCGCCAACGCTATTATTATTACGCGATGGCCTAAATGCTGGATAGAAAGTATATCCATATATCTTTACAGTATGTCTACGCTGTTGTTGTGCGCGAAGAGCTCAACTTCTTTAGCTTTTCTTGAAATGCCGTTAGCATTCCGAATAAGAATCTTTAGTAGATTCATTGTGGCGGTAAAACGTTGTTTTGAAACTGAGTATTAGGTTTATACCCAGCCCATTGTTTGATCGTGTTGGCCATTTCAAATACCATTTATTCCAGTTTTTCAAGGCGTTGATTGGCTTGGCTGTTATACTGTTGCTGTTCTTGCTGCTGCTGCTGCAACCACATAAGAAACTGCTGTTGCTGTTGTTGTTGGACCTGCTGTTGCTAATCCTGAAATTGTTGCTGTTGTTGTTGTAACAATGCTTGAACTTCAACTGAATTTGGTTGCTGAACATTCATACGTTGTTGCTGCGATATCTGTTGCGCTTGTATATTGTGAAGACGTCTCTGAGCCGGTCCCACCCTAAAGGGCATTGTATTTTAATTGCCTTTTGCTACTGTGGCATTGGATACTCTTGTGTTTTCGCCAGTGCCTACAGATGGTTGATGTTGAGCAATACGTCGCTGCTGTTGAGTTTGTTGCTGCTGTGCTGTTGATTGGTTTGTACTCTTCTGGCGATTAAGGCTGGTTCGCACTTTGGTAAGTAGTAAGTAGCGAGTCGAGTAGACAGTAGCTCGGTAAGTAGCTACTCGCCAAAAACTGTTCGCACTTATAAAATTAACTGATTAGTACAGTGCATTAGTAGTGTGCGGTCGGCAGCGAGATGAGTGTGCAGCGCAAAAAATCATCCCGCCGAAGAGACATGTTTACTCCACAACAGCTTGGAAATAATGAGCTGTACTGTTTCAAAACGTTCTGACTTGCTGAGTGGCCAGTAGACAGTAGCTCAGCCGCGCTACTCGCACACAAAAATAGAGTAGATTCTATTCTGTTTTTAGTCGAGTAGCGAGTCAGCTGACTAAATTACTTGCCTAAAATTTTGCTGTTCGGACACTGTCTACTCGACTCGCTACTTACTATTTACCAAAGTGCGAACCAGCCTTTTGACTGCAAGGAAGGAAACTGTTGCTGGTCTCTGGAAATGACTACATGACCAGTCTTATTTGGACTATTCGTCTTTCTTGCAGGCCCCATAGATCTGCGAAGAAACTCCTGGTACTTTTGGCACCCTTCATAGCTGTCCATATGATTAAAACTACAATGGTAGCATGTGAGCTGTGCATCTACGGGGCGTGTACATTGTGTGGTTGGATGATTTTCGCCACACTTTGCACAATTGGGGTGTCTGCGGCAGTATTTAGCTGTGTGGCCGTACTCTTGGCATCGACGACATTGTGCAATTTCAGTAGACTTTCGCATTCTTTCAATCCTTACTTTCTGTCGGCAGAGGGTCTTTACTTGGTAGATTTCATTAATTTTGGCACAAGGCTTTATATTAATGAAAAAGATATTAAGTTTATCGTCTTTATTAATCCTTGAACCAGGGTTGTGGATGTGAAGAACTTCATAGCCTAAACGTTTCAGATCGGCAGTAATGTTATTGTTTAAGGTGCTGTGATGTAAGTCTCTTACTACAATACTGTGTGCTTTTTCTGTTTGCATTTGGTATGTGTGGAACTGTTTCTGTAAGTGTCACTGTCTTTGTGAAAAATTCTGACCGTTTCCCCTTGATAAGCTTTGACGACAACGTTATTCAAATTTGCCACTTCCTTTATAAGTTCGAAGAAGTCATTTAAGTAGTTTATATTAACAACAATTTTCGGTGGTTTCGGGGGATATGTTTCAGGTTGATGTTCATCAATATGATCACTGTCAACATCAGTATCCTCAATCATTACGTCTTCCTCATGCTCTTCATTAGTAGAGATATCCGTGTCAAGAATGGCAAATCTATTACTAGAGTTTACCTGTCGGCTAGTGGTGGGGAACGAGTGCAGAACCTGGCTGCCGCTTTATCTTTTCGAATAAGGGAGGGCGGCGAAGCCCCGTTTGTGTATTTTTTCACTTTTTTAATTAATGATATTATAGCTTCGCATTCACTTTCTATCACTAACAGCGACTTTATAGGGTTACTGTTCACAGTTTGTATCTAATCCAAATATATTTGCAAAAAAAACCCAGGCTTGTGACAAACCCTGGTCCACAAAACTCTTCCCATAAATGCGCTTAAGTAAAAAAAAAACAAGATTTCGTCTTCCAAGACAGTTACATATCAGTTAGTAAGATCAGCAATATCAAAACTGAAATTTAAATGCTTAAGAGGTCGAAGTCTTGTTTTTTATACGTAGACTACGTTATTCGGCAAGATAGGGGTGTCACTTTGAAGTAGAATTTTGTTAATACTTTATACAAACACAATTTAAATTTCAAGTTGGTATATAAATAAATTATTGTGTTAGTTTTCGAATTGTATATAAAGTATAGTTATTGAATCCATAGCGAATTAAAATTTTTAGTGCATTAAATTTTGCAGTTTTGTCATATGAGTGTTTGATGTGAAATAAAAAGATGTTAGCAAAGCGTGACCAAGCGCGATAGCGCATAGCTTATGCATATGGTTTCAGTTGCCATTGTGCTCAGAGGCCCTTATGGGCAACTGGCATTAATAAATTACTCGGGAACCACGCAAGATATTTTGAATTGGTTTTTATACTCGATACCGAAGGTAAAGAGTATATTGGGTTTGTGCAATGTCCGTCATGGTGTCTGTCCGTCTGTCCATCTGTATGAACGCATCTTTTTTCCACACCCTTCAAGTTAACGACTTCAAACTTTGCAAATGACTTTATCTATGGCATAGTATATTAAAGTGTTAAGATTGGAGTTCTACGATATCTAGGGGGCTGGCAGATCGATAAACTCGATAACGCAAAATCGATAGATCCAGCTATTTCGAAAGCCTTTACATCTAGAACTATCAAATTTGGGGAGAAAATAGCTACTAACAACCCCCAAAAAATGCATCAACAATTTTGGAGCCAAGCTCACCCATGCCGCCCCCAGCCCCCACGCAGTTTAACACCAAAAATGCCCATATCTTGTAGTTTTTGAGCTAGAGCCATCAAATTTGGTGCCAAGATAGGTGTTGACTATCCCCGATCAAAATCATTAAAACTTTGGATGCCACGCCCATCTATACTGCCCTATCCGCCCTCAACCGCCCCAATGCTTCGCTAAAAACATTGGTGAGTGTATCTTCCAAAGTGTTTGAGCTAGAGTCACAAAATTAGGTAGGTAGATAACTGGTAACGACTTCCAAAAAACGGCATCAAAGCTTTGGAGCCCCACCCACCCATTCCGCCCCCAGCTTCCTCGCAGCTTAAAAACAGAAATGTTTATATCTATTACAGTTTTTAAGCAAGAACCACAAAATTTTGTGCCAAGATAGGTGATTACAACCCCCAAAAAAATGCATTAAAACTGTGGATGCCACGCCAATTCATTTGATTTATTTATTTATTTGTTGCTTATTAATCCTAGTGCTACAAGTAGACATACTTATGAATTAATGCACTAGTCACATTTGAAAATTACTGTTTAAGATAACAAAAGTTAAAAATACTTATGTACTAAACATTTAAGAAAAAATTTTCAATTAAAAAGAAAATATCAATCGTATTGGCTATTAAATACCTTAACTAAAGTTGCTATTGTTATTATTATTATTTATTATTATTAATATGCATTATGTATCTTCAAACATGTTGCTGTAAATATGATTTTAGTTTAGATCGAAAACCTGATGTGCTTCTAACGGTCTTAATTTCAAATGGCAGCTGATTCCAAAGTCGAGCACCCCATACAAAGAACTGCCTGTCGGAGCATGCAAGCTTAGTTCTTGCACAGACAACATTACAGGTTCTTAATGATACCGCAAAGCGTAATTTGTCATATAAATAGTCAGGCGTTCGTGTGTATATTATTTGGTGTAGCAGATTTAAAGTCTTGTACTTTGTCCAGTTTTTTAAGTCTAAGTCAAAAATACGATTTGCAAAACATGTAACATGAACATACCTACTAAGTCCAAACGCGTAACGTGCTATACTATTAAAGGCTACGTTAAGCTTATGCTGACTAGCAATATCACAATTTGCAAATATTTCTATGCCATAAAATAGTATGGGGGTAAGAAGAGTTTTGGCAATGGTTAATCTTGTTTTAACCGGTAGCCAGGGCTGTGTGAGCGCTAGGTGCCGAAGAACGCCGTAGGTCTTCCCCACAGCCTTATTGACGTGGTCTTTCCATGTAAGTGCATTATTGAATGTTATTCCTAAATTGTCAGCCTTATCCACATACTTTATTTCTACATTATCAACGCACAGTTTACCTAAGTTGCCAACATTAAGTTTTTTCTTATAAATAACAATACATTTACACTTAGAGGGGTTCAAACAAAGGCCATTGTTATTTGCCCATCGAGATACACGTAACAGATCATTATTACAAAACATGACACACTGGTTAATCTGACTTAAAGGACGACTCACATATAACTGGACATCATCAGCTTCACACATAGACAAAACATCTGGAAGATCATTAACATAAGTTGCAAAGAGAAGAGGACCAAGAATTGACCCCTGTGGAACACCCCGGGTTGTTGTTATGAGATCAGAGGTGGCGTGTTGTACAACGACGGCCTGTTTTCTATTGAACAAATATGAGGACATAAGCTTAACTGCCGTGTTAAAAAAGTTAAACAGTTTGCTTAACTTTGTTGTCAAAATTTCGTGGCTTACCGTGTCAAAGGCTTTACTAAAGTCAAGAAGCGTTAGAAAAGTAACTTCGCTATTGTCCATATGACTTCTTATGTCCTCAACAATTTTTAAAACGGCGGTTGTACAACTTTTCTTTTTCATAAAACCGGATTGCTTGTTACTAAGAAAGTTGTTCGTGTCCATGAATGTTGAGATTTGTGTTGCCAACAATTTTTCAAAGGCTTTTGATAGCTATGGGTCTATATTCATTTTTATTTTTAGGGATGGGTGTAATTTTCGCAATTTTCCACATCTCTGGGAATGTGGATGTGGTTATAGCATTATTTAAAATATATGTTATGTGTCGTAAAACAAGTGGTAGTAACATTTTAATAAACTTTGGACTAATTCCATCTCTTCCACTTGCATTTGACTTGATTTTGAGGATTGCATTAAGTACATCACATTGACTCACACCTGCTGGACAAACACTTATGTTGACAAAACTACGATTGAGAACATTTACGTCCTGGTCGTCATTTATCACAGATTTACACTTTCCTATTCCTACGCTCTTCAGCTCCTTCCAAAGTTTTTGCGATGAATTTATTCCATCAAACATAAAACCTACGCTTGGCACTATTAATCAAGTCATTAACCTTACGCCTATTAATCTTAAATAGTTGAAGCAGTTGATCAGTCTTGTAGCGTTTCCACTTCTCATAAAGCTTGTCCCTGTTTTTATTGCACTTGTAATACCACTGCTAAATTTAGGTACTGATATTTGATCATACAACATAACTTTATCCATATTATTTACGAAAATGATATCGAGAAGTGTATTAGTAGTTTGTGAAAAATGTGTTGGTGTTGAAGCATTAACAAGGTTTAGACCAAGTTGAAATCGGATAATAAAGCCTGAATAATCTAAGTTCTTATTCGCCTTTTACACACACCCGAGAAGCATCTCTCATACATCTTTGTTTACACCATTTAGATCAAGAAATAAATATTCAATTTGGCTGTCTGGGGGATGAGTTAATACAACCTTACACCTAATTCTTTTTGTTACATACACTGCTACACCACCTGCATGACTTACACGATCAGAACGAAAAACATTGAAGCCATCACAAATAATCGACTGGTCACTTAATTCTGGGACAAACCACGTTTCAGAGACACATACAATATCAACATTGGAATTTACAAAGATATAACGAAATTCATCCATCTTTATAACAAGGCTTTGAGCATTTATATGGCCAATTTTTAAACCGCGAGTCTGCTTATATAAAACTCTAACCATGGCATGGTTGCCCACTTTGGAATTATTCAGGGTTATAGACATCTTATAAGTTTGAATTTAGAACCTAGCTGAAGCACACCAGAATATTTTACAATACAACACTAAATATGTATTAACAATAATAACAACAACAATAGTAGGCACGTAAATTAAGGTAAAATACAAATAAAAATAAGAATATATACGAAAAATGTGACATATGCAAAACACATAAACAGAGACAAATTCAAACTGACGCTCATTCAGGCGCAGCATTAGCAGAAATTGTAGAGCTTTCGGCTTGAAGTTGTAAGAGCTTTTGAAAGCTCTCCACACACATTGGCTCTGCCCTCTCACTGCTTTTAACATAAACGCATGAGCGTCGGCAGAAAACTCCAGATAAAACCTTTTTTTCGCTTCATCCTCATAGCCTCTTTGAACACAGCGTGGTTCTCTCTTGTCAGCTGTTCGTTGATGTAGAAGGGCGCGCACGCGTCAAATCCCAACAACTGCAGTTTAGTAGTTGCTTTGTCGTGCGCCGATACTCTCCCGCTGCCCGCATGAGAGAGATCTTGTCACGTGCGTGTTCTAATTTAATAATTATTGCGGAGTCGACAACAGTGTTTAAATTTTTTGCTTGTTTGACCCTCCATATGTCTCTCTATAAGTCTCGGTGCCGATGTCATTCCCAAGGAAAAATATAAGGTGTTAAAGACTGTTTTCAGTGACTCACCTCACAGAACGGGACCCCATGCATGCAGAGGTCATTTGCCACTTCTGCAGTTGATAGTGTCAACATTTTTGACTCAAGCAAGCCCACCTGTGCCTTTAGCGAGTCCAACACAGCAGCATCTCTCTCCAGTTTTTCAACGCGCTCACCGATTTTCCGCATCTCTGCACTCATGCCGTCTAGCCGCTCATTAAGCAGAGAATATGCGCGCTTCATATTTGTTCATGTTTCGAGCTATCATTTCAGCATGCTCCCCAAGACGCTGGTCGATCAGCTGCAAAATAGGTTTCAAGCCTGGCGCCTTAGCCTGCTTAATGTCTCCATTTGAGTTTTCGCGCAGTCTCTTTTGAATCGGTGCCATTGAGTTGATTTGATGTGTTTATGTGTTTCCCGCAAAGTCACTGAGTGTTTTTGTTAAAGTGAGCTTTTATTCTGTGTGTTTCGTGCTCACATTCGCTGCCAAAGTTCTTTCTCTTTAATTGTTTATTATTGTAATTTATGTTTCCCGCGTCAAGCTGAGAGCAAAATTAATTTGATTGTTTTTCGTTAATTGTGTATTAATTTAGCACAACATTCAAACAGATAATATGCCTCTGTGTAGATCACAACTAACTGTTACTTTCGGTTTTTTAAAAATAACTTTTAGGTAAAAAAAAACAATAAAAACACGTAACGCAAAATAAAAGCATCTGCATAGAATGATTTTTTTTTTTTATTTTTTTTTTTGTGGATGCCACGCCAGTTCATACTGCCCAAGCTGCCCCAAACCGCCGCAAGCCTCACTAAAAACGGGAATGCGTGCATTTTCTAAAGCGTTAAGGCTTGATTCACCAAATTTGGTAGGAAGCTATATATGATAGCTATTAACGATCTCCAAAAAACTGCATCAAAGTTTTGAAGCCACGTCCCCCCGTTCCAAGCCCCATTCATTTTGAAATCAAAAACGCCTATATTTTCCACATTTTTTGAGCTAGAGCCGCCAAATTTGGTCCCAAGATAGGTGATGAAGAAATTCAAAAAATGTGGATGGCGCCACCTACCCATACAGCCCCCAGCCCCCCTTCCACCATTTTCTACTAACTTTGAACTAGAGTCACCAAATTTTGTATGAGGATAACAATTATCATATTAAATAGATCTGCAGCAAAACTTTGGATGCCACGCCCCCAGCCCCCCTTCCACCATATTCTACTAACTTTGAGCTGGAGTCACCACATTCGGTTTGAAGATAGCTATTAACATCATAAATAGATCTGCAGCAAAAGTTTGGATGCCATGCGCCCCCTTACCGCCCCCAGCCACCTTTCCCACAAATTTTACTATTTTTGAGCTAGAGTCACCAAATTTGGTATGAGGATAGCAATTGACATCTTACACAGATCTTCAGCTCCTCCCCAACCCATACCTCCCCCAGCCTATCATCCACCATATTCTTTTAACTTGAATTGCAATCAGCTCTCTTTTAATCTGTTTTACTACTGGTTTCGAGTATGCCGCAGTCGGGTGCGTCCGACTGCAACGATTCTACTTGTTTTTTACTGGTATCTAGTAGACCGCAGTCGGTTGCGTCCGGCTGCAACGTTGCTTCTTGTTTGATGTTAAGGTCTGCAATGCTACATTTCATAAACAGATTTCGGAATTTTGTATTTAAAAAATAAAAACATATATATGGAACTACTGCGGTTTTCCTTTAATTAAGCATTAAAAAAATAACTGTTTGAAGTTCAAACAAGTATAACTGCAAAGTTTTGTTTTTTGTTGTGCAATATGTGAAATCATTTGTGGGCATTTTTAATGCTGCCAGTTGACAACGCCTTGAAAACAGCATCAGCTGATAGATGGCAGAGCCATAACAAACCACTTCTGTTACTTCAGATTGCAAAAACGGATCAGATGCACATCTGAGAAACCTTCGCTCCATTGTCCCTTTCCTATTTTCTGTTCCTTGAGCTCTTCGATGGCCAATATCCTCGGCAATGGCTTTTTTGTGCAATTTCAGTTAAATCAATTTGGTGATGATTTTTGAACAGATGATTGCTGCCAGTCACTAAAAGTTGCCAGACAGTTTGAAGATAGCAGCTAGAGTTGCCGAAAAACTTAACTTTCTTTCCAGCCAAAATTGAATTTTTTTATTTGTATTTTAATAAGCTAATAACAGTCAATTATTATATTAATAAATTCAATAATGTAATTAGGTTTGGTTAGGTTAGAAGCGGTGAGCAGTTTTAGATAAATCCCCCACTCACATAGGCCATATATTGGCCCGTTGTGATGCCGCGTCTTGGAAGAAACAGCCCGAGGCTTGAATAAAGGACAGGATATTTTCGGTTGATAAGAAGAACAAGTAAGAAGGCTCTAGTCGGGATAGCCCGACCAGAAGATACCCTGAACTCAGTTGCAGTCCTTGGATCCTAAAAGTATGCTTCAAATAATGATTACTTTAAACAAAACTCATAACTGACTTAACTTTACGATATCTCTAGTGTTTCTTAACCGATTTGGACGACATTTTGAGAAAAGTTCTATCGTTACTCATTACACCAAACCCCATTTACATTTTCCAAATTCGATATTTTTGTTATCGATTCCATGTGTATATTGAAAACCAGAGTATTTATCGATAACTTGAAGCAATCTTGTTCTGCTTATGGTATAGGAGATTTTATATTCAAAATCTGAAGTCTCTAGCTCTTGTAGTCTCTGAGATCTACGCGTTCATACAGACTGACAGACGGACAGACGGACATGGCCATATCGACTCGGCTATTGATACTGATCAAGAATATATATGTATACTTTATGGGGTCGGAGATGCTTCCTTCTGCCTGTTACATACTTTTGCACAAAACCATTATACCCTGATTTACCCATTTTATGGGTACAGGGTAATAGCGATTTATGTTTTTGCAGAGAGCTGGACAGTTGCAGAAGAGGTGAGAGACCGTTTCCTCCTCCTCCTCGACCCGGAAGCTTCTGCAGAAATCATTGAAGGGGGCTAGAAGTCTCGTTGCGTGAGTTCCCACTAACCAGTGCCCCGTGATGGCCCTGACTACAGCGCACAGCCTAGTCTGTTCAGGAGAAAGGTTGCCTGAGCTCCGCTTTTTACAGCGCGTTGGCCAGGTTTGGCCAGAAATCCTACCCGTGGCGGTGGTAAGTTGCCATCTCTTGATCTCGATCGAAGTCTAAGCTTGCAGTTGGGTATACCCATGAGGATACCCATGCTCTTCTTGTCTGTGAGGAGAGGCTTGGTAGTACCATGGTTTTTTTAAGGGGGCAGCAGTGTCTTCCGTCCTCTATCCCAGACGGCTTGCTGGCTGCATCTGAACGATACACCTGAATCGTAATTGGCCTAAAACCGTAGTGTGCAGCACCGCTGGCTACGGGCAGAGACTCGTCTATCATCGTTGATGACGAGGATCACCTGTCGGCTGTTGCCTTCTGGCGTCTCGACATCGGCAATCTTCCAATCCTGAGTACCTGGTCGGGGCTACTTATTTGCAAGGGCTTGAGAATTCTATCGGGTTCCTTTCATTTGGCAGAAACCAAAACTTTCGCTCTGGGTCGACATGGCGCGTGTTTCGCTCCGGGGTAGACTTCCCCCAGCAAAGCCACAGCTTTTTTGTAAAGCTCTGCGAATTTTTCGTCCTCGCAGGCTAATACTTTGATGTTGCCCTGATGCCAACCAGCATTGGATCAACGAGAAGTCGGTCCACCAGACAGCTCCATGAGATCGACCACCTTGTCTTGTAGCTCATTCTCTACAGCCATCCACTTGTTTCGCGGTATATGGCCCTCCTTGTGGCCCCTGTCGAGGACCCCAATGAGAACCTTCTTCTTTGCGGCTTCGGCGAAGGACCAAATGAGCGGCTGTTTTCGCGGCGGTGGCCTAATCCGCTTGGCTTGTAGAGCCTGCTCCTCCTTGGAGCGTTGACGCTTCTGCTTGGCTTTTGCACAAGCGGCCGGGATTGCTGGTTTGAAATCCGGCAATTTGGTCTAAGCCCATTCCACGAGCTTAACCTCATCGGGAGAGGACTGCTGGCCGCTCAGCTTTTGCTGCAGAATTTCTGCCGCCCGCCTTTGGTCTTGGATCGGCGGTTTATTTGCCGCAATAGAAGTGGACACCAGGACGATCACCTGCGTCGCCGACCTGGAAGCTGGTGCCTCAAACTTATGTTGCAACCTCCGAGCTCCAGGAGCCTCTCCAGGTCGGTGTCCGGGGTGTGTTCTTCCTTCACCTGTGCCGCTTGCGGCGTTACGAGCACCTACTGGCGTACCGTTGTCGAGGAGGATGTGCAAGCACCTGTAGGGGATTGGCGATTCCGCGAGTTTTTGAGTGTGACGGACACTGGATTTCTTTTTTTTAAATTGGACCGCGGGAAGCTTAGTTAAACTTGAGATCGGCAGGTTTCCAGAGTTCGCAAAGTAACGACTGAGCTTCCCCTCAGCAACGAGTCCCTCGGCACGATGCTGTTCCACCTAGGACTGGGGTAATTTTAAAGAGTTTTCTCCTCTCGCCCTCTCGGCTTCCAGCCGCCCTCGCGTGAAACTGTAGTCGCACTACCAGTTGTGAGCTGCAAGTACAGCCACCACCTCACGGGCGTGCACTCATAACGGCGCTATGAATGCGTTCCCCTGCAGCGCGTGTTGTTATGTACAAAAAGTTCATAAATACTGACAGCCTTGCTAAACTTATAATAGAAATAAATGTATAGATTTTGTTGACAAGGTCGTTAATCTTGGGATATTATTCAATAGAACTCTGGCTTGCATTGATAAGGTAAATAAAGCAAAAAATGGGAAAAACGTATGGAGTTTTCCGACAGCTTTACCTGATCCTGAACTTTTTACTAGTTAAAAGAAGATTAATGATCGCAATAACCTTAGTGATACCCATCCTGTTTTACGGAGTAGAAATGTTTGGTAATTGTGATTCAGGTAGCCTAAATAAACTCAAAATCACATTCAATAATATTGCTCGTTACGTGTATGGGCTGCAAAGAACTGACCACATAATGGATTCTCACATATCGTCGATGGTCAACAAGGCCATAAATGTTCTTGGCTTCATCAAGCGGTGGTCAAAAGAGTTTAATGATCCCTACAGCACTAAAACGCTATACACATCTCTAGTAAGTCCCATCCTGGAGTATGGATCTTGTGTGTGGTTCCCTCAATACGGGCTTCAACAGGACAGAATTGAATCTGTGCAGAGTAAATTTCTTCTGTTTGCGCTTAGAAGTTTTAACTGGGAATAGACCTACCCATATACTCAAGTAGACTTCTTTTAATTAGTCTTCCTTCCCTGTTGAACCGTAGAATTATGCATGGTGTAGTATTTGTCACTAATCTACTTAATCGAGAAATCGACTCATCAGTTTTATTAAGTCGAATACAATTAAACATTCCTATTAGAATTTTTACCCCTTAGCCATGCTCGTTGCTCCAGCAACTATTTAATTCATGAACCATTTCGTATCATATGTACTGACCATAACAGGCTTTATTCCCTTATCTCTCTGCAGACGTCAAAACCAGTACTTAAACAAGTAGAAACGTTGCAGTCGGACGCACCCCACTGCGGTATACTCGATACCAGTAGTAAAACAGATTAAAAGAGAGCTGATTGCAATGGTGTGTGGATACGGCAGGGGTGTATGCTGCTGCAGGGGTGTATGCTGCCTCAAAGATTGTCTGGTGCAGATGGGGATGCCAAAAAGCTATCTTCCTTCCAAATTTGGTGATTCTAGCTCAAAGTTAGAAGAATATGGTGGATGGTTGGCTGGGGGTGGTATGAGGGGGGGGGGGGGGGGCTTGGCATCAAAATTTTAGCTGAAGATCTATTTATGATGTCAATAGCTATTCTCAAACCGAATTTGGTGACTCTAGCTCAAAGTTAGTAGAATTTGGTAGAAGGGGGGCTGGGTGCTGGGGGCTGGTATGGGGGGGCGTGGCGTCCAAAGTTTTGCTGCAGATCTGTTTATGATGTTAATTGCTATCCTCATACCAAATTTGGTGGCTCTAGCTCAAAGTTAGTAGAATATGGTGGAAGGGGGGCTGGGGGCGGTATGGGTGGGGGGCGCCATCCACTTTTTTTGGGTTTCTTCATCACCTATCTTGGCCCCAAATTTGGCGGCTCTAGCTAAAAAAATGTGGAAAATATAGGCGTTTTTGATTTCAAAATGCAGGGGGCTCGGGATCAGGGGGGGCGTGGCTCCAAAACTTTCATGCAGTTTTTTGGGGATTGTTATTAGCTATCTTCCTACCAAATTTGGTGACTCTAGCCTTAACGCTTTGGAAAATACACGCATTCCCGTTTTTAGTGAAGCATTGGGGCGGTTTGGGGCAGCTTGGTCAGTATGGATTGCGTGGCATCCAAAGTTTTAATGCATTTATTTTGGGGCTATAATCACCTATTTTGGCACAAAATTTGGTGGCTCTAACTCAAAAACTGTAAAAGATATAAACATTTCTGTTTTTCAACTGCGGGGGGGCTGGGGGCGGAATGGGTGGGTGGGGCTCCAAAACTTTGATGCAGTTTTTGGGGGGTCGTAACCAGTTATCTACCTACCAAATTTTGTGACTCTAGCTCAAACACTATGGAAGATACACGCACTACCGTTTTTAGCGAAGCGTTGGGGTGGTTGAGGGCGGATAGGGCAGTATAGATGGGCGTGGCATCCAAAGTTTTTATGAATTGGGTTCGAGACCGTTACCACCTACCTTGGTACCAAATTTGGAGGGTCTAGCTCAAAAACTGTAGTAGATATGGGCATTTTTAGTGTTAAACTGCGGGGGGGCTGGGGGCGGTATGGGTGGGCGTGGCTCCAAAATTTTTGATGCAGTTTTTTGAAGATTGTTAGTAGCTATTTTCTCCCCAAATTTGGTAGTTCTAGCTGTAAGGGCTTGCGAAATAGCTGGATCTATCGATTTTGCGTTATCGAGTTTATCGATTTGCCAGCCCCCTAGTTATCGTAGAACTCCAATCTTGACACTTTAATTTACTATGCCATAGATAAAGACATTTGTAAAGTTTCAAGTCTCTAGCTTGAAGGGTGTGGAAAAAAGTTGCGAACATACAGACGGACAGACGGACAGACGGACAGACGGACGGACGGACAGACACCATGACGGACATTGCACAAACCCAATATACTCTTTACCTTCGGTATCGAGTATAAAAATCGATCCTCTTTTCTTTATCTAATCACTAATCTTCCTCTGATCTGATTGGGTTTTTCTGGGCTTTCCCCAATCCACCCAACAAATGTTGGGCCACTAGTTTTCTTGTTGAATTTCCCAGAGCTTTAACGTTTATTTTTTAATTATTTCAACCTTAACTTACTTTCAGATCTACATATAGTTTTATATTTTACTTTGAGTTTATTTATTATACTCGATACCGAATGTAAAGAGTATATTGGGTTTGTGCAATGTCCGTCATGGTGTCTGTCCGTCCGTCCGTCTGTCCGACTGTCCGTCTGTCCGTCTGTATGTTCGCAACTTTTTTCCACACCCTTCAAGCTAGAGACTTGAAACTTTACAAATGTCTTTATCTATGGCATAGTAAATTAAAGTGTCAAGATTGGAGTTCTACGATAACTAGGGGGCTGGCAAATCGATAAACTCGATAACGCAAAATCGATAGATCCAGCTATTTCGCAAGCCCTTACAGCTAGAACTACCAAATTTGGGGAGAAAATAGCTACTAACAATCTTCAAAAAACTGCATCAAAAATTTTGGAGCCACGCCCACCCATACCGCCCCCAGCCCCCCCGCAGTTTGACACTAAAAATGCCCATATCTACTACAGTTTTTGAGCTAGACCCTCCAAATTTGGTACCAAGGTAGGTGGTAACGATCTCGAACCCAATTCATAAAAACTTTGGATGCCACGCCCATCTATACTGCCCTATCCGCCCTCAACCACCCCAACGTTTCGCTAAAAACGGTAGTGCGTGTATCTTCCATAGTGTTTGAGCTAGAGTCACAAAATTTGGTAGGTAGATAACTGGTTACAACCCCCCAAAAACTGCATCAAAGTTTTGGAGCCCCACCCACCCATTCCGCCCCCAGCCCCCCCGCAGTTGAAAAACAGAAATGTTTATATCTTTTACAGTTTTTGAGTTAGAGCCACCAAATTTTGTGCCAAAATAGGTGATTATAGCCCCAAAATAAATGCATTAAAACTTTGGATGCCACGCAATCCATACTGACCAAGCTGCCCCAAACCGCCCCAATGCTTCACTAAAAACGGGAATGCGTGTATTTTCCAAAGCGTTAAGGCTAGAGTCACCAAATTTGGTAGGAAGATAGCTAATAACAATCCCCAAAAAACTGCATGAAAGTTTTGGAGCCACGCTCCCCCTGATCCCGAGCCCCCTGCATTTTGAAATCAAAAACGCCTATATTTTCCACATTTTTTTAGCTAGAGCCGCCAAATTTGGGGCCAAGATAGGTGATGAAGAAACCCAAAAAAAGTGGATGGCGCCCCCCACCCATACCGCCCCCAGCCCCCCTTCCACCATATTCTACTAACTTTGAGCTAGAGCCACCAAATTTGGTATGAGGATAGCAATTAACATCATAAACAGATCCGCAGCAAAACTTTGGACGCCACGCCCCCCCATACCAGCCCCCAGCACCCAGCCCCCCTTCTACCAAATTCTACTAACTTTGAGCTAGAGTCACCAAATTCGGTTTGAGAATAGCTATTGACATCATAAATAGATCTTCAGCTAAAATTTTGATGCCAAGCCCCCCCCCCCCCCCTCATACCACCACCAGCCAACCATCCACCATATTCTTCTAACTTTGAGCTAGAATCACCAAATTTGGAAGGAAGATAGCTTTTTGGCATCCCCATCTGCACCAGACAATCTTTGAGGCAGCATACACCCCTGCAGCAGCATACACCCCTGCCGTATCCACACACCATTGCAATCAGCTCTCTTTTAATCTGTTTTACTACTGGTATCGAGTATACCGCAGTGGGGTGCGTCCGACTGCAACGTTTCTACTTGTTTTAATATATTTTGAATATTTTGTTTTGCATTAATTTACATTTCATGTCAGCTGCTCATACTGAGTTAGAGACTTAAAACTTTCCAAATGTCTTTATCTATAGCATAGTAAATTAAAGAGTCAAGATTGGAGTTCTACGATAGCTACTCCGCGCTACGCCCCCAACGGCTTTAAAACAGAAATGCCTATATCTTTCACAGTTTTTGAGCTAGAGCCACCGAATTTCGTGCCAAGATATATGATGACAGCCCCCAATAAAAGTCATACTGCTAACCACCTTTATCCGTCCCAACGCTTCGCTAAAAACAGGAATGCGTGTATCTTTCATTGTGTTTCACCTTGAGTCACCAAACTTCATACGAAGATAACAGTTAATTTCGCCGTAGGGCATGTTTTTCATTCCGAGCTGTTCAGCGGCACAAAATGCTGGATGAGTAAGCCCTGCAAGAAATATATATATCAAACATCATACAAACACCTACAAATTTTTACTGTTTTTGGTTGTCGTACGTAGACGACGCGTCGCGACGAGCGCAAGGGCAAGTGAAACAAAAACGTCTGCAACATGCTATTTGCTTTCGCGCTCGGTAATACTTACTGAAGCGAAGTCAAAACCAGGCAAAACCACGAAAAGTTCCCAGTTCGAATACATGAAAAAGCTTTTCATGCCAATTACAGTATCTTGTTATTCTATTATCTTTGCCACAATCCAATAATTTCTGTTTTTAATGAATTAAAATATTTATTTATATTTAGTTATTTATTAATTTATATTCTTTATTTATTTATTAATATAGAAATAAATCTGTAAACCAAAATCATTTGCTTTGTCTTTTTTAAATAGTATCAAAATAAATCTACTAAAAAATGGTTAAAAAGGATTAAATTATTTATTTACATCTATGTACTTAAATTATATTTAACAAAAAAAATTACATCATGGGAAGTATAACTTTCAAACAGTGTGTTTACCACAGACAGTCTAATATATAGACTGTGAAATTGCTAACAAAAGCTTTAAGAGCTTTTGCGTCTCATGTTTCCGTCGTCTATCGTACGACAACCTAAAACGGTAAATGTTTTTAAGTATTTATATGCAAGTGTTTGATACATGTATTTCTTGCAGGGCCTGCTTGCCGGGTTTTTTGTTATTTCTGATATTTTTCCTTTTGCTGCAAGAGAAGTTCCCAGCTCGGATACATGAGAAAGAGCTTTTACAACCAATTGCACAGTCTATATATCAGACATTCTGTGGCTCTACCAACAAGAATTCATATAAGCGGAAAGCATGAACGGTAACAAGTTTGTTAGTGTTTGTATTTGAACTGATATTTGACTGCGTTCTAAGTCAAAGTCTAGTGTTTGTTTTTACCCAAGCGCATTAACGAGGGAAGAAGAAGAGTTGTGAGGGACAAGTGTTTGCCACAAGGCTGATTTTTTTTTTTTCGTATACTATTGTTCTTTGATATGAATGAAAGTTTGTCTGCCTTACGTATTTTGTGACCTTTTGATACCTGTCCCACACCACAAAATACTTGCACTAGCAACTGATATGCGCCATGCCAACCAAGTTTCTTAAGCTAAATGTAAGAAGCCGAATCAATTGTACAATATTGATCATGAAATTGAATTAAAAAACATATATGTATTTTGTTAGTATATAAACATAATTGCATTTATTTAAATTGTCCTAATTCATAACGATCGCGGCAGGTCTATGAATGACAATGCCAATGCTACGCATACTATTATATGTACATGCACATGTATACACAAAGGGACACACACACATGCTTATGATACCTAGCCGAAATGAAATATCAAAAATCATTTCCAAACCCAAGTCCACCAAAACTGCAAACATAACAAACCCACATCTGCACATACCAATATATACATATGCATGTACATATATATGTAATTAGGGCATACGCACTAGTGCTTTGCTGCTCTATAAGCAAGCAGGTATACAAAGAAAAGGAACACAACAAGAGAAACAAACAAGCTTCTGCGCGCTACAAAAGAGCATACACACAGTAGTGCTGTGTTGGCTATGCTACGGCAGCTGATGTCTCAGCGAAACCAGTAAGCAGACTGACTTGCGATATGCTCACGACTCACGACTCTAGCAAAACTAGCCTACAATATCTCTCTCTGAGAGCATGGTAGCTGCTAAACCACTTCCCACTTTTGTGTACAAATAAGAAGTAATGATCATTTTTCCTTTACAGTTACCGAATACTTCAAGGGTGACAACTGGCGCGTACATCCCGATTGGGTCTACTGTGAGTACAATAGCATCAGCGATTTGGAGAAGGAGCGCGAGAGCTCTGGCGAGTACACATCGCGTGACCAAGAGCCAAGCTTTGGGTCACCAGAGGAGCAGGTACTGCACTTTTTAGCTCGCGCTGGACGTCCAGGGTGGAAGTGGATGTCGGTAAGCAATTTAACTAGGTGCAGATATAAATTTACTTGTCTGATTTACTGAAAATCTCTATATGTTTCTTTAGGTGCGGCCCAAATCGCCGCAGCCACACCACAATCTGCATAGCACTTCGTCAGGTGCAGCCCACTTTGGCCCTCAGCATCTGAATGTGCAGGGCTCTCGCAAGGCAGAGCCTTATTACTGCGATCGAACCCTCATTCAGAGCTTGGTACGCGATGCAATGATAACAGATGGACTGGACCGAAATACAACTAATACATCAAATGGCAAAGAGGATAAGCAGTGAGTTAAACTTTTGATTTGCATTTCTTAATTGATATATGTATTGTTTTTTTTTTTTAATATGTTTTTTATGTAATCAATTTTTATATCGTTTAATTAAAAAATTATGTTTTTATACGTTTTTACCAAAGACAATTAATAGTTTATTGTTAGTAGTTTGTTTAAGTTTAATTAGTGTGTTCGAACCGAAATATAACCGGCTACAATAACGGCCTAAAACATTTGCATAATATAAATTTCATATTGTCATAGCTTCTTAATACACTAAGGGCCGGTTTCTCAATGTCCAGTTAAAGTGCCAATTAGTTAAACTCGGCATAACTTTAATGCTCGTGTTAAATCAGTTTGGTTTTCTCAATGCAAAGTTAACCTTATTCGTTCAGATACTATCGCTCTAAAGGTGCTGCCAACCCATTACGAGGAAATCAACTGTTTGGTATGGTATTTTTTTATTTTGTGACTGCCAAATTCGAAACAAATGCTTTAAACATTAATTTTATTGAGCCTGGCTGAAAAATATAAACGGCAACGTAAGAAAAACGTTTCGGTTGCTGAGGAGCATGCAGTTGATGTTCTTGTGGAAATCAAATCAAAATATTTTGGATAATAATAAAATATATACTATCAATAAGAATGTAATACTTATAGAGGGTTCAAACAGCCATATTCCAACCAACCTAACATTTCTGGAACCTGGCTATTTTACTCTCTCGCGGGACTGCCGTTTGTTGCTTCGTGAATTGTGGGCGAATTCGATGTCATTCGGCTTGCTGGTTTCGCTACGACATGAGCTGCCGTAGCACAGCCAGCCCAGCCGTACTGTGTGTGTGAGCGCGATCGCTGCCAAATTCAGAAGCTACTGCGCGCAGCGATCGCACTCACCACAATTCACGAAGCAACAAACGGCAGTCCCGCGAGAGAGTAAAATAGCCAGGTTCCAGAAATGTTAGGTTGGTTGGAATATGTCTGTTTGAACCCTCTATAAGTATTACATTCTTATTGATACTATGCAAGTGTCAGCTTGAGTCAGGTGTTTGCCTAACGATGGTTTTAGAGATATATATATATTAGCCCTTTAACGAAGACTTCTATTCGATACTTACGAATTTTGAGTTATGGTGCAAAAGAATCAACAAGGCAGTTGGAAGCATATCGGACCCCATAAAATTTATTCTTGATCAGCATCATCAGTCGAGTGGATTTGACCTTTTCCTTCTGACTTTTCGCTAGATTTCTGTATGAGCTCATAGATCTCAAAGACTAATAGAAAAGAGATAATAATCTCGAGATTGCAATTGGTAAGACAAGCTCTTTCTCACGTATTCGATCTGGCAAGCTTATCGGCTTTGCCTTGTTTTGCCTTCGCTTCAGCTAATATGATCTCTTTACTCATCTTTAGATATTGCCATTGGTGATAAGAGTTCTTAGACCTTTTTCGTCTCATGTTTCCGCACTTGGGAACCTACTCTTGGTTTGGCCTTCTTTTGCTTTAGCTTTAGTAAGTGTCAGTGAGTGCAAAAGCGGATAGCATGTGCAGATCGTTTTGTTACAGTTGAACTTGCGCTTAGCGGCCCTTCTATTTCATTTCCAACATGAGACGAAAAAGCTCTTTTGATATTATATTCTCTTTGCTGATAGCTAGAGACTTTATGTTTTGAATAGAAGCTTGTCTTAACCATTAGCTGTACAAGTTTCATATAAGCGATAGATATTCTTATCGATACAATTTTTTGCAACAGCAACAAACATTAGCTTGATCAAGTTTATAGCCTGCTTTAAGAATTTTGGTATAAATTTGATCATTATCAAAAATGGTGACAAGATAAAAGATGCTGTCCCCGAAAGAAATGCATTCAAATTTTGATGACAAGCCTACCCTAACGCACATGATTACGAACAACCGTAAAACGAAGCTTTCTAGTCAATAAACTCATTTTCAGAATACGGTTCAGTTGAAAAATAATTCTACTCTACGAATTTGGTTTTCAGCAAAGATATTTTTGCCCCTTAAATTAATCTGTGTCAAATTTTTTGCAATTCTTCCTTTTCAACCGTTATTTGAGCACTTGATCTTATTTCTATTTTAATTGATTGAAATCAAATTTCTGAAACCGTTATTTTATTTTCTTTTGTATTTTATTATTCTATTAATAAGTTTACTTCAAGCAAGTTCACGTTTCTATTGTTTATCAAAATTATGCAATCATTTATTTTCAAGCACTAAAGCATTTACAATTTTCTCTTGCGTGTGTTTCTCTCACTTTGTTTTCCAAATCACAAAAACTTTTCTCTACATAAATCACTTTTCCTTACATAATGAATTTTTATTGTCTTTCCACCACGACTAATGATTAAACAACATAATTTTGTATGGATTTTTAACATTATTTAAATGCACATTTATAAACATTTAGTCCAATCGCCACTTTGATGGCCATTTTGAAGAGGTAAATGAATAGTGTTATGCCGGTCACGTATTCATTGTATTCACATATGTTTTGGGAAACCAGCACATTTTCAGCCGCTCAAAACAATATTCTCAAAAGACCATTACCGACTACTTGAAATGTTCTAAAAGCTTGCAGTGGCAGTTGTTATACGCTCGCACCAGCTTATTCCACATCTTTTAATTATATTTATGTTCTGTGCATTGACTTACTAATGTTAATGTTGCTGTTAATCCCTTTCCATAGGCAAGGGTATCAAAAATTTGTGGTGGCAACCTCTTTTGTGGCTACACGTTCGGGATTATTGCGTTGGATTGACCATATTAAGAGACCTGACGATACCCCAGAACCGTAAGTGTGACAGTTACATGTATATGAATTAGTTTAAGGTGAAAAGGACATTAAACAACATCTTAACAATAGTCAAACTCAGTGTGCCTTAAGAAGAGTCCTTAACAGCATAGTTTTGCGTAATCAATATCGGAGGATCTCTAACTCAATATCCTGTAAACATTTTGTAATACTTGCAAAGTAAATTTTATTTTATTTAAATTTAAAAGGCGATGAAACTGCACCTGAATGCACCTGAAAAGAAAATATTGCATACGAACGCATTCGACTTCGGCCTATTCTGATATAAGTTATATTAAATGCTTAAGCTGTATTTAAAGAGCTAATCGGTAGCCTGTTACACTTTTTACGCACAAAAGGAATAGATTGGAAACATAACTTCATAAGAGATTTCCAATGTTTGCTTAATGATCGCAAAGGACTCAATTTAGTGCACTTCGCTTTAAATACCTGATACCGAAGGTAAAGAGTATATTGGGATTGTGCAATGTCTGTCACGGTGTCCGTCAGTCTGTCTGTTTGTTTGAACGCAACTTTTTTCTACACCCTTGAGACTTGAAACTTTGTAAATATGTTTATTGCTATCCTCATTCAAAATTTGGTGACTCTAGCTTAAAGTTTGGTTAAAGTTTTGTGAAGGTATGGGTGGGGGTGGCATCCAAATTTTTACTGCGGATCCGTGTATGATGTCAATTGCTATCGTCCTACACAATTTGGCTAGTTAGTTAGTTATATATGGGCATAGTGGTGCTGGGGGCGGTATGGGTATCCAAATATTTTGGGTTTCTCCATCACCAATCTTGGCCCTTATTTGGTGGCTCTAGCTCAAACTCTGTGGAAGATAAAGGCGTTTCTGTGTTCAAAATGCAGTGACCTGTGGGACGGGCCGGTGTGGTTCCAAAACTTTGATGCAGATTTTGGGGGTCGTTAACAGTTATCTTTCTTCCTCATATGGTGACTTTAGCTCAAACACTATGAAAGATACACGCATTTCCGTTTTTAGCGAAGCGTTGAGGGCGGCTAGGGCAGTTAAGATGTGCCACGCCCAAAGTTTTTATGATTTGTTTGGTGGTTGTCATGACCTATCTTGGTACCATATTTGATGACTCTAGCTCAAAAGCTGTAGAAGATATACTTGTTTTTTATTTTTAACTGCGGCGGAATGGCGGAATGGGTGGGGGTGGCTCCAAAATTTTGGATGCAGTTATAGTGGATTATATATTTATTTGGCTTTGGTTTTACTTTTTGCCAATGCTTAACCGTAAGGTCTTCGTTGCCGTCACTCGGAGACAACAACAAAACGCCAACAGTTTGTTGATGCTTATCAGCAGTCAATGATTTGTTGTTGCGTATTAGCAAGAGAGCAAATAAGCAATAACTGCATTCAAACTTAGATTCTGATTCGAAGAGGTAATTACAAAGAAGATTATTAAACGAACCTTCCGCGCTAAATTAGGCACGTCTTAACTATAATGATCGCGACTGAAAACAGAAAATCAGGCTGCAGAATCGGTTTTTTGAAAATGACTTACATGCCTTGAAGGTTTTATTTTCTGGCATATCGGCTGTATATGTAGCAAGCATCTTGACACTTTATCTAGCCCAGCCATACAAAAACTTATTTTGAAGTTTAACTCTCTAGCTTGAAGAATGTATAAAAAAAGTTCTACTTACATGGACGGACGGACATATAGCATGACGGACATTGCTTGAATCCAATCAATTTGATCCTTTCGTATCAGATCAAAACTATTGTTTCTTACATGAATTAAATAATACCAAACGTGCTAATGTCGAGTCAAATGACTACAACAACCCAAAGAACAGAGCCTGGGGCAGGCTCGCGCAGGCTTCCACAAAATTAAATTTTTAATGCAGATCTTTGTGGGATGTCAATTACTTTCTTTGTCTAAATTTGGTGAATTTAGCTCAATGTTTGTAAATGGCGGTGGAAGGATGGCTGTGAGCAGTATGGGTGGGCGTGGCATCCAGTTTTGATGCATTTTTTGGGGGTCTTCGTCAACTATCTTGGAACCAAATTTGGTAGCGCCAGCTTAAAAACTGTGGAATATATAGGCATTTCTGATTTAATAATGCGGAGGGTGGCGATCCAAAATTTTTGATTCCGCTATTTTGGGGTTTGTTAGTAGCTATATTCTCCCCAAATTTAAAATAGGTGGATTTATCGATTTTGAGCTATCGAATTTATCGATCGCCAGCCTACCAGTAGAGCTCCAAGCTTTATTGTTCATAAAATCAAATTGTTTCTTTTGACAACCATTCTTTATATGGGATCCTCGACATTGGAATCATGGTAAATTAAACGCATTAAAACAGATCAAGCTTTAGCTACAGGTTAAAATTACACCTGCAAGGGCATCACTTCATAGTATAAAACAAAATCGCTTTCTCTTTCCCTATATCCCTAAGTATGCTTAAATCTTTAAAACTAATCAAAAGATTTTGATGCGGTTATTTTTTAATAGATAGAGTGATTGAAGAGGAAGATTTTTATATGTATAATAATATCCATTAAGCAGTGGAAAAATACAGTTATTTTTGAGGTTTCTAATGTGATGCATTAAATTTTTCCGCTTGCACTGCAGAAGCAGGCTGAAACCTACGAGATTTATCAAAATAATGTAATAATAATAATAAAGTGTTTACGCCAAATTAGCGCAAAGGGCTTATGGCCGGGAGCTAAGTTTTAATTTGTATTAGAAAAATGAATTTGTAGCATTAAGACATTTAATTTTTATTTTGTGACTGCCAAAGCAGCTGTAGCCGGGTTTTTTTGCTCGTCGTGGGATCAGCACATCTGCTAGATAGCGAGCCACCTAACGAATAGGAAAATATTATTGGATTTTGAGCTCTAGAATAGCGTACAAAAAAGCATTTTGAAACATTGAGTGGAAGATGGTTTTGCAGGCACCATGTGCCAACTCTGTGTAAATCCTCCTGGAGGTCAACACAGTCAGTTGATGATTTAATCATTTTAAACAATTTAAGTTCATCAGCATATAAAAGATGACAGATGTGCTTAAAGCAGGAGGAAATATCATTAATAAAAAATATAAACAAGATAGGTCCAAGGACACTACCTTGTGGAAGACCAGAAGGTGCAATGTATGGCCTTGAAAATTTTCCATTTACTACCACACGGTAAGAACGCGAATCAAGGTATGATCGAAACCAATCCAGAAGGGATGAGTGGAAACCTACTTGAGATAGCTTTGCCAAAAGCGCATTATGACATACCTTGTCAAAGGCTTTGGCAAAGTGTGTATAAATTGTGTCAACCTGTAATCGATTTTCAAGAGAGTTAATGCAGAAATTGCTGAAAACTGATAAATTCGTCACAGTAGAGTAGTAGGGAATTGTCGGTTCTACGCCAATCAAAAAACCCATTAATTTTGACAGGTTAATTACCCCCCGCTGATTTTTTTTTTACCCTTTTATTACCCCCCGCTGATTTTTTGACCCTTTTAAAAAATACCAGGAGTGGAGAACAAAGGATTGAGAATTTCATCAGATCAAGCGTGGACACCTATAAGTGTAGCAAAGCCAAAGGATGTTGGATAACAAAGGATTGAGAATTTCATCAGATCAAGCGTGGTCACCTGTAAGTGCATCAAAGTCAAAGGAGGGTTGAGAACAAAGGATTGATAATTTTGTCAGATCAAAATCTTACAGCGTTCAGATAGACACCTGTAAGTGCATCAAAGTCAAAGGAGGGTTAGTACATCATAGTCAAAGGAGAAAACATTCCTATCTCGCATTGTTATTAACAATAGCAGCAAAAAGCACACCAGGATTTGTGAGAATCGGTGCTCAAAGGATCTGTTTTGGCTATTTTACTATGAATTGTTAGAGACAATTGTGTGCCTGTTAATATGCTTTACAAAGCACACCTGCATGCAATAAAAAATGAATTTTTATGATAGTAAGAATCAGTGAGCAAAGAATACAAGGATAGAGTCTAGTGAGTGCCTGTTTGATGTGCGTTGTTTTACACACCCGCAAGCAAGCCATAAACAACGATCATGATCGTTCATGATTTCATGATCGTAAGGGTCAGTGAGCAAAGTATGAGAGTTTTCTTTCGCAGCAGCAGCAGCAAGGTCAATACATAGATTCTTAACTATTGATACTTGTAGACAAAGATTTGAAAGTGTTAGAGGGAGAAAGTGTTAGAGGGAGAAAGTGTTAAAGAGAGAAAGTGTTATAGACGTCATGTCTGCGCCTGTTTAATGTGCGCACGCACATATTAGATAGGAGTCAAGTGTGCGCCGGTTTGACGGCGCTGCTTTGCACTCCTGCAGGCAGATAATAAACAAAGGCAAGTAAAACCATAGAGCCGCTAGCATTGTTATGGTCAACTTCAATACCAAAAACAACATTTGTGAGTGTTATGTGAACAAAGGATGAAATTTTCTTTCGCAGCAGCAGCAAGATCAATACATAGGTTCTAAACAAGAGTATTGATACTTGTATATTAAGATTGGAAAGTGTATAGGCAATTGTTAGATAGAAAGTGTTAGGGAGAGAAAGTTTTAGAAGGAAAAAGTTTTAGAAGCAAGTGTGCGCATATTTCTTAACTATCATTTATATTTTCAAATTTCATTTGTATTTGTAGCTAAGACAGAGAGTATGCACATGGTTTAAGTGCATTAGTAAAAGTAGGGGAAGTGCTAGTGGAGACAAGTGTTAGAGTCAAGTGTGCACCTGTTTGACGTGCGTTGCCTTGCGTACCTGAATACAGGTCACAAGCCTTCATTGTTATGAACAACAACAACAACATGCAAGGGATGAGAATTTCCTTACACAACAGCAACAGCAAGATCAATTCAAAGGTTCCATACAAGACTATTGATTCTTGTAAATTAAGATGAGAAATTTTAAAAAACAAGTGGGTGCATATTTTCTAGCTTTTAATAAGGAGATAAGAAAGAGTGTGCGAATGTTTTACCTGCGTTGGTAAAAGGGGGTGGTCAGGTACTTTATACCTTATAATGAACACCTACAAGTAGGTAGGTCATGTACATTAGTCGGCTTCCATATAAGTAGAAAAGAGAGTGCTGGTTTGATCTACATACGCAAATTTCTAAGCTAGCAATAATTACACTCCTGCAAGCAGGTCATAATTAATGGTAAAGTACAATCATAGAGCAGTCGCATTGCTAGGAAAATCTTCCATTCAGTAAAGAACAAAGGTCAAGTGTGAGCAGGTTTCTTAGCTACTAATAAGTAGATAAGAGACAGTTTTCTTAGAGCCGGTCACATTATTTTAAAAAACTACAATAACAACAGAATCAGTTGCTAGGAAAATTTTATGCAGTTAATTATACTACACTTTTAACAAGCTATTGATTATTTTTATAGGTTTATTTTGTTATAATGATAATTTTATATAGTTTTTTTTTGCATTAGGTTTATTTTTAGATGATTGATGTATATGCAAAAACATTATCCAAACATTCAGGCTAAAGCCGCATACTTATAGCCGGTAGAACACAAAGGTCACACACCATGTTTTCTTAAGGCTTTATTAATAGCTTTATCAAATCAACCTTATAAGCTTTAGTTCAAATACTCAGTATATGATATCTAAGAAAGCTTTTATGTATTTCACAATTTAAAAAGGTTGAAGACGTTCGTTTAACTGGTATTAAATAAAGTAACTTAGATTTTAGTATTCATACTTCATCGTTTGTTGAGATTTTTTTTTTTAATACATTTATATTTGATTCTATGATATAGTCATTAATAATTTATTTTGATTCATTAAACTTGTAAGGTACTCTTTTAGGCTGAATTAATAATCTTGTTTAACTTTTTTATTGCAGTATTAGACAATACTTGATTAGATTATCCTTGACAAATGATGTCCATCTGCACACTATAAGATTATTGTCCAATGTTTATGTGGTTTAACGACACTTTTACATTTTAAGATATTCGTCAAACTATTTGTTATATTTGGCTATAATACTTCATCAAACTCATTTATCAAATCGACTTCTCAAATACGGAAAATAAATACAGTTAGCTGACTGAAAGTATTACAATGTTTTAAGCTGCTTGATTATTGTTTTACTATTCTGTTTCCCAGAGTGTTATTTACGATTAAAAGAAAGAAGAATTAAGAATGAGTACAAACACTCATTAAGTGACTTCAAAAATTCTTATTTTAGGTATCCTTTTGATGTTGTGATACCTCTGATACCTCATCTTAACTTGTGTTATGTTGAATTGTTTTCTTCAAATAAGTATTCTTTTGACTTTTAAATCTTTCATGTTATGTATTTAGCTAACTTGACTAGGTTTTACGCTAAAAACGAGATAGATTGTATTATTGTCTATTAAATGCCATCTATAACTTAACAGGGAAATCGTTCGGATTTGAATTTTTTCTCTTTATAACTGATAGCTTAAGTATATTTTAATTGTAAACCTACATACCTTATTCACAGAAAGTTCAGTAATTTATCAATGTTTCATTCAACTACTTTTATATTAAACATTACACTTTTAATGATTAGACTCGATTTCGGTACTATCCAACTTATTACTAAAACTAAGAATATTTCATAGTTAATTTCCATTAATTGATGGACGGTTATGATTTTATTATTTGTTTTCACACTCATTGTCCTATTTAATAACGAAGTGTATTAAACTGGCTTCAGTTTTGATTTATGAGTATCTTAACATTAAATAGGATTCTTATATACATGAAGCCGTTCTTATATGTTTTATTCTCATTAATATTGTATTATTCCTAGATTGTGATATCAAAATAAGGTGGTGATGTGACAAATGTCAAGACTATGTCAAAAGTAGCTGTTTTCCTTAATGGGTGGTAAAGTACTAAATACTTTTAATTGTATTATGTTTTGATCATTATATAGGTCAATTTACACCGGGTTGATTTAAACACACGTTGATTGCAAGTTGGTATTTGCCGAGGTTTCTATTTCCTTAGTATAAGTCGTTAACGTTTAAGGTAAGGACTGATTTTTATAGAGTATTGTATGGGGAAGGCTCCAGACAAAAAGGTTTGGTTTAGATTTTAGTTGATTTTAAGAAACTGTATGATAGGATTTATCTTGCTTTATATGGTTGTATTGTAGAGCACTTCATGTGTGTAGAAGGTTTCTTGTAAGAGTATGTACTTAATGATTTCACTACTTGCCTTAAGCCTATTTTAACTCTTAATTTCACTAACATAAAAAAAGCAGTCATTTACAGTAGTTAACAGTAGACTGGGAGTCCTGGTTCTAAGACCGTGTGGACTTCATTGTTCTTATGAATTTAGATAATCCAACAAATGTTCATGCTCGGATTCTGACAACTAATGCATTTGGACATTGTGCCAACATCATCTCAAGATCAATACAAAATTATAATCAAAGAAACGTTCGGCTTTATTTTTCAGGCCACATAATTCGTGAGAGTGCGCAAGAATAGTCCTATATTCATTAAGATAGCACAGAAAATTCTTTAAGTTCTTACTAAAGCGGTATTTGATAGGCTATAATCTTTTATGATTCTTGTGGTTTATAGCTCGGTCATTGAAAGAGCGAGATAACGTTGTTCTTTATATGAAAGATATTATAAAGGTTACTTCCAAGATTTTAGCTTCACTATGTTCAGATTGATTGCTTAATTATTTTTTGGGGCATCAATTTTTTTTTTTTTGACTTCATTTGCCTTGGTAAGTGTAATAGTGTAAAGAGCCATTTTGCCATTGTTTATTGATTTTGTTCTAAATATTTTTGGTATTTTTATTTTTATTTTTTTTTTTTTGCCAACCTGTAATCGATTTTCAAGAGAGTTAATGCAGAAATTGCTGAAAACTGATAAATTCGTTACAGTAGATCTGCCATTCATAAAACCATGCTGGTTAAAACAAATATAAGACTTAAAAAAAAATGTTAGACGCTCAAATAATTTTGAGACATTGCTTAATTTTGCGATGGCTCTATAATTGCGTATTAGGCATTTTGTCGAGTTCTTATGCACAGGTGTCACCAATCCCGACTTCCATGACTTAATAAATATGCCAGTCAAGAGGGACTTAGAGAATAAAATTCTAAGTGGCTCACAGAGCTCACTACCACAAGATTTAAGGATAAACGAGGAGATTCCATCACTATCAGGAATGATTAAAGAACTAAAACCGGACAAAACTGCAACTATATCATTACTCGAGAGTTGCAAGTTACCTATATTAAATAACGTTGGTATTTTTGAAAGAATATACGAATCATGTCAATCACAACGCGGCTCAAAGTTAGAACTAAAGAATTGAGCAAACAGTTCAGCAATTGAGGCATCAGAACTAACAGTATGTGAACCTAAGGTCATAGAAGACGGGATGGCTGAGCAACCCTTTTTAGCTCTAACAAATGACCAAAACGATTTAGGATTAAGCTTGACTCCTGATTCCACTTCAGAGATGTATTGATTGTAAAGAACTTTATTTAGAAATTCAAATTCACGCTTATGAAGCTTATAGCGCTCCAAATCAAAAGTATTCAGGGATATAGCATATCTTTTAAAAAATTTATTGCGAAGGTTTTTTAATTTTTTCAAACCAGCAGTATACCAAGGTAACCTCGGGTTGTACTTTTTAATAATGGAATTATTTGCCATTATCTGCTTTAATAAACTTAAAAACATGTCGTAAGCGCCTTCAAGATCAAGTTGCGATAAGATTCTATCCCAATTAATGCCCAAAATAGAATTCTTAATGCTTAAAATATTAGATTGTGTAAAGATATATTTAATATTATTAAATAGAGGCCACATTTGCAATATGTGCTTGATACAATTTCGGTGGAACATAAGATGCACAAATAAATAATGATTCAGTCTGACCCGTAATATTGATCACAAGCTGGTTTAAAACTGGATCATTGTTGCCAAGATTTACTGTGCAACAGCGCAGATACTGCCGAACAGCAACAATAACACCACCACCCCTCAAGAACTGTGTACTTACAGTGTCTCTGTCTTTCCGGAAGACATGGAAGAGCTGGGTATCAAAATATTCACCGTCAAAGAAATTAGGATTGAGCCAAGTCTCAACCAATATTATGACGTCAAAATCAGAATCCGAGGTAGCAATACGAACATCATGCGATTTGGTCCGCATGCCAGCAACATTTTGGAAAAATATTCGCAAAGAATTAGTACTAGAATTATACTTACACCCCTGAGCGTTAACAGGTGCAGGCAAGGGAGAAGTATAATGCGTATGGCGCATAAATAATTGCGGTGATAGCAAGGGAAGAATGTAAGAATACTGCTCATCCACAACCGGCTTAGCAATAAACAAATAAGTTAGCTTAGTATAAGATGCAGCTCTATAAAAAGCAACAAAAGCAGCCAAATCCAGCGCAGCAGTCACACATAGCGTAGGCATCGATGAGAACGAAGAGTTATGAGTGTGAGCGCAAGTTAACTCACTCAAAAATTTAACAGATGAAAGCGCAGCGAAGAAGAGCGGGCGCCGATGAAAAAAGTCCACAGCATCCGAAGCATTATGAACGCCGCAAAGGGCAAGCAGTGATAACACCTGTTTTTGTTGTTGTCCAAGCGACTAACGAGAGAGCAGTAGAAGCGAAAATTGATAACTGTCCAAAGTCAAGAGCGCACGAGCGGGATTATGCTCTCGCCCAAATCGCGCAACTAGTATTTGTTGTTGTCTAGCACATGCAGATGTGAGTGCGTGAGCAGCAACCTCAAAACAACCAGTAGCGCCGAAACTTAGGGGTTTTTTGATGAAACCAAACTATGATGTTGAGGAATTGGTGTGGATGTCCGTGGGTGGTCCAAGTTAACCAAATTAACCGGTGTATTGTCTTTATGAGGCCGCGGCTTATTTACAAATCTAGCGACTCGAACACCAAGAGGCCAGAAGGAATTGTTATAAACATTTGATAAATGTTGTTCCGGAACTCCAAGCTTAAAGTTGACAAAGTGCAGTAAGTCAGCGTCAGCATCCCTCTTAACAAGCTTAAAACATTTAAGCGTATCAAGTTGCACCTTCAACTTTTCGGAGACATACTTCAACACCGCCTCTGGTTGCGATCCAGCTGAAAATTTACCAATGTGTAAATATGTCAAGCTCTGCTTCACCTCCAGCCCTTCAAACGCGGGAGCGATGCCAACAACGCGCTTATTGTTGTTTTTAATACGTCTCTTTCGTCGGCTCTGTACTGTGACAAAATCGTCACCTTGATGAGAGAGCGCATCACTCTCACTGACAACCAATTGAACAGGTTCAATAACCCTGATTGCAGTTACGTTTTGTTGAGCCGTAGCTAACAGAGAGTCTATTGCAGAAACAGCACTATTTGAATTATTGAGTTTTTTATTTAAATCATTGTAGAACTTTTCGAGATTATTGATTTTCGCGCACAGCTTATCAATTTTAACGAGCGAATCATTACACATAAGGCAATAATCACACTGCCACAAGAGATTGGGCGACATTGTTAATGTTTTAATAATGTCAGTAGACAGTTTAATGCAGGACACGTGAAACACTCTCCGACAAAGAGAAGCGCATTGCACCGCTTCAAAGCAGCGAAGATGACTCGGAGTCACTTCAGCTTTGCACTCGACACAGCTACGAAACATTGCAAAGAACACGTCCGCTTGAAACAAAGGCTGGAGACTGATCCTTACCTTCGGTATGGAGTATAAAAACCTGACAGCGTTGCGTTGCGACAGCAGGCGGGGAATGTAAAATACACTCATTCCCGTTTTTAACGTGGAGTCAGTGGTGGGAAGCGATTTTTAAGGGACTACATCACCTGTCTTGGCACCAAATTTGGCGGCACTAGCTCAAAAACTGTGGAAGGTATTTTAGATTTCAAAAGGCCGGCGGTAGATGTCGAGTCATCTACATTTTCTATTCAGATAGAAAAGTTGTAATTCGTCGTGTACCCTCCCTTTATCATGCTTTGTCACAAACGTTGACTGCCGTCCACAATTTGACGCTAACATGTATTCTTAGCTTAATTGAAAACCAATTGTGAAATTATAGGTCAAAAATAACTCCGTAGTAGGGAAATATATTTTGGGGCACGCTGTTCGGCATTCCTATTTTGTTTAACTAATGAAACATATTTACAGTCATTTTAGCGAGGACAATGTGCGGGCTATGGACTCCTCATGGTATAAGCGTGCCGTAGATCAGCATACAGTTGAGCCGGACAGTTTTGTGTACAGCGTTCCTTTTGGTTCTGGGTACGCAATCAAATCGAACGCCACTTTGGTTACTGCTTCGCATGCAATTTTTGTGGAGCATCGCGGACATAAAGCACCCGCTGGCGTTGTGGGTCTTCAATTTCAACACGAATCGTTAGCTAAGCACTTCATCAACATCACATCTGCTGTTAGTAAACTTTTAACCGTTCTTGGTAGTACCAAGTTGGTACACATGTGTTTCAAAATTTGTTTTATACCCAGTGCACTGGAATGACGGGCTGTAAGCGGACATGCGCATCAGATAATCTTGATTGTTATGTGCTAGATAACAGTGGGTTTGTGATAATCTCCGAGGAAATGGAGCATACTGGCAAGTTTTTTGGTCAAATTGACGGCACCATTATGGACTCTCTTGTCCAAGATCGAATCTACAAGCGTGTTACAGTAAACGACTATCAGGGCGTCTGCTCCGACTCTGATAACCCCTATACGGCAGCTGGAGGCAGTCTTAAGCCGAGTCGTCTTGGCAGCATGTTCTTGCAACATTTAATGACTCTCAGCACTATCTGGCTGTCGTTGATGCCCACTTCGCTTCGCGCTTGGCCACAGGACGATTATGAAACATATGACAATGAGGATGTCGTTTTTGTGGAGAACAATTACTCCGATGAGTATGAAGAAAATTTTGACAATGAGTATCACATGCAGGTGGATCAAGAAATGGATGAGTTCTTTACAACAGCTGACGTGGTGTGTACAAGAGACTTTTCTAATGCTAAATATATTGTGTTATAAGCTTAACATGACTTTTTACCCCTAGGACTATACTACACCGCCACCTAGGCAGCATAAGCCCCACAGTGGACCCAGGTTCATGCCTGATCCGCAGAATGCTCGTCGCTGTGATCTGCGCACCGATCTTTATACGCTTCAGCCGGATCGCCTCAATCAAGGTGGTCAAAATAATCCACTGAAGGTGAGTGGTGCAGAAGCATGTTCAAACTGTTTAATTAAAAAAAAAACAAGTACAAACGTTGCATTCGGACGCACCCGACTGCGGTATACTCGATATAAGTAGTACAACAGATTAAAGGAGAGCTGATTGCAATGGTGTGTGGATACGACAGGGGTGTACGCTGCCTCAAAAATTGTCTGGTATAGATAGGGATGCCAAAAAGCTATCTTTCTTCCAAATTTGGTGACTCTAGCTCAAAGTTTGTTAAAGGTGGTGAAATGGGGCTGGGGGCGTGTCATCAAAATTTTTGCTGAAGATATATGTATCATGTCAATAGCTATCATCATACCGAATTTGGGGACTCTATCTCAAAGTAAGTAGAATAAGGTGGAAGGGGGGCTGGGGGCGGTGTGGGTGGTTGGCGTTTGGGTTTCTTCATAACCAATCTTGGCACCAAATTTGGCGGCTCTAGCTCAAAAACTGTTGAAAATACATTCGTTTTTGATTTCAAAATCGCTGAAGAACGGGAGGCATGGCTCAAAAACTTTGATGCAGTTTTTTTGGGGATCGTTAACAGCTATCTTCCTACCAAATTTGGTGACTCTAGCCTTAACGCTTTGGAAAATACCCGCATTCCCAATTTTAGTGAAGCATTGGGGCGGTTTGGGGCAGCTTGGGCAGTATGGATTGGCGTGGCATCCAAAGATTTTATGCATTTTTTTGGAGATTATAATCACCTATCTTGGCACAAATTTTGGTGGCTCTAACTCAAAAACTGTAAAAGATATAAGCATTTCTGTTTTTAAACGGTGGGTGGCTGGGGGCGGAATGGGAAGGTGGGGCTCCAAAACTTTGATGCAGTTTTTGGGGGGTCGTTTCCAGTTATCTACCTACCAAATTTTGTGCATATAGCTCAAACACTATGGAAGATTTTTTATTTATTTATTTAATTATTTATTGTCAGCTATGAACAGCTGACATGAAAATAAAATTAATTTAAAATAATTATAATTAAAATAATTAAGTTTAAAGCAAAATTTAAAATTATATTTAGTTTTGAAAGTAACTTAAGGTTGAAATAATTATAAGGTTAACGTTAAAGCTCTGAGAAATTCAACAAGAAAATAAGTGGCCCAACATTTGTCGCGTGGATTGGGAAAAACCCGGAAAAACCCAATCAGACCACTGCAGTGGTAGATTAGTGAATAGTGGTTACGATTAGATAAGGCAGAAAGGATAGATCGTTTTAGTACTGGAGTCGAGGTCTCCAGAGAGACAAGAGAATAAAGCTTGTTATAGTCAGAACATAATACACGAAATGGTTCATGAATTAAATAGTTGCTCGAGCAACGATCGAGGCTGAGGGGTAAAAAGTTACGTGTGGATCTAATGGGAACATTTAATTTTATTCGACTTAGAAGAACTGATGAGTCGATTTCACCATTAAGATTCATTAAAATAAGTCTACTTGAATAGGGGGGTAGGTCTATTCCAGGAACCCAGTTAAAACATCTAAGCGCAAACAGAAGAAATTTCCTCTGCACAGATTAAATTATATCCTGGTGAATCCCGTATTGCGGGGACCAGGGACTCCAGGATGGGACGTACTAAGGATGTATATAGCGTTTTAGTGGTGTAGGGATCATTAAACTCTTTTGACTACCGCTTGATGAAGCCAAGAACGTTTATGGCCTTATTGACCATCGACGATATGTGAGAATCAAATTTTAATTTGCTATCAAGAATGATGCCTAAATCTTTAATTTCAAAAACGCGGACAAGTGGTGAAGCATCAAGCACGTAGTGAGTAGTATGGGGGGTACCTCTACAAAAAGTCATGATTTTACATTTTGAACAATTTAAATTAAATAAGTTATAACGGCACCAAGCCGACAGTGCACCAAAGTCTGACTGTAGTAAGTTACAAAGAGAATCATCATTATAGGTTAAACATAGCTTTACATCATCAGCAAATATAAATACACGAGAATTAGTAATAACAGCAGGAAGATCGTTAATAAAGAGATTAAATAGCAATGGTCCTAGGTGACTCCCCTGAGGGACACCGGAGGTAACTAAAATAGATTTGGATACAGAAGATTTAAAAACCACTTTTTGTGTTCGGCCACACAAGTACTCAGAAAGCCACGACAAAAGTTTCGCTGGAAATCCAATAATATTTAATTTTTCGAGCAGCAAAGAATGACTTACGGAATCGAATGCCTTACTAAAATATGTATAAATGACGTCAGTCTGCATTTTATCCCGAAACCTTTTGACAACAATTGAGGTGAACTCAAGAAGGTTAGTGGTAGTAGATCTTCGCCTAACAAAACCGTGTTGATAAGGGGATAAAATTGAACAACATAAGTGCTGCAATTGAGAGCATTTAATTTTTTTCAAGACTTTCGGAATGGCAGACAACTTGGATATTTTCCTATAGTTTTTAACGTTGGACTTAGAAGAATTTTTATGAAGTGGAATAAAAAAAGATTCCTTCCATATACCAGGAAACACAGCTGAGTCAACCGATAAGTTAAATAATTTATGTAAAGGTTTACAAAGTGAATCCGCACAGAATCTAAGTATACAACCTGACACTCCATCTGGACCGGGCAAGAAGCCGGGTTTGATAGAGTTAAGGTCGCCTAGTAGCGTACACTCAGCTATAACGGGGACATAAATGCAGTTTGACGCTTGAACTTGAAAAGGATACGAATTATTGCAACTATATGAACTCGATGAGTATACCGATTGAAAATACTCAGCAAATAGATCGGCCACTGCCTGATCGAAATTTGCTTTTGTATTATCAAGGTAAACCGAGGATGGCAAGCATGAAGATTTACGTTTTGAGTTAACAAATTTATAAAACTGTTTCGGATCGAGCGAAAAGTTTGATCTGCAACGATTGAGATAATTGTTATAACAAAAAGTTTTTACGGAAATAAAATTACACTTTGATATTATATACGAGGATAAATCTATTGTATTTCCAGATTTTTAAATTGTTTATAGGATCTTGTCTTCACGTTTTTTAATTTTGATAGTTCCCTCGTAAACCAGGGTGGTTTATTTTCACTCGAAGGAACAGTGAGGGGAACACAGATATCCAAATGCGAATTCAAGGTCTTGTAAAAAATGGTGATGGCAGTATCCATATCACTACAAGAATAAAGTTGAGACCAATTAGTATGCTGAAGCAAATCATTTAATTTAGTAAAGTCAATTTTACGAAAGCAACGTGTCTTTAAAGAATTGTTAGTTGCTGGTCTAAGATTAAGAAGTTCGAAGGACAGTTCTAAGGTTGGATGGTAGGTATCTTCAGGAAGCACTAGAGGGGATACTCTACTAACATTACTACAATCAGAATCAGAAACAAATATCAAATCTAACATTTTATTACTACTGTTATGCACCCTGTTAACTTGCGATAGGCCTAACTCTAAAAGGCCATCGATAAAATCATCAGAAGTGGCCGGTAATTGCGCTGAAGATGTGTCATTCACAGACCATACAACATGTGGCAAATTAAAATCACCAACCACTATAAGTTGATCCATATCCGTCCAACGAAACAAGTAGCAGAGCATTCAAATGGGTTATGTAAATGTTATTATCAGAATTGGGAGGAATATAAGAGCAAGTAATATACAATGAGCGGCCGCTACATAATAGCTTAACACATATGAACTCAATATCCGGATGATCATATGAATGAATCTGTTCAGAGGAAATACAAGAGTCAACAGCTATGAGAACACCGCCCCCCTTGCCGGTGGTGCGATTGCATCTGTACAAGTTATACTTATTAGGCAAAACGGAATAATCAGATATATTAGGTTTTAACCAGGTTTCTGTGAATGCAACTATCTGTGCATCAAAAGATAAGCTGTTTACATAAAGATTAGAAAGTTTAGTGTTAAGGCCTCGAATATTTTGATATGCCAAGCTAACTACTTTTATTAGTTTTTTGCCGCCGAAGTTGAGGCAACAGGATGGATAACCGGCAGTGCACTACGGATTCTCATGCCATTATTGACATTGTTTCGCCTGTTAACATACTCCTTTACCACGAGCTTTGGTGGCCAAAACTTTTCAGAACAAATTGTTGTGCAAAATTCGGGCGGAACACCCAACTTGAAAGAAGATATGCTTCGGGCGTGTTTAAATTTAAACTTTTCCACAGTAATACGCGGGGAATCAATTTTAACGTAGGCATTTACATCCTCCAATGAAGTATCGGAGGCAAGCCTTGACACGAATATGAACTTATTTACGGGTACAACAACAAGAGGCTTGTGGACCCGTGCTGTACCTAACGTAGAATCAGTCGGCACACAGGCTGTTGAAACAGAAAGATCGGGAGTTATGTTGATAGATTGACCGTTAGAGTCTAGATTTCTAATAGGCGAGTTAAGCAACATAAGCGGGCTAGCTGAAATACCTGCTGGGGGATTAATGCTAGGCACTAGAAAGGATTTAGTGGGCAGAACATTTGGGACAGCAAGTGGGTTAGGACCCGAAGACTTTTTTCGCTTCGGAGATTCGGTTATCACCTTGCCATTTTTGAAGTTAGATTCTAGGTCTTTAAATGACATATGCAGGTTGTTAAATGCAACATGCATAGCCTTAAAACCGACATGAGTCTGCCTCATAAATTGGGAAGTTTCCTTCACCACCTCGTTGCATGGCTCACAGTACCATTTCAGGCCTGTGTCAGCCAGCAAGCAGTCCCTAATTTTGGCTGTAAGGCCAGCACGTTTCATGTGTATCATGTTATCACACAATCTACACAATATAAAATCTTGGTTGGTTGTTTCAACCAACTTGCAATTGGTACTGCAGCAAACCAGCATTATGATTTTATACAATAAAAAATAAAAATAAAATTAATTAATTATTACAATTGATATGCAATATCAAAACAAGGTAATGTGCAAATTTAAGAGTAAGACAGTTTCGAGGCAATGAGCGCGACAAAACGGTAAAAAGATAAGCGAGAGAGCGTGAGCGCGTAGGCAAATGCAACGGCAAGTACGCCGGATAAGAGCGGACGAAAGCTGCAGCAGACTGAATGCTGGGGAGCGAGAGCAAGAAAAATAGACAAGCTGTTTGTTGTTAGTGGACGAATAATCAGAGTAGACAAGAGCAGAAAAAACGAATGTACATATGTACGTATGTTTTCTTTATTTTAAAGCAATGCAGCGTCAGTTCAGCTGCACATTGAAATGACTATTTAGTTTGCAATATGTTGTTATTCACACGTAAACATTTACAAAGTATATCTGCGATCACTGCTAGTATTTATTACCAAATAAAGCCGAAATACACACCGTAAACAACACAGGAAACTAATAAATTACTGAGAGCACTCAAAATCACAACCGTCACCAACGAAAGACAAACGATCTATATTTGTTGCGTCTAACTGAAACGTTTCTACTTGTTTTTTGCATATTACTTTCGTTCCAAATTTTGTATGCAGATCAGTGTATGATGTCAATTGCAATCCTCCTACCAAATTTGGTGACTCTAGCTCAAAAATAATATTAAGTGGTGGAAAAAGCCTGGTATTGGTTTGGTGGCTTAAAATGTTTTTATTAATTTTTTTTGGGATCGTCAATTGCCATCCTCCCACCCAATATGGTGGCTCTAGTTAGGTTCTGATTTCAAAATGCAGGTGGCTAGCTGGGGTACGGCTAGGCGTGCTTCCAACCTTAGTAGGTCCTTACCAGTTATCTTCCTACGAAATTTGGTGACACGCATTACCGTTTTTAGCGAAGCTTTGGGGCAGTTGGGAGCGACTAGGGCAGTTTGAATGAGCGTGGCATCCAAAATTTTGATCAAGCTAGAGACTTGAAACTTTGCAAATAACTTTATCTATGACCGAGTAAATGGAAGTGTCAAGACTGTTAACAGTTAAAGACAAATTGTTAAAATCGATAACTGAAAATCGATAAACCCACCTATTTCGAAAGCCTTTACAGCAAGATCAACCAAATTTAGGGAAAAGATAGCTTCTAACAACCCCCAAAATACTGCATCCAAAAAGTTGGATGCCACGCCTATCAATTACGCCCTAGCCGGCCCATACTAACCCAACGCTTCACTTAAAACGGTAATGCGTGTATCTTCTAAAGTAGTTAATTAAGGGTCACAAAATTTGGTAGGGAGATAACTGTTAACGACCCCAAAAAACTACATCAATTTTTCAGTTGATAAACAGAAATGCCTGCATCTTCCACAGCTTTTGAGCTAGAGCCACCAAAGATTGGTGCCAAGATTGCTTAAAAATTTTGAATGCCGCCCCACTCCCAAACCGATTTAGCCCCCTTTACCTCATATTTATCTAACTTTGAGCTAGAGTCAACAAATTTTGTAGAAGGATAACAATTGACATCATACATAGATCTGCAGCAAAACTGTGGATGCCACGCCACCCTCATACTACCACCAACCACTCTCTTCCTACATATAACAAACTTTGAGCTAAATTCACCTAATTTTGTAGGAGGATACAAATTGACATCATACATAAATCTGCAGCAAAAATTTGGAAGTTAACGTAAAAGCTCTGGGAAATTCAACAAGGAAATTAGTGGTCCAACATTTGTTGCATGGATTGGGAAAAACCCAGAAAAGACAGAAAGTTTTTATACTCGATACCGAAGGTAAAGAGTATATTGGGTTTGTGCAATGACCGTCATGGTGTCTGTCCGTCCGTATGTTCGCAACTTTTTTCCACACCCTTCAAGTTAGAGACTTGAAACTTTGCAAATGTCTTTATCTATGGCATAGTAAATTAAAGTGTCAAGATTGGAGTTCTACGATAACTAGGGGGCCAGCAAATCAATAAATTCGATAAATCCAGCTATTTCGCACGCCCTTATAGCTAGAACAACCAAATTTGGGGACACGATAGCTACTAAAAACTCCCAAAAAATTCTTCAAAACTTTAGGAGCCACGCCCACCCATTCCGCCACCAGCCCCCTACAGTTGAAAACCAAAAACCCTAATATCTTCTTCAGTTTTTGAGCTAGAGCCACCAAATTTGGTGCCAAGATAGGTGTTGACGACCCCCAACCAAATTCATTTAAACTTTGGATGCCACGCCCATCCATACTGCCTTAGCCGCACCCAACCGCCCTAACGCTTCGCTAAAAACGGTAGTGCGTTTATATTCCATAGTATTTGAGCTAGAATAACAAAATTTGGTAGGTAGATAACTGGGTACGACCCCAAAAAACTGCATCAAATTTTTGAAGCCCCACCCACCCATTTTGCCCCCAGCCACCCACCGTTTAAAAACAGAAATGCTTATATTTTTACAGTTTTTGAGTTAGAGCGTGGCATCCAAAGTTTTTTATAAATTTAGTTGGGCATCGTCATCACCTTATTGGTAGCAAATTTGATGGCTCAGCTCAAAAACTGTGGAAGATATAAGAATTTATGTCTTTAAACTGTGGGGGCCGAGGGGCGGAATGAGCAGGCGAGGCTCCACCCAAAAAATAGTTATCGTAGAACGCCAATCTTGACACTTTAATTTACTATGCCATAGATAAAGAGATTTGCAAAGATTGAAGTCTCTAACTTGAAGGGTGTGGAAAAATGTTGCGTTTATACAGACGGACAGACACCATGACGGACATTGCACAAACCTAATATACTAATTACCTTCGGTATTAGAGGTGGAAAACTATCGATGGCTCTATCAACACTATCGATTGTATCTTACTATCGTTCTATCATCGATGGTAAGCCTGGGCCATCGTTAGTTTTCGATATTTTGGATTTTTATAGCCTAGAGACAGAAAGAAAACATTCCTAACAATCGGTCAGATGCCATTATAACAAGACGCTATTTTCTAGCTGCCGCATTGGCACCCAAAACACAGATCCTCTTAGGGCCGGTTTCTCAATGTCCAGTTAAAGTGCCAATTAGTTAATCTCTGCATAACTTTAATGCTCGTGCTAAATCAGTTTGGTTTTCTCAATGCAAAGTTAACCTTATTCGTTCAGATACTATCGCTCTAATGGTGCTGCCAACTAATTACGAGGAAATCAGCTGTTTGGTGTGGTATTTGTTTTGTTTTGTGACTGTCAAATTCGAAATGAATGCTTAAAACATTAATTTTATTGAGCGCGGCTGAAATATATAAGCGCCAACGTAAGAAAAACTTTTCGGTTGCTGAGAAGCATGCAGTTAATGTTCTTGTGAAGTCAAACCAAAATATTTTGTATAATAATAATAAAACATATAGAATGCAAGTGTCGGCTTGAATCAGGTACTTGCCTAACGATGGTTTTAGCGATATTTATATCGGACCTTTAACGAACGATAAATGTTAGCCGGCACTCAGGCATCGGTTAAGTTTATCGCACGCTAAGCCCTAAACGAACATTGAGAAACTCAATTTTGACTAAACTTGGGATAGTTACGCTAACCGGACATTGAGAAATCGCCCCTTATCTGGGTACAAATACAATTTAATTTCGATAAATCGATATACAAAATTTTATTCCCTTTTAATGACAGGTGAACCAAAATTAATTTTCTAGAATTGGCATCCTTTTGAAAAAATATTTATGTGTGCCAGCCACCTCTGTTGAATCAGAACGTATGTTCAGCAAAGTGAGTCTAATTGTTTAGGTTAGGAAAACACGCATCAAAGACAAAATACAAACATGCTCTTATTTTTAAATAAAAATGAATGGCTCATTGATTAGTATTCAACGTTATGGAATTCTTTAAATTTCGCAAAAAACAAAAATAATCATAATTAATAAAGTAAAACATCTCTTGGAAAATACAGTTAGTATGTTAGAGTCAACTTGTAAAAATAAAAATGTAATATGATAAATCTTTTAATTTTGAAAACATATGAGTTGGATTAAAAAAATAAAAAAAATTGGATTGAACTAGAACAAATATAAAATTGATAGCATTAACAACATAATAAACCTAAAGAAATAAATTAGACTTACAGTTCTAACTAAAAATGTACCAAATATTGAGAATTTCTGTTTAACAATTTTATTCTGTTTAATATGAAGTACCACAATGTACATAAGTACATAGTGTTTAAAAAAACAAAGAATGAAACTTAATCGAAGTTTAAAATATTGGAAAAACATAAAATACCTTTTATTTGTACATTATGACATACGATCGATAGCTTATCGATGGTTCATGTTTGATATAAGTATAAAATCTTGTTGTCAGTTAACTTCTGAGTGGATCTATTTCAACTAGAGCCTTCTTGCCAGAGTTGCGCAAAAAAATTGAATCTAGCTACAAACTTGACATACTACAATCTTAGGCATACAAAAGCCCTTTCGAGTAATTTTTTCGGCGTTTACGTTTTTTTTCGCGGTTAGCGCTCAAAGTAGTATGTTTCAGGGTTGTGCTTTTTCAACAATTCTCTACTCACTAGAGCATTCAAACTTACTGATATCAGGTTCCTTTGTATTTTTGAGTTATAATTCTTTTTTTCGTATTTGAAAACTTAAGGTAAACTTTATCTATTTTGTTTACAGGGTAAACTTACAAATTGTCATGTTTCGGGATGTGAGCGCCCATTTAGTGTGCAGAAAATTCCACACAGTAATCTTATACTGCTTGTGGTCGACACGCTGTGTCCATGCGGTTCCAAGCAGCTAGACATTGCGCCCATGGAGGAATCGGGCATTGTGGGTAAGTACAGCAAATAGTTCATAGCAACTATAATATTAACAACATTTTCTGGCTTTAAAAGGTGCCTGTAGCACGCGTCGGCAGAAGCAGGAGCAAGAGTCGCGTCGCCGGCCGAAAAAATGTATTAACTATCATCCCGAGGAGATTGAGATACAGCAGTGTGGACGGGGCAGCACGTTGCTGCGGAAGTCCGCCTCCCTTATAGCTGCGCACCTGTTAATGGTCAGCGTCACAATTGTGCTCGCCAATGCGTGATACGAGCACTAAGTGCAATAAGGGACATTGAAAGCAGCAGCGGAAAACAAGAACCAGATTGAATAAAATGAGTTTGGGCTTTCTAACGGCTCTGAGTCAGGAGCTGGCTAAAATGCAATTGAATTAAATTTCTATATTTCTTTAATCAGTTAAATTGCGTAAAAAGACACAAGTTTACGCGTTATATTATACGGTAAGTATAAATATGTTTGTAGACAATAATTTGCAGCATCCGAAATATAAATATGTATTTCCATTGACAACTAGATAAGACAAGAAAAAACTAGATAAAAGGTTTTTGTGACATTTTCATCCCGATAAAAAATCGATTCAAATACAATTATAGACAAAAATATTTTGACAACAAAAATTACACAATTTTTGTGATAAACAATTATTATTTAATATAAAATAAGAAAAAATTGTTAGCTACAAAAATATTTTTAGCTCTGAATAATCAAAAAGCAAATTATATGTTGTTAAATAAATATCGTGTATCTCAACAAAAAAAATATATTATTTGTCAATCATTTGGTCAAAATCATTTGTTTAAACATAGTACCAATGTGTTTTGATTTGTAACTTTTAATTTTAAATGTGCTACTTAACAAAACTACCGTAATGGCGATCAATTTTTAAACACTAAGCAAACGAATCATTTCAAAATAAACATGAAATAAAACCAAATATATACTAGGAAGTTTATGTAAATAGCAAGTGAAAATCTTTACGAAAACAAGATTCCTACCGAAATATTTAATTAAATAATTCACATCAAAAATCTAAAAATAAATATTTATAAAAAAGTCTATAATTTCACAAACAAAGCGCACGCACAAATGTCAACAATTACATTTAACAAAAAAAAATATACCAAAAAAAAACATAACTTTAAAATATTTACCGAATAAACCGAAGACTTGAAATACCAACATCAATGTAAAACGAAAAGCTCATTATAAACACAATAAATCAACAACAGAAACCAGTTCATATCAAGAACATAAGTGGCAGCCAGTTTTGAACAGTTACAAACAAAAAAAGTGGAAACTTTGCAATCGGACGCAACCGACTGTGGTATGCTCGATACCAGTAATAAAACCGATAAGATGAGACCTGATTGCAATGTAGTGCAGATTCAGCAGGGGTGTACCCTGCTTCAAAAATTGTCTTATGCAGATGGGGATGCCAACAAGCCATCTTCCTTTCAAATTCGATGACTAAAGCTCAAAGTTTGCAAAATGTGTCGGAAAGGGGGCTGGGGGCGGTATGGGTGGGCGTGGTTTCCAAATTTTCGATGTTGATCATTGTGGGATGTCAATTGTTATCCCCTACCAAGTTAACTCAAAGCTGGCAAAATAAGTGGGAAAGGGGGCTGTGGTTGTATAGTTATTAGTGGCAGCCATCATCTTTCTTGGCACTTAATTTGGTGGCTCTAGTTCAATGGAATGAATGGGCGTGGCTCCAAAATTTTTGAAGCTGTTTTTTGGGGGTTGTTAGTAGCTATCTTGTCCCCAAGTTTGGTAGTTCTAGGATTTATCGATTTCGAGTTAACGAATTTGTCGATTCGCGAGCCCCCCAGTTATCGTTGAACCCCAAGTTTGACACTTAAATTTACTTTGCCATAGATTAAGACATTAAGACAAAATTTCAAGTCTTTAGCTTGAAATGTGTGGAAAAAAGTTTCGAACATACGGACGGACAGACACCATGACGGACATTGCGCAAACCAAATTTACCCTTTACCTTCGGAATCGAGTATAACAAAAGACAACATTGGAGTCGGACGCAACCGACTGCTGTTTACCCGATACCTGTATAAAAAAGGATACGCCATGGGCTCAATGCACATCTTTGTGAAATGTCACCAGCCATATTTCCACCAAATTTGGGGCTCTACATCAAAAAATGTGAAAGATATGGGGACTTTCGATATTAAAAAAATTGGGTGGCATGGGTAGTATTGGTTTCCAATTTATCGATGCAGGTCTTTAAAGAATGTCTTCAGCTATAATGCTTCTAAATTGGGTAACTCTAGCTCAAAAACTGTGGTATATGTGTATGTGGATTTCCAATGGGTGTAGAAAAATTTGAGCTCATATAGACGGATGAACGGAAGGGCAGAGGACAGATGAACGGAAATTCACTTTACACTATTAAAGAATTTCGGTATCGAGTATAACAAAAACAATTCGTTATAGGATGAAAAAAATATTCTAGCAGGCATATAAAGAAAACAAAATTATATAAAGTCGCGAAAATTAAATAGCACCACGAAGCTATTTTTTCTTAAAGCCAAAAAACAAACGCAATATTTGGGAATTTTGTCAAGTGAGTATTTTTTTTGTAGTGCTTAGAACTTCTCCTAAAAGTAGAGTACCTGTTCTTAAGATTCAATAATTGGAAATTTGTTTATTTATGTGTTTTGGCAAAATTGGTAAAACGATTTGAAAATTCACAAAAAAGTCTTAAAAGTACCTAAACCTAAAACCTCACCGATACTGTGTTCGCTTGTTCAGGTGTGTTTAAGTTAAGTATATTGTCAAAATTTGATCTGCTAGAGCTGTTGAGCTTAAAAACAAAAATTAAATTTGCCTGTTTACTCTTCAATTATTAAAATGATAGTATGTATTAAGAAATATAATATATTCCACACTTCCTTTAATAAGGGTAGATTTAGTAAACAATCTTTCAATTGCTTTTACCAATATTCCCAAAACATAACAATTTTAAAATTTTGTTGCAATTATTCTTTTAATAAAAAAAAAGGTTCTCTACGTTAAAGAGAAACTCTCAGCATTATAAAAAATATTCACTTGAAAAAATGGAAAAATGGAAAATCGAGCCTTATTTGCAAAAATAACGTGTGTGCCAAACATCAGTTATACAGAAGAGAGTTTTTGTTTGTTTATATTTTAGAACTCATTAAATGGATTTGTGTTAGGATAAAAAAGAAAATTTTTTTGAAAATCGTGCTAGCGTTATTTTTGCACATAAATCTCGATTCGTTTTTTTTTCTTCCTGTAAAAAAAAGTAGCTTCGTGGTGCTATTGTAAATAAGCAGCGGTTTGTAGTATGTGATTAAGAATAAGTTTTGCAGAAGAAATGACATTTATTTTTTATACACTTTTATACAGCATCATTTTGACAAGCATAAAATATATGTATACACAACATACCGCGTGTACTCACAAACAAACAAATAAATCCGCAGAGCCATTAGAACATTTGGAAAGGTAATAACATAAACACTTACATTATTTTCTTTCGTTTTATTGGATCCAAAAAATTATCAAAACGCTCGGAATTCGCGTAGCTTTTTTTTACATGTTCGCATGTTTTAGTTAATTTGGAACAAAACAAAAATCACACAAGCTTACATGCAATCTCACACAAACATATACTCCTCTATGATATAAAAAAAAAAATATTTTCTGTGTCTTAAACTTGTATAAAAAATGTCTTCCATTAAAAATACTTAAAGAAAAAATAAATTTATGTCTTAAAGCATACTTAATTACTTACAAGTTAATATAGTTGATGTTTAACTCATAGAAACTCAATAAACATGCAAAAAGAATTTTAATGTTTGGCTCGTTTTGCTGGCAGCCTTAAGCTGAGAAGAAACGTGAATAAAATACTTCAAAAAGTACTCAAAACTAAAAAAAATTAACATTTGAAAAGTATTTCATCCAATAAGGCTAAATACATAATACACCTGATGGAGTCGGGACTTTCGGTTAAAGAAGAAACAGAAAAACAAACAGATTTACTGCAACAACAACTTCTGCAAAAGAGCATTAGACAAAATAAAAGCCAAATATATATACTGCCTATATATATATATACACATACATATATATATCTATAATTTGACTAAACCCATTTTAAGCATAACTTACTAATTGCAGTTCCAAGTCGTTTAGCTAAGCATCATTGCGTATGTGTAATATGTTAATACAAAATCAAATTTAGTGCGGAATGTTGTGAATTTTTTCCCTGTTACACGCGTAACATGCATAAATGTTTTCTCCAATCAGGGAAACACAATTAATGACAGATAGTTCTATTCTTTATCCCCGTTCCCTGCAATATGTAATATTACTGCAACCAAGTCCCTGTAGTAATGCATTTAATTAATTTTCAAAACAGCATAATTAATTAATAAAAAATTATAAAGCATCTATATTTACGTGTTTGTGCTGCAAAATTTCATATCAAAGTAAAATAAAATATAAAGTACCAGCAAAATAAATAAGTTATTAGCAAAATTTTCAATGATGATTTATTATTGAAAACTTAACTGAATATAATAAAATGTTTGTATGTGTAGTCCATAATTTTCTAAATGCATATGCTTACGTTGACTAACAAAAACGTATATAAATCATGCGAATAATTACATTATTTGTCTTAACGTATGAAATAAAAAAATAAAAAAATAATTTTATATATCGATAATAACTTACGAATTGAATCAGTTTTTTGAAAATGCGGTTTTTGCTTTTTGAAAATCGAGCTTTTTGCAAAAAAAAAAAGATTAAACAGAAACTCCAACTACATAATGAAAAAATAAAAGTATGACACTTATAGCTAAAAACAACAACTTTTGCTCTCTATGAACACTATATACAAGCAACTTTATATTAAAACGTTTATACAAAATATAATTATAACGTTCATATAACAAACCGAATCTTTATACACTCTTCAGGTGGAATATCTTTATATTAACCAAAATCAACACATCCCATTATTTTTGGTTCCTACGTTTATATATTTTATATAATTCACAAAAAAAAAAAAAAATATATATATATAAAAAATGTGCGCATGAAAAAAGTAATAAATTTTGTTATTGTTGTCAAATCGTTAAAACAACTTATATATGTGAGAAAGAAATTTGTTTTATTAGTTTTGGCATTGGTAGACATACAGAAAGAAATATAAACGTTCAATATTCAGATGAAAACATAAATATTTTTATGACAAACAAGAAAAACATTTAATCTCTATTGGCAAATACACAAATACCCGTCTAAATTATTTGAAAACTATTATTAATAATAATAATATTTCTTTGGACAAACACTTTGAAACATACATATATACACCATAAGCATATATAAAAAAGTATGAAACACTTTTTTTTTAATTCTATTGCTTTACAAAGAGTATCACATATTTATTTAACGAGTACATAAATTCAAGCAATATAACAAAAAGATTGGAAAACATGCTATTAATATTAATATGAGTACTAAAATAATAAATTCGAATTAAAATAAAACTTGCTCATTACTCTACTTATAAAACAAAAATAACAAAAAATGGTTACTTATAAAATACAATTTAAGCACTTAAAAAAATTAAAATAAAACAGAAACAGATGGAGTACCACAAATATTATATTAACATCATAAGTATTAAATGAAAAAGTAAGAAGATAATTAAAAAAATTAAAATTGAGAATAAAATTGAAAAATATTACAACTAACTTAAGAGCATTTCAGTGTTCTTACACAGTTTTCTTATACTTTGTGTATTAAATTTATCATGAAACGTGTAACGCATAGAAGCAAGTAGTCCGACGCCATAAGCTGTACTGTTTCTTTGCAAACTAGTCCCTTAGTTTGTGAGATAACTAATACTTTTGTCAAGGATTCTTGTTGACTTAACAGCCAAAGTCTTTTCGCTTTCTCTTTATTTCAAGATTCACTCCCAGTTTGCATGCACATGCCACCCCTGTCTACTTAATAAACTTTCGCTTAATGCTAAGTAAATTTATAAGATTATGTTAGTTCAAATGCAATCGCTCAGTTTTTGGCGGCATGTGTCATCGTAAACTTTGGCTTTGTTACGTAAGGTCATTTTATGTGTTAATAACTCACAAGTTGCTCCGAATGGAACAAGTGCATTCTGATAAGAACCTGAGCACTCTATTTAACGAAATACGGTTACTAGCTGACCAGGCATAATTACGTTCATGCCTAATTAAACTTTTTGTCAATTTATTTAAAACCGGACACTCTAATCACGTAGCGGTATAAAGTACAAACAAAACAAATCAAAACGTTGCACTCGGACTCATCCGACTGCGGAATTCTTTGGTACACGTACAAAAACTGGTGGTAAGGCGTCTGCTTGCAAAGGCGGAGTACGGGCTTAGCAGATTTGGATTCGGCGATTTAATATTGTGTGATGTGGGTTTTTGGGGTAAGTCACCAGCTACATTTCCACCAAATTTGGTGAAAAGCTCAAAAGCTCAGGTAGACAAAATCATTTCAGATAAAGCGCGGCATAGACTTCATTTTAAGAACACATCAGTTTGGTTCAATCAAAAGCCCGTTTTGTATAACCAATTTTCTCTATCACAAAGTTTCTTTGCAGTCCCCTTGGGATTCGTTAGATGGAAGTTCGGTTTTACATTTTTGAAGTAACTTAAAATCAAGATCAATTTTTAGCAGAACAATTGAAAACGTTGCAGATGGATGCAACTGACTTCGGTATAAGTGTAAAACAAGGACGCCAGGGTGTTTGATGCTCTAGCTAAAAACGTATCAGGAGTTCCACAGATTGAATTTCACTGCAATTTCATTTCACTGTAGCGCAGACCAGAACGCTCACTAGCTTTCAGCGGAAAAAAACGCTCGCAAAACGCTAAAATCTCACTCTGCCACCTAGTCCGATTCAGATTTTTTGATGTCAGGGTCAGCAATGCCCCATATCTTAAACAGAGTTCGGAGTAATGTATTTTAAAAAAATATATATGGAACCACTTCGGTTTTTCTTTTATTAAGCATTAAAATATATATAAAAGTTTTTAAGATTTCCGATTTTAAAAGGTTGGCGGCATTGGTATGCTTTGATAACAATTGTGGATGCAGTTTTTAATATGTTAACATCTTAAGGCGCGGGTAGCAAAAATATCTCAGTTTAGAATGACTGACAGTGGCCGACTTGGATCGACTTTTTGAGTGTGAGCCAGGATATGATGAAATAAGTATACGGGGGTCTCGTTTTTTTTTGACAAAGAATACGTCTTACATTTCGGTAATGAGTGTGCTATCCAACAAAAGTTGTTGTTGTAATATGGTTGCTTCACAAAATCGCTCATTGATCATGAACTAATGGATAGATTTTCCTCAAATTAATTTAATTTTAAATGCAACGCTTCAACTTTTTTTATATATATATATATATATATATATTATTATATATGAAGTGATTACATTTTCTATTAAAACAAGTAGGTACAATGCAGTCGGACGCACCCGACTGCGGTATACTCGATACCAGTAGTAAAACAGATTAAAAGAGAGCTGATTGCAATGGTGTGTGGATACGGCAGGGGTGTACGCTGCCACAAAGATTGTCTGGTACAGATGGGGATGCCAAAAAGCTATCTTCCTTCCAAATTTGGTGACTCTAGATCAAAATTTGTTAAAGGTAGGGGCTGGGGGCGGTATGGGGGCGTTTTTAGCGAAGCGTTGTTGCGGTTGAGGGCGGCTAGGGCAGTATAGATGGGTGTGGCATCCAAAGTTTTTATGAATTTGGTTGGGAATCGTCAACACCTATCTTGGCACCAAATTTGATGGGTCTAGCACATAAACTGTAGAAGATATGGGCATTCTTAGTGTTAAACTGTGGGGGGTGGGGGGCGGGGGGTCTGGGGGCGGAATACGGTTTTTTGGGGATTGTTAGTAGCTATTTTCTCCCCAAATTTGGTAGTTCTAGCTGTAAGGGCTTGCGAAATAGCTCGATCTATCGATTTTGCGTTATCGAGCTTATCGATTTGCCAGACCCCTAGTTATCGTAGAGCTCCAATCTTGACACTCTAATTTACAATGCCATAGATTAAGAGATTCGCAAAGTTTCAAGTCTCTAACTTGAAGGGTGTGGAAAAAAGATGCGAACATACGGACGGACAGACGGACGGACGGACAGACACCATGACGGACACTGCACAAACCCAATATAATCCTTACCTTCGGTATCGAGTATAAAAATTAGACCAAAAACACGCAAAATTTGCTTCATTTTGAAGACTTTAAATTGCTCTAGAAAACTCAATTATCAATCAATTACTCTGATTATTAGGAATTTAGAAATATAAAATAGCTACAGACAATCCCCAAAACACTGCATCAAAAAAATTTGTAGCCACGCCCACCCATTCCACCCCCAGCCCCTCACAGTTTAACACTAAAAATGCCCATATCTACTACAGTTTATGAGCTAGACCCATTGTATTTGGTGCCAAGATAGGTGTTGACGATTCCCAACCAAATTCATTAAAACTTTGGATGCCACGCCAATCCATACTGCCCAAGCTGCCCCAAACCGCTCCAAGGCTTCACTAATACGGTAAAGAGTGTATTTTCCAAAGCGTTAAAGCTAGAATCACCAAATTTGGTAGGAAGATAGCTGTTAACGATTCCAAATAAACTGCATCAAAGTTTTGGGTCCACACTCCCCCGTTTCACAGGCCCCCTACCACCATATTCTACTCACTTTGAGCTAGAGTCACCAAGTTTGGTATGAGGATAACAATTAAAATCATAAATAGATCTGCAGCAAAACTTTGGAAGCCACGCCCCCCATACCAGTCACCAGCCCCACTTCCACCATATTCTACTAACCTTGAGCTAGAGTCACCAAATTCGGTATGAGGATAGCTATTGACATGATACACAGATCTTCAGCCACGCCCCCATTCCGCCCCCAACCTCTACCTTTAAAAAACTTTGAGCTAGAGTCACCAAATTTGGAAGAAAGATAGCTTTTTGGCATCCCCATCTGCACCAGACAATCTTTGAGGCAGCGTACACCCCTGCCGTATCCACACACCATTGCAATCAGCTCTCTTTTAATCTGTTTTACTACTTGTATCGAGTAAACCGCAGTCGGTTGCGTCCGACTGCAACATTTCTACTTGTTAGAATTTAAGTTGAGATGAGGTAAACAAACATTCAAGTTTTATATACTTTTGCCAAAGATATAACTTTTTAAGGCAAAAACTCAGTGCAACAATCACGCCTTTGTTCAATAGCAAATTGCTCAAAAAATCTGCCATAGAATCGATTACTGCTGCGCGCAGTAGCTTCTGAAATCGGCACACAGTACTGCTGGGTTGACTGTGCTTCGGCAGACATCGAATTCGCCCACAATTCACGAAACAACAAACGGCAGTCCCCCGAGAGAGTAAAATCGCCAGATTCCAGAAATGTTAGGTAAGTTGGGAAATAGCTGTTTGAACCCTCTCTAAGTATAAAATCTCGTTGGCTGTGAGCCAGCGCGAGAGCAAATTTTGTTTCACTTGCCCATGCGCTCAACGGCTAGAGCCAAGAACGGTAAAAACTGTTGGTGCATGTGCGAATGTTTCAAATTTTGGAACCACGCCCACCCATTCCGCCCCTTGCACCCCACAGATTAACACTAAAAATGCCCATATTTTCTACAGTTTTTGAGCTAGACCCATCATTTGGTAACAAGATAGGTGTTGAAAATCCCCAACCAAATTCATAAAAATATTGGATGCCACGCCCATCTATACTGCCCTACCCGCCCCCAACCGCCATAAAGCTTCGCTAAAAACGGGAATGCGTGCATCTTTCATAGCGTTTTAGCTTGACTCACCAAACTTGGTAGGAAGATAACTGGTAATGACCACCAAAAACGGCATCAAAGTTTTGGAGCCCCACCCACCCATTCTACCTCCAGCCACCCCACAGCTTAAAACCAAAAACGCCTATTAATTCTACAGTTTTCGATCTTAAGCCACCAAGTTTAGTGCCAAAATAGGTGATGACGACGCCCAAAAAATGTATAACAGCATTTTATGCCATGCCCATCCATACTGCCCTAGCCGCCCCAAACCCCCCCAACGCTTTGCTAAAAACGGGAATACGTTCATCTTTCATAGTGTTTAAGCTAGAGTCACCAAATTTGGTAGGAAAATAACTGGTAATGACCACAAAAAACTGCATCAAAGTTTTGGAGCCCCACCTACCCATTCCGCCCCCAGCCCCCCCGCAGTTTAAAAACAGAAATGCTTATATCTTTTACAGTTTTTGAGTTAGAGCCACCAAATTTTGTGCCAAGATAGGTGATTATAGCTTCCGAAAATGCATTAAAACTTTGGATGCCACACCAATCCATTCTGCCCAAGCTGCCCCAAACCGCCCCAATGCTTCACTTAAAACGGAAATGCGTGTATTTTCCAAAGCGTTAAGGCAAGAGTCACCAAATTTGGTAGGATCCCCAAAAAACTGCATCAAAGTTTTGGAGCCACGCCCCCCGTTCCCGAGCCTCCTGCATTTAGAAATCAAAATCGCCTATATCTTCCACAGCTTTTGAGCTAAGGCCACCAAATTTGGTGCCAAGATTGTTTATGTAGAAACCCGAAAAATTCGGATGCTAGTCACTAAATTTGGTAGAAGGATAGCAATTGACATCATCAGACCTGCAGCAAAAATTTTGGTGCCACGCCATAAGAGCGCCCCCAGCCCCCCTTTCACCACTTTAAAAAAACTTTGAGCTAGCGTCACCAAATTTGAAAGGAAGGTAGCTTTTTGAAATCCCCATCTGCATCAGACAATCTTTGAGGAAGCTTACGCCCCTGCCGAACCCGCACCCCATTGCAATCAGGTCTCTCTTTATCAGTTTGATTACTGCTATCGAGTATACCGCAGTCGGTTGCGTCCGACTGCAACGTTTAACTTGCTTTTTTTGTTGATGCCAGCTGCCTCTTATTATGTTTGCTATATATCAGCACATGGGCTTTATAATTTTTTAAGCTATTTTTATACTCGATACCGATAGTTAAGAGTATATTGTGTTTAAGCAATGTCCGTCATGGTGTCTGGCTGTCCGTATGTTCGCAACTTTTTTCCACACCCTTCAAGTTAGAGACTTGAAACTTTGCAAATCTCTTTATCTATGGCATAGAAAACAAAGTTTCAAGACTGGGATTCTACGATAACTGAGGGGCTGGAAAATCGATAAACTCGATAACGCAAAATCGATAAGTCCACCTATTTCGCAAGCCCTTAGCTAGATCTACTAAATTTAAAGAGAATATAGCTTTGCACAACCCCTAAAATATTCGTCCGAAATTTTCGAGCCACGCCCACTTATTCCACCCCAACCCACCCGCAAATAAGAATTAGAAACACCAATATCTTCAACAGTTTTTTAGCAAGAGCCACCAACTTTGGTGCCAAGATAGATGATAGCGATCCCTAAACTAATTCATACAACTTTTGGATGCTGCACTCATCTATACTGCTCTAGCCACCCCAACCGACCCAACGCTTCGCTTAAAACATTGATGCGTTTATCTTCCATAGTGTTTGATCTAGAGTCACCAAATTCAGAAGAAAGATAACTGGAAACGCTCCCCAAAAATGGCATCACAGTTTTGAAGACAAGCTCTCCCGTTTCCTTCCCCACTGCATTTTGAAATCAGAATCGCCTATATCTTCCACAGATTTTGAGCTAGAGCCAACAAATTCGATGCCAAGATTGATGATGAAGAAACCCAAAATATTTGGATGCCGCCCCCACCCATATCACCTCCAGCCACCCTTCCACTATGTTTTATTATCTTTGAACTAGAGTCACCAAATTTGGCAAGAGGCTAGTAATTGGCATCATACACAGATCTGCAGAAAAAATTTGGATGCCACCAAATTTGGTAGGAGTATAGCAATTGACATCCCCAGAAATCTGCATAAAAACTTTGGATGCCACGACTCCCATAATACACCCCACCCCCTTTCCCTTTCTTTAACAAACTTTGGTCTAGAGTCACAAAATTTAGAATTAAGATGGCTTTTTACCATGCCCATCTGCATCAGACAATCTTTACGGCAGCGTACACCCCTGCCGAGTACGCACCCCATTGCAATCAAGTCTCTTCTAATCGGTTATATTACTGGTATCGAGTATGCCGCAGTCGGTTTCGTCCGACTGCAACGTTTCTACTTCTGATAAATAGTTTTAAATTCTATAAATTACATGCACATGGGTCCAGGCAACTTTGTACTAATCGATTTAAATTTTTTTGTTTTCTCCATATCAAAATATCCAATTTATGCCATAGAAAGATAAATACAATGTAAGAACGTTAAAATGTAAGTACTTGGCTTAAATAAGCTTTTTTCGCATTTAAGATTGCTGCCTCAAAGATTTTCTGGTGCAGATGGGGATGGCAAAAAGCTATCCTCCTTCAAAATTTGGTGACTCTAGCTCAAAGTTAGTTAAAGGTGGGGAAAGGGTGCTGGGGCGCTATGGGGGCGTAACACCAAAATTTTTGCTGCAGATCTGTGTATGATGTCAACTGCTATACTCATACCAAATTTTGTGACTCTAGCTTAAAAATAATAGAATATTATGGAAGGGGGCTGGTATGGTGTTTTAGCCGTTTCCAATCGCTCGAATCCTTCGCTAAAAACGGTAATTCGAGTATCTTCCAAAGTGTTTGAGCTAGAGTCACAAAAAAAATTTGCGAACTTACGGACAAACAGAAGGACGGACTGACACCATGAAGTACATTGCGCGAACCCAATATACTCCTAGACTTCGGGGCGTGGCTCGAAAAATTTGATGTAGTTTTTTGGGAATCGTTAACAGCTATCTTCCTACCAAATTTGGTGACTCTAGCCTTAACGCTTTGGAAAATACACGCACTACCGTTTTTAGTGAAGCATTTTTTTGAATTTGGTTGGGAATCTTCAACACCTATCTTGGCACCAAATTTGATGGGTCTAGCTCAAAAACTGTAGAAGATATGGGCATTTTTAGTGTTAAACTGTGAGGGGCTGGGGGCGGAATGGGTGAGCGTGGCTCCAAAATTTTTGATGCAGTTTTTTGGGGATTGTTAGTAGCTATTTTCTCCCCAAATTTGGTAGTTCTAGCTGTGAGGGCTTGTGAATTAGCTGGATCTATCGATTTTGCGTTATCGAGTTTATCGATTTTCCAGCCCCCTAGTTATCGTAGAACTCCAATCTTGACACTATAATTTACTATGCCATAGATAAAGAGATTCCCCAAGTTTCAAGTCTTTACCTTAAAGGGTGTGGACAGACGCTATGCCGGACATTGCACAAACCCAATATACTCTTTACCTTCGGTATCGAGCATAAAAAGTTAACGTTAAAGCTCTGGGAAATTCAACAAGAAAATTAGTGGTTCAACATTTGTTGCATGGATTGGGAAAAACCCAGAAAAACCAATTGAGACCAGCGGTAGATTAGTGATTAGTGGTTACGATTAGATAAAGAAAAAAGGATCGATCGTTTTATTTCTTGAGTTGAGGTATCCAATAAGACACGAAATGGTTTATGAATTAAATAGTTGCTCGAGCAACAACCGAGGCTAAGAAGTTAAAAGTTTCGGGTAGATCTAATTGGAGTTTTTAATTTTATTCGACTTAATGGAACTAATGAGTCGATTTTACCATTACGAAGATAAGTGATGAATACTACACCATGCATAATTCTACGATTCTAAAGGGAAGGAAGATTAATTAAAATAAGTGTTTTTGAATACGTTGGTTGGTCTACCCCAGGAACCTAAAACTTCTAAGCGCAAACAGAAGAGATTTCTTCTGCACAGATTCAATTCTATCCTGGTGAATTCCGTATTACGGGGACCACACACATGATCCATACTCCAGGATGGGACGTACTAGAGATGTATATAGCGTTTTAGTGGTGTAGGGATCATCAAACTCTTTTGACCACCGCTTGATGAAGCCAAGAACGTTTATGGCCTTATTGACCATCGACGATATGTGAGAATCAAATTTTAAGTTGCTATCAAGAATGATGCCTAAATCTTTAATTTCAAAAACGCGGACAAGTGGTGAAGCATCAAGCAAGTAGTGAGCTGTATTAGGGGTACCTCTACAAAAAGTCATGACTTTATATTTTGAACAATTTAAATTTAGTAAGTTACGGCACCAGGCCGACAGTGCACCCAAGTCAGACTGTAATAAGTTACATAGAGAATCATCCTTATAGGTGAAACATAGCTTTACATCATCAGCAACATATAAACACACGAGATAGTGATAACACTAGGAAGATCGTTAATAAAGAGATTAAAAAGCAACGTCCCAGGTGACTTTCCTGGGGAACACCAGAGGCTATAAAAATAGATTTGGATACAGAAGATTTAAAAACTACTTTTTGTGTTCGGCCACACAAGTACTCTAAAAGCCACGACAAGCGTTTTGCTGGAAATCCAATAATATGGAATGAAGCAAAAAAGAATGAATTACAGAATCAAATGCCTTACTTAAATCTGTATAAACGAGGTCAGTTTGCATTTTGGTCTGAAACCCTTTGATAACAAGTGAGGTAAGTCCTAGAAGGTTGTTGGCAGTCGATCTTCGCCTCACAAAACCGTGTTGGTAAGGGGATATAATCGAACTATACAAGTGCTGCAATTGAGAGCAAATAATTTTTTCAAAGACTTTCGGAATGGCAGACAACTTGGATATACCCCTATAGTTTTTAACGTTAGACTTAGAAGAATTTTTATGAATTTGAATAATAAAAGATTCCTTCCATATACGAGGAGACACAGCCGAGTCAACCGACAAGTACAATAATTTATGTAAGGTCTTACAAAGTGAATCCGCACAGTATCTAAGTATACAACCTGCCACTACATCTGGACCAGGCAAGAAGCCGGGTTTGATAAAGTTAAGGTCACTTAGCAGCGTACACTCAGTAATAACTGGGACATAAATGAAATTTGAAGTTTGAATTTGAAAAGGATTGGAATTATTGCAACTATATAAACGATGTGTATACTGATTGAAAATACTCAGCAAATAGATCAGCCACTGCTTGATCGGAACTTGCTTTCGTATTATCAAGGTAAATTGAGGATAGCAAACAAGAAGATTTACGTTTTGAATTAACAAATTTATAAAACTGTTTGCGATCACGGGGAAAGTATAATCTGCATCGATTGAGATAGTTATTGAAACAGGAAGTGTTTACAGAATTAAAATTTGACTTTGCCATTGTATACAGGGATAAATCTAAAGTATTTTCAGACCTGTTAAATTTTTTATTGTATCTTGTTTTCACGTTTTCAAATTAAGATAGTTCCCTCGTAAGCCAACGTGGTTCATTTTCACTTGAAGGGCAAGTGAGGGGAGCACAGATATCGAAATGTGTATTGTTAGTCCTGTAAATTATGGCAATTGCAGTTTCTTCATCACTACAATAGAATAGGTGAGAACAATAAGTATAGTAAAAGAAGATCATTCAATTAAGTAAAGTTGGTTTTACGAAAACAACGGGAATTATTAGATGCTGGAATTTAAAAGGAAAGTTCTAAGGTTGGATAGTAGGTATATTTAGGAAGCAATAGAGGGGGACTCTAATAACATTGCAAGTTGGTTGAAACAACCTACCAAGATTTTATATTGTGTAGATTGTGTGATAACATGATACACATGAAATGTGCTGGCTTTACAGCCAAAATTAGGGACTGCTTGCTGGCTGACACAGGCCTGAAATGATATTGTGAGCCATGCAACGAGGTGGTCAAAGAAACTTCCCAATTTATGAGGCAGACTCATGCCGGTTTTAAGGCTATGCATGTTGCATTTAACAACCTGCATAGAGTCTAACTTCAAATATGGCAAGGTGATAACCGAATCTCCGAAGCGAAAAAAGTCTTCGGGTCCTAACCCAATTGCTGTCCCAAATTTTCCGCCCACTAAATCCCATCTAGTGCCTAGCATTAATCCCCCAGCGGGTATTTCAGCTAGCCCGCTTATGTTGTTTAACTCGCCTATTAGAAATCTAGACTCTAACGGTCAATCTATCAACATAACTCCCGATCTTTCTGTTTCAACAGCCTGTGCTCCAACTGATTCTACTTTAGGTACAGCACGGGTCCACAAGCCTCTTGTTGTTGTACCCGTAAATAAGTTCATATTCGTGTCAAGGCTTGCCTGCGATACTTCATTGGAGGATGTAAATGCCTACGGTAAAATTAAAATTGATTCCCCGCGTATTACTGTGGAAAAGTTTAAATTTAATCACGCCCGAAGCATATCTTCTTTCAAGTTGGGTGTTCCGCCAGAACTTTTCACAACAATTTGTTCTGAAAAGTTTTGGCCACCAAAGCTCGTGGTAAAGGAGTATGTTAACAGGCGAAACAATGTCAATAATGGCATAAGAATCAGTAGTGCACCGCCGGTTATCCATCTTGTTGCCTCAAATTCGGCGGCAAAAAACTTGTAAAAGTAGTTAGCTTGGCCTATCAAAATGTTCGAGGCCTTAACACTAAACTTTCTAATCTTTATGTAAACAGCTTATCTTTTGATGCACAGATAGTTGCATTCACAGAAACCTGGTTAAAACCTAAACTATGTGATTATACCGTTTTGCCTAATAAGTATAACTTGTACAGATGCGATCGCACCACCGGCAGGGGGGGCGGTGTTCTCATAGCTGATGACTCTTGCATTTCCTCTGAACAGATTCATTCATATGATCATCCGGATATTGAGTTCATATGTGTTAAACTATTATGTAGCGGCCGCTCATTGTATATTACTTGCTCTTATATTCCTCCCAATTCTGATAATAACATTTACATAACCCATTTGAATGCTCTGCAACTTGTTTCGTCGTTGTTGACGGATATGGATCAACTTATAGTGGTTGGTGATTTTAATTTGCCACATGTTGTATGGTCTGTGAATGACACATCTTCAGCGCAATTACCGGCCACTTCTGATGATTTTATCGATGGTCTTTTAGAGTTAGGCCTATCGCAAGTTAACAGGGTGCATAACAGTAGTAATAAAATGTTAGATTTGATATTTGTTTCTGATTCTGATTGTAGTAATGTTAGTAGAGTATCCCCTCTAGTGCTTCCTGAAGATACCTACCATCCAACCTTAGAACTGTCCTTCGAACTTCTCAACCTTAGACCAGCATCTAACAATTCTTTAAAGACACGTTGCTTTCGTAAAACTGACTTTACTAAATTAAATGATTTGCTTCAGCATACTAATTGGTCTCAACTTTATTCTTGTAGTGATATGGATACTGCCATCACCATTTTTTACAAGACCTTGAATTCGCATTTGGATATCTGTGTTCCCCACACTGTTCCGTCAAGTGAAAATAAACCACCCTGGTTTACGAGGGAACTATCGAAATTAAAAAACGTGAAAACAAGATCCTTTAAAAAATTTAAAAAATCTGGAGATACTATAGATTTATCCTCGTATATAATTGCAAAGTCAAATTTTATTTCCGTAAACACTCTTTGTTATAACAATTATCTCAATCGTTGCAGATCAAACTTTTCCCGCGATCCGAAACAGTTTTATCAATTTGTAAACTCAAAACGTAAATCTTCATGCTTGCCATCTTCGGTTTACCTTGATAATACAAAAGCAAGTTCCGATCAAGCAGTGGCTGATCTATTTGCGGAGTATTTTCAATCAGTTTACTCATTGAGTTTGTATAGTTGCCATAATTCCTATCCTTCTCAAGCGCAAACGTCAAATTGCATATATGTCCCAGTTATAACTGAGTGACCTTAACTCTATCAAACCAGGCTTCTTGCCTGGTTCAGATGGAGTGCCCGGTTGTATACTTAGATACTGTGCGGATTCACTTTGTAAACCTATACATAAATTTATTTAACTTATTGGTTGACTCAGCTGTGTTTCCTGGTATATGGAAAGAATTTTTTATTATTCCGCTTCATAAAAATTCTTTTAAGTCTAACTTTAACAAGTAAGAAGGCTCTAGTCGGCATAGCCCGACCAGAAGATACCCTAAACCCTGTTGCAGTCCTTCCATCCTAAAAGTATGCTTCAAATAATGATCACTTTGAACAAAACTCACAAATGACTTAACTTTACGATATCTCTGGTGTTTCTTAACCGATTTGGACGAAATTTTGAGAAAATTTCTATCGTTACCTATTACACCAGCCCCCATTTTTACATTTTTCCAAATTTGATATTTTTTGTTATCGATTCCATGTGTATATCGAAAACCAGAAAAGTTATCGATAATTTGAACCAAACTTGTTCTGCTTATGGTATAGGAGAACTTATATTCAAAATCTGAAGTCTCTAGCTCTTGTAGTCTCCGAGATCTACGCGTTCATACAGACGGACAGACAGACAGACGGACGGACAGACGGACATGGCCATATCGACTGGGCTATTGATACTGATCAAGTATATATATGCTTAATGGGGTCGGAGATGCTTCCTTCTGCCTGTTACATACTTTTGCACAAAACCATTATACCCTGATTTACCCATTTTATGGGTTCAGGGTATAAAAACTATAGGGGTATATCCAAGTTGTCTGCCACTCCGAAAATCTTTGAAAAAATTATATGCTCTCAATTGCAGCACTTATGTTGTTCAAGTTTATCCCCTTATCAACACGGTTTTGTTAGGCGAAGATCTACTACCAGTAACCTTCTTGAGTTCACCTCAATTATTATCAAAGGGTTTCAGGCTAAAATGCAAACTGACGTCGTTTATACAGATTTTAGTACGGCATTTGATTCTGTAAGTCATTCTTTGCTGCTCGAAAAATTAAATATTATTGGATTTCCAGCGAAACTCTTGTCGTGGCTTTCTGAGTACTTGTGTGGCCGAACACAAAAAGTGGATTTTAAATCTTCTGTATCCAAATCTATTTTTGTTACCTCCGGTGTCCCTCAGGGGAGTCACCTAGGACCATTGCTATTTAATCTCTTTATTAACGATCTTCCTGCTGTTATTACTAATTCTCGTGTATTTATGTTTGCTGATGATATAAAGCTATGTTTCACCTATAATGATGATTCTCTATGTAACCTACTGCAGTCGGACTTGGGTGCACTGTCGGCTTGGTGCCGTTATAACTTACTAAATTTAAATTGTTCAAAATATAAAGTCATGACTTTTTGTAGAGGTACCCCTAATACTGCTCACTATGTGCTTGATGCTTCATCACTTGTCCGCGTTTTTGAAATTAAAGATTTAGGCATCATTCTTGATAGCAAATTAAAATTTGATTCTCACATATCGTCGATGGTCAATAAGGCCATAAACGTTTTTGGCTTCATCAAGCGGTGGTCAAAAGAGTTTGATGATCCCTACAACACTAAAACGCTATATACATCCCTAGTACGTCCCATCCTGGAGTATGGATCTTGTGTGTGGTCCCCGAAATACGGGATTCACCAGGATAGAATTGAGTCTGTGCAGAGGAAATTTCTTCTGTTTGCGCTTAGAAGTTTTAACTGGGTTCCTGGAATAGACCTACCCCCCTATTCAAGTAGACTTCTTTTAATCAATCTTCCTTCCCTGTTGAACCGTAGAATAATGCATGGTGTAGTATTTATCACTAATCTACTAAATGGTGAAATCGGCTCATCAGTTCTTCTAAGACGAATAAAATTAAATGTTCCCATTAGATCCACACGTAACTTTTTACCCCTTAGCCTCGATCGTTGCTCAAGCAACTATTTAATTCATAAACCATTTCGCGTATTATGTTTTGACTACAACAAGCTTTATTCTCTTGTCTCTCTGGAGACCTCGACTCCAGTACTAAAACGATCTATCCTTTCTGCCTTATCTAATCGTAACAACTAATCACTTATCTACCACTGGTCTGATTGGGTTTTTCTGGGTTTTTCCCAATCCACGCAACAAATGTTGGGCCACTTATTTTCTTTGAATTCCCCAGAGCTTTAAAGTTAACTTTATAATTATTTCAACCTTAATTTACTTTCAGAACTACATATAATTTTAAATTTTACTTTAAACTTAATTATTTTTTATTATAATTATTTAAAATTATTTTTATTTTCATAACGGCTGCTCATAGCTGACAATAAATAAATAAATAAATAAATAATTACTTCAATCATAGTCAGAAACAAATATCAAATCTAACATTTTATTACTACAGTTATGCACCCTTTTAACTTGTGTATAGCCTAACTCAAGAAGGCCATCGATAAAATCATCAGAAGCGGCCGGTAATTGCGCCGAAGATATGTCATTCACAAACCATACAACATGTGTCAAATTAAAATCACCAACTATAAGTTGATCCATATCCGTGAACACGACGAAACAAGTTGCAGGGCATTCAGATGGGATATCTCAATGTTATTGTCAGAATACGTATGAATATATGAATAAGTAATATACAATGAGCGGCCGCTACATAATATTTCAACCCATAGTAACTCTATACCCGGGAGATCATGAGAATGAATCTGTTCAGAGGAAATACAAGAGTCAACAGCAATGAGAACACCGCCCTGTTCAAGTTATACTTATAACGCAAAACGTAATAATCAGGTTTATCAGGTTTTAGCCAAGTGCAACTCTCTGTGAATCAGAGGATAAGCTGTTTACATATAATTTAGAAAGTTTAGTGTTAAGGCCTCGAACATTTTGATAGGCCAAACTAACTACTTTTGTTAGTATTTTTCCGCCGAAGTTGAGGCAACAGGATGGATAACAGGCGGTGCTCTACTGATTCTTATACCATTATTAATATTGTTTCGCCAGTTCACATACTCGTTTACAACGAGCTTTGGTGGCCAAAACTTTCTGGACAAATTGTTGCGAAAAGTTCGGGCGTAACACCCAACTTGAAAGAAGATATGCTTCGGGCGTGTTTAAACTTAAACTTTTCAACATTAATATATGGGGACTCAATTATACTTTTAACGTTGGCACTCACATCATCCAACGAAGTATCGGATGCTAGCCTAGACACGAAAGTATATTTGTTAATAGGTACAACAAGAAGAGTCTTGTGGGCCCCAGGTGTACCTACAGTAGAATTGATAGGCATGCTGTTGATAGGGAAGGTTCATTGATAGGATTGGGAGTAGAGTCATTATTGGCTGTGTGAATATTAGGGTTTCAAGCAGGCGAGTTAAATAACGTCAATGGGCTTGTTATAGTACCCTTTGGAGGATTTTTAATGTAGACTAGAAGAGGCTTTGGAGCTCTGAGTGATTTACGATCCGAAGTCTTTTTTCGCTTCAGAGATTCTACCATTGCCTTGCCATTTTAAAAATTAGACTAGCTCTTTGAAAGATACATGCAAGCTGTTAAACGCAACATGCATAGCTCGAAAGCCTACGTGAGTCTGCCTCATGAACTGGGATGATTCATTCACCAATTTGTTGCAGGGCTCACAGTACCATTTCAGGCCAGTGTCTCTAATTTTGGCAGTTAAACCAGCACATTTCATATGGATTATGTTATCACATAACCTACATAGAATTCCGTTTTGGTTGTTTGACCAAACCAATTTGCAATTTGAACTGCAGCAAACAAGCATTTTGATAATAATTAAATAAATTACCTACAACAATTGATATGCTTTATCAAACAAAAAGTAGGGTGGAAAAATGTAATAAATATGATATAAAATAATAAATTTAAAATTTAATTGCAATGGGGTGCAGATACGGCAGAGTTGTACGTTGATAAAGATTGTCTGACGCAGATGGGGATGACAAAAAGCTTTGTTCCTTCCGAATTTGGTAACTGTAGCTCAAAGTTAGTGAAAGGTGTGGGAAGGGGGCTGTGGGTGGAATTGGGGGGCAAGGCATCAAAATTTTTGCTGCAGATCTGAATCATATCAATTTTTATCCTCCAACCAAATTCGGCGACTCTAGCTCAAAATTATTAATTCAGCAATACTTTACTTTATATACTGATCAAAAGCTAACATAGTCAATTAACTCCTATATAAATTCCATTTTTTTTGCTTATGTATAAAGTATAAAAAAATCAAAATGAACGCGGCGAAAGTAGTTTAGTTCAAATGCACCCCTAACCTGCCGAATAACGTATTCTATTTTAAAAATTTTAGCCTGTGTTAGATCACACAGATCACAGGCGGATAGGTTATCCGCAGAATACGTCTGTCCTTGTGCAACGAATTATGAAAGTAAACATACGTTTATATGATTTGAAATTTAAATATATTAAACATATAAAACAGCTGAAGTGCATGTTTATGCCTTACATAACAAAAAGAGTTCATAAAATTTTTTCAAACTTGTATCAATTTATTTTTTATTTTTGTATAATGTATAGAATTCATAAAATTTAAACAATTTAATGAAAACATAGTACTTTAAACTAAATATTTGAAAAACCGGTGTGGTACCGAACTATTACGATTTTCGAAGTGGTTTGCATCAGCGTTACCGTAAAAAGCCAAAAATTAGACAAATGACAACAACTACAGTTTTTTGTCTATTAAATATACAAATATTGACTTGATATATAATTATGATATATATGTAAGAAATATATATATATATGTATATATATATGATTGGATTGTCAAATAATTATGTTACTGTTCATATGTTGCGAAAATCAGGTCTGCCACCGTAAAGACGAACTTACTTATAGTCAGTACTAGCAATAGTTTATTTCCCGATAGTTTATATGATTTTTTTTTACACGGAAATATCAATTGTTTTGTTGCAAAACCATAATTTAAATTACAACAAAAACAATACAACATGCTTCCAAAAACTTGCAAGTAAATTTATAAAATTGGGTATGAAAATATTTTATGGTGGTATAATTTTTATTTCGAACTGAGGCTCAAGCTGAACTTGTTCATGTCATAGCAGAAGATTTCTTCGTTATGTTTATTATAACCATCATTTGTTTAAACCATGTAGGTTTGTATTGGCGTAAATCGTACAATTCATTACTAGAATACGTTTGTAGTTTATCATGTTTTAGCAGTGTAATTTGCGTTTTTTTTTTTTTTTCTTCATTGTGTTCATGTCTACGACTCTTGTAGAATCTGGTTTTGTTGACTTGGGTGCACTGTCGGCTTGGTGCCGTTATAACTTACTTAATTTAAATTGTTCAAAATGTAAAATCATGACTTTTTGTAGAGGTTCCCCTCATACTGCTCACTACGTGCTTGATGCTTCACCACTTGTCCGCGTTTTTGAAATTAAAGATTTAGGCATCATTCTTGATAGCAAATTAAAATTTGATTCTCACATATCGTCGATGGTCAATAAGGCCATATATGTACTTGGATTCATCAAGCGGTGGTCAAAAGAGTTTGATGATCCCTACACCACTAAAACGCTATATACATCATTGGTACGCCCCATCCTGGAGTATGGATCTTGTGTGTGGTCCCCGCAATACGGGCTTCACCAGGATAGAATTGAGTCTGTGCAGAGGAAATTTCTTCTGTTTGCGCTCAGATGTTTTAACTGGGTTCCTGGAATAGACCTACCCCCCTATTCAAGTAGACTTCTTTTAATTAATCTTCCTTCCCTATTGAACCGTAGAATTATGCATGGTGTAGTATTTGTCACTAATCTACTTAATGGTGAAATCGACTCATCAGTTCTTCTAAGTCGAATAAAATTAAATGTTCCCATTAGATCCTCACGTAACTTTTTACCCCTCAGCCTCGATCGTTGCTCGAGTAACTATTTAATTCATGAACCATTTCGTGTGTTATGTTCTGACTATAAAAAACTTTATTCTCTTGTCTCTTTGGAGACCTCGACTCCAGTACTAAAACGATCTATCCTTTCTGCCTTATCTAATCGTAACCACTAATCACTAATCTTCCACTGGTCTGATTGGGTTTTTCTGGGTTTTTCCCAATCCACGCAACAAATGTTGGACCAGTTATATTTATTTGGAATTTCCCAGAGCTTTAACGTTAAATTTTTAAATTTTTATACTCGATACCGAAGGTAAAGAGTATATTGGGTTTGTGCAATGTCCGTCATGGTGTCTGTCCGTCCGTCCGTCTGTCCGTCTGTCCGTCTGTCCGTCTGTCCGTCTGTATGTTCGCAACTTTTTTCCACACCCTTCAAGTTAGAGACTTCAAACTTTGCAAATCTCTTTATCTATGGCATAGTAAATTAAAGTGTCAAGATTGGAGTTCTACGATAACTAGGAGGCTGGCAAATCGATAAACTCGATAACGCAAAATCGATAGATCCAGCTATTTCGCAAGCCCTTACAGCTAGAACTACCAAATTTGGAGAGAAAATAGCTACTAACAATCCCCAAAAAACTGCATCAAAAATTTTGGAGCCACGCCCACCCATTCCGCCCCCAGCCCCCCCGCAGTTTAACACTAAAAATGCCTATATCTTCGACAGTTTTTTAGCTAGACCCACCAAATTTGGTGCCAAGATAGGTGTTGACGATCTCCAACCAAATTCATAAAAACTTTGGATGCCACGCCCATCTATACTGCCCTATCCGCCCTCAACCACCCCAAAGCTTCGCTAAAAACGGTAGTGCGTGTATCTTCCATAGTGTTTGAGCTAGAGTCACAAAATTTGGTAGGTAGATAACTGGTAATGATCCCCCAAAAACTGCATCAAAGTTTTGGAGCCCCACCCACCCATTCAGCCCCCAGCACCCCCGCAGTGTAAAAACAGAAATGCTTACATCTTTTACAGTTTTTGAGTTAGAGCCACCAAATTTTGTGCCAAAATAGGTAATTATAACCCCCAAAAAAATTCATAAAAACTTTGGATACCACGCCAATCCATACTGCCCAAGCTGCCCCAAACCGCCCCAATGCTTCACTAAAAACGGGAATGCGTGTATTTTCCAAAGCGTTTAGGCTAGAGTCACCAAATTTGGTAGGAAAATAGCTATTAACGATCGTCAAAAAACTGCATCAAAGTTTTGGAGCCACGCCCCCCGTTCCCCAGCCCCCTGCATTTTGAAATCAAAAACGCCTATATTTTCCACATTTTTTGAGCTAGAGACGCCAAATTTGATGCCAAGATTGGTGATGAAGAAACCCAAAAATTTTGGATGGCGGCCCCACCCATACCGCCCCCAGCCCCCCTTCACAATATTCTACTAACTTTGAGCTAGAGTCACCAAATTTGGTATGAAGATAGCAATTAACATCATAAATAGATCTACAGCAAAACTTTGGACGCCACGCCCCCCATACCAGCCCCCAGCCCCCCTTCCACCATATTCTACTAACTTTGAGCTAGAGTCACCAAATTTGGTATGAGGATAGCAATTAACATCATAAATAGATCTGCAGCTAAACTTTGGACGCCACGCTCCCCATACCAGCCCCCAGACCCCAGCCCCCCTTCCACCATATTCTACTAAGTTTGAGCTAAAGTCTCCAAATTCGGTTTGAGGATAGCTATTGACATGATACATAGATCTGTAGCAAAAATTTTGATGCCACGCCCCCATACCGCCCCAGCCCCTACCTTTAACAAACTTTGAGCTAGAGTCACCAAATTTAGAAGGAAGATAGCTTTTTGGCATCCCCATCTGCACCAGACAATCGTTGAGGCAGCGTACACCCCTGCCGTATCCACACACCATTGCAATCAGCTCTCTTTTAATCTGTTTTACTACTGGTATCGAGTATACCGCAGTCGGGTGGGTCCGACTGCAACGTTTCTACTTGTTTATCTTAATTTTGAACTTTATTTCAGATATTATAATTATTTATTTTATACTATATTATTTTAATATTATAATTATAGTTAATTTTGATTTGTCAGCTGCTCATAGCCGACATTAAATAAATAAATAAATAATAAATAAACAACAACTACTAATGTCCTGTACAGAGCACGGAACACAGACGCTGAATTTATGTATGAAAATTTAACTATGACCGAATATCTTAATGAAATTTAAGCATTCAAAAGATATCAGTCATGACCGCATGTATATTAAACGAAAGGAAATAAACTATATTCTATATTGTGAAAAAAAATAAAACAAATTCATAAGGGAGTTTTTTAACAATTTGCAATTAAAAAATATTTAATGATTTCTGCACTGATTTTTTGCCTTAAAAAGTTATATCTTTGGCAAAAGTATATAAAACTTGAATGTTTGTTTAACTCAGCTCAACTTAAATTTCAAACAAGTAGAAACGTTGCAGTCGGATGCAACCGACTGCGGTATACTCGATACATGCAATAAAACCGATAAAAAGAGTCCAGATTGCAATGGGTTGCGAATACTGCAGGGGTTTATGCTGCCTCAAAGATATGGAAACAATCAACAATCTTGGCACTAAATTTGCTGGCTTCAGCTTATAAGCCGTGGAAAATATAGCCATTTTTGATTTTCTGGTGGCTAGGGAACGGGTTGTGGGGGGCGTAGTACAAAACTTTGATGCAGTCTTTCCTATCAAATTTGGCGACTCTAGCTCAAACACTTTGGAAGATACTCGCATTACCCTTTTTAGCGAAGCTTTGGGGTGGTTGGGGGCAGCTTGGGCGGTATGGATGGGCGTGGCATCCAAGGCTTTTATGAATTTGGTTGAAGGTCGACAACACCTATCTTGGCACCAAATTTGGTGGCTCTAGCTCCAAAACTGTAGAAGATATACGCATTTTCGATTTTAAACTGCGGGGGCTGGGGGCGGAATTGGTGGCTGCGGCTCTAAAACTTTGATGCAGCTTTTTGGGGGTCGTTATCAGTTATTTTCCTACCAAATTTAAACACTATGGCAGATACAGGCATTACCGTTTTAAGCGAAGTGTTGGGTTAGTATGGTAGGGCGTGGCATCAAAAATTGAGGGTCGTCAACAACCTATCTTGGCACCAAATTTGGCTCTAGCTCAAAAACTGTAGAAGATTTAGGCATTTTTGGATTTAGGCTGAAGGGGGCTGGGGGTGGAATGAGTGGGAATGGCTCCAAAATTTTTGATACAGTTTTAGGGGAGTTGTTGATAGCTATCTTCTCCCCAATTTTGGTAGTTCTAGCTGGAAGGGCGTTTGAAATAGCTGGATTCATCGATTTTGAATTTTGCAGTTTATCGATTTGCAAGCCGCCTAATTATCATAGAACTCCAATCTTGACACTTTAATTTACTATGCCATAGATAAAGACATTTGCAAAGTTTCAAGTCTCTAACTTGAAGGGTGTGGAAAAATGTTGCGTTTATACAGAAGGACAGACACCATGACGGACATTGCACAAACCCAATATACTCCTAGCCTTCGGTTTCGAGTATTATTATTTATTGTTTATTTATTTACTAATTTATTGTCAGCTATGAGCAGCTGACCTGAAATTAAAATTAACTTAATATAATTATAGTAAAAATGGTTAAATTTAAAGTTATAGGAAAATTTGAAATTAAATTAAGGTAAAAAAGTTAACGATAAAGCTCTGGGAAACTCAACAAGAAAATTATTGGTCCAACATTTGTTGCATGGATTGGGAAAAACCCAGAAAAACCCATTGAGACCATCGGTAGATTAGTGATTAGTGGTTACGATTAGATAAAGAAAAAAGAATCGATCATTTGATTTCTTGAGTTGAAGTATCCAATAAGACAAGAAATAGTTCATGAATTAAATAGTTGCTCGAGCAACGACCGAGGCTAAGAAGTTAAAAGTTTCGGGTAGATCTAATTGGAGTTTTTAATTTTATTCGACTTAATAGAACTAATGAGTCGATTTTACCATTACGTAGATTAGTGATGAATACTACACCATAAATAATTCTACGATTCTAAGGGGAAGGAAGATTAATTAAAATAAGTCTATTTGAATACGTTGGTAGGTCTACCCCAGGAACCTAAAACTTCTAAGCGCAAACAGAAGAAATTTCAAGTAGTGAGCAGTATGATGGGGTACCTCTACAAAAAGTCATGACTTTACATTTTGAACAATTTAAATTTAGTAAGTTACGGCACCAGGCCGACAGTGCACCCAAGTCAGACTGTAGTAAGTTACATAGAGAATAATTCTTATTGGTGAAACACAGCTTTACAACATAAGCAAACATATAAACACACGAGATAGTGATAACAGCAGGAAGATCGTTAATAAAGAGATTAAATAGCAACGTCCCAGGTGACTTTCCTTGGGAACACCAGAGGTTATAAAAATAGATTTGGATACAAGAAGATTTAAAAACTACTTTTTGTGTTCGGCCACACAAGTACTCTAAAAGCCACGACAAGAGTTTTGCTGGAAATCCAATAATATGGAATGAAGCAAGAAAGAATGAATTACAGAATCAAATGCCTTACTTAAATCTGTATAAACGACGTCAGTTTGCATTTTGATCTGAAACCCTTTGATCACAAGTGAGGTAAGCTCTAGAAGGTTGTTGGCAGTCGATCTTCGCCTCACAAAACCGTGTTGGTAAGGGGATAAAATTGAACTATACAAGTGCTGCAATTGAGAGCAAATAATTTTTTCAAAGACTTTCGGAATGGCAGACAACTTGGATATACCCCTATAGTTTTTAACGTTAGACTTAGAAGAATTTTTATGAATTTGAATAATAAAAGATTCCTTCCATATACGAGGAGACACAGCCGAGTCAACCGACAAGTAAAATAATTTATGTAAGGGTTTACAAAGTGAATCTGCACAGTATCTAAGTATACAACCTGCCACTACATCTGGACCAGGCAAGAAGCCGGGTTTGATAGAGTTAAGGTCACTTAGCAGCGTACACTAAGTAATAACTGGGACATAAATGCAATTTGAAGTTTGAATTTGAAAAGAATAGGAATTATTGCAACTATATAAACTCGATGTGTATACTGATTGAAAATACTCAGCAAATAGATCAGAAACTGCTTGATCGGAACTTGCTTTCGTATTATTAAGGTAAACCGAGGATAGCAAGCAAGAAGATTTACGTTTTGAACTAACAAATTTATGTTATGCACCCTGTTAACTTGTGATAAGCTTAACTCAAGTAGGCCATCGATAAAACCATCAGAAGTGGCCGGTAATTGCGCCGAAGATATGTCATTCACAAACCATACAACATGTGTCAAATTAAAATCACCAACCACTATAAGTTGATCCATATCCGTGAAGACGACGAAACAATGTTTTTGTCAGAATGCGTAGGAAAATATGAACAAGTAATATACAATGAGCGGCCGCTACATAATATTTCAACACATAGAAACTCAATACCCGGGAGATCATGAGAATGAATCTGTTCAGAGGAAATACAAGAGTCAACAGCAATGAGAACACCGCCCTGTACAAGTTATACTTATAAGGCAAAACGGAATAATCAGGTTTATCAGGTTTTAACCAAGTGCAACTATCTGTGAATCAAAGGATAAGCTGTTTACATATAATTTAGAAAGTTAAGTGTTAAGTCCTCAAACATTTTGATAGGCCAAACTAACTACTTTTGTTAGTATTTTTCCGCCGAAGTTGAGGCTACAGGATGGATAACAGGCGGTGCTCTACTGATTCTTATACCATTATTAATATTGTTTCGCCAGTTCACATACTCTTTTACAACGAGCTTTGGTGGCCAAAACTTTTCTGAACAAATTGTTGCGAAAAGTTCGGGCGTAACACCCAACTTGAAAGAAGATATGCTTCGGGCGTGTTTAAACTTAAACTTTTCAACATTAATATATGGGGACTCAATTATACTTTTAACGTTTAAGCGCTCACATCATCCAACGAAGTATCGGATGCTAGCCTAGACACGAAAGTATATTTGTTAATAGGTACAACAAGAAAAGGCTTGTGCGCCCCAGGGGTACCTACAGTAGAATTGATAGGCATGCTGTTGATAGGGAAGGTTCATTGATAGGATTGGGATAAGAGTCATTACTGGCTGTGTGAATATTGGGGTTTCGAATAGGCGAGTTAGATAACATCAATGGGCTTGTTATAGTACCCTTTCGAGGATTTTTAATGGGGACTAGAAGAGGTTTTGGAGCTCTGAGTGAATTACGATCCGAAGTATTTTTTCGCTTCGGAGATTCTACGATTACCGTGCCATTTTAAAAATTAGACTAGCTCTTTAAAAGATACATGCAAGCTGTTAAACGCAACATGCATAGCTTGAACGCCTACGTGAGTCTGCCTCATGAACTGGGATGATTCATTCACCACTTTGTTGCAGGGCTCACAGTACCATTTCAGGCCAGTGTCTGCGAGAAAACTGTCTTTAATTTTGGCAGTTAAGCCAGCACATTTCATATGGATCATGTTATCACATAACCTACATAGAATTCCGTTTTGGTTGTTTGACCAAACCAATTTGCAATTTGAACTGCAGCAAACAAGCATTTTGATAATAATTAAATAAATTACCTACAACAATTGATATGCTTTATCAAACAAAAAATAGGGATGAAAAATGAAGTATGATATAAAATAATAAATTTAAAATTTAATTGCAATGGGGTGCAGATACGGCACAGTTGTACGTTGATAAAGATTGTCTGACGCAGATTGGGATGACAAAAAGCATTGTTCCTTCCAAATTTGGTAACTGTAGCTCAAAGTTTGTTAAAGGTTGGAAAGGTGGGCTAGGGGTGGTATGGGGGGAGTGACATCCAAAACTTTTGCTGCAGATCTATGGATGATGTCAATTGCTATCCTCTTACCAGACATGGTGACGGCATCCAAATTTTTTGGGTTTCTTCATTTCCAATCTTGGCACCAAATTTGCTGGCAATAGCTCAAAAACTGCGGAAGTTATAGGCATTTCTGTTACTGAACCGCAAGGTGGCTGGGGGCGGAATGGGTGGCTGCGGCTCTAAAACTTTGATGCAGCTTTTTGTGGGTCGTTACCAGTTATTTTCCTACCAAATTTAAACACTATGGCAGATACAGGCATTACCGTTTTAAGCGAAGTGTTGGGGCGGTTTGGGACGGCAGTATGGTAGGGCGTGGCATGAAAATTTTTAAGAACTTGATTGAGGGTCGTCAACACTTATCTTGGCACCAAATTTGGCTCTAGCTCAAAATCTGTAAAAGATATAGGCATTTTTGTTTTTATGCTGAAGGGGGCTGAGGGTGGAATGAGTGGGCATGGCTCCAAAATGTTTGATGCAGTTTTTGGGGAGTTGTTGATAGCTATCTTCACCCCAATTTTGGTAGTTCTAGCTGGAAGGGCGTTTGAAATAGCTGGATTCATCGATTTTGAATTTTGCAGTTTATCGATTTGCAAGCCGCCTAATTATCATAGAACTCCAATCTTGACACTTTAATTTACTATGCCATAGATAAAGACATTTGCAAAGTTTCAAGTCTCTAACTTGAAGGGTGTGGAAAAATGTTGCGTTTATACAGAAGGACAGACACCATGACGGACATTGCACAAACCCAATATACTCCTAGCCTTCGGTTTCGAGTATTATTATTTATTGTTTATTTATTTACTAATTTATTGTCAGCTATGAGCAGCTGACCTGAAATTAAAATTAACTTAATATAATTATAGTAAAAATGGTTAAATTTAAAGTTATAGGAAAATTTGAAATTAAATTAAGGTAAAAAAGTTAACGATAAAGCTCTGGGAAACTCAACAAGAAAATTATTGGTCCAACATTTGTTGCATGGATTGGGAAAAACCCAGAAAAACCCATTGAGACCATCGGTAGATTAGTGATTAGTGGTTACGATTAGATAAAGAAAAAAGGATCGATCATTTGATTTCTTGAGTTGAAGTATCCAATAAGACAAGAAATGGTTCATGAATTAAATAGTTGCTCGAGCAACGACCGAGGCTAAGAAGTTAAAAGTTTCGGGTAGATCTAATTGGAGTTTTTAATTTTATTCGACTTAATAGAACTAATGAGTCGATTTTACCATTACGTAGATTAGTGATGAATACTACACCATGCATAATTCTACGATTCTAAGGGGAAGGAAGATTAATTAAAATAAGTCTATTTGAATACGTTGGTAGGTCTACCCCAGGAACCTAAAACTTCTAAGCGCAAACAGAAGAAATTTCAAGTAGTGAGCAGTATGATGGGGTACCTCTAAAAAAGTCATGACATTACATTTTGAACAATTTAAATTTAGTAAGTTACGGCACCAGGCCGACAGTGCACCCAAGTCAGACTGTAGTAAGTTACATAGAAAATAATTCTTATTAGTGAAACACAGCTTTACAACATAAGCAAACATATAAACACACGAGATAGTGATAACAGCAGGAAGATCGTTAATAAAGAGATTAAATAGCAACGTCCCAGGTGACTTTCCTTGGGAACACCAGAGATTATAAAAATAGATTTGGATACAAGAAGATTTAAAAACTACTTTTTGTGTTCGGCCACACAAGTACTCTAAAAGCCACGACAAGAGTTTTGCTGGAAATCCAATAATATGGAATGAAGCAAGAAAGAATGAATTACAGAATCAAATGCCTTACTTAAATCTGTATAAACGACGTCAGTTTGCATTTTGATCTGAAACCCTTTGATCACAAGTGAGGTAAGCTCTAGAAGGTTGTTGGCAGTCGATCTTCGTCTCACAAAACCGTGTTGGTAAGGGGATAAAATCGAACTATACAAGTGCTGCAATTGAGAGCAAATAATTTTTTCAAAGACTTTCGGAATGGCAGACAACTTGGATATACCCCTATAGTTTTTAACGTTAGACTTAGAAGAATTTTTATGAATTTGAATAATAAAAGATTCCTTCCATATACGAGGAGACACAGCCGAGTCAACCGACAAGTAAAATAATTTATGTAAGGGTTTACAAAGTGAATCTGCACAGTATCTAAGTATACAACCTGCCACTACATCTGGACCAGGCAAGAAGCCGGGTTCGATAGAGTTAAGGTCACTTAGCAGCGTACACTAAGTCATAACTGGGACATAAATGCAATTTGAAGTTTGAATTTGAAAAGAATAGGAATTATTGCAACTATATAAACTCGATGTGTATACTGATTGAAAATACTCAGCAAATAGATCAGAAACTGCTTGATCGGAACTTGCTTTCGTATTATTAAGGTAAACCGAGGATAGCAAGCAAGAAGATTTACGTTTTGAACTAACAAATTTATGTTATGCACCCTGTTAACTTGTGATAAGTTTAACTCAAGTAGGCCATCGATAAAACCATCAGAAGTGGCCGGTAATTGCGCCGAAGATATGTCATTCACAAACCATACAACATGTGTCAAATTAAAATCACCAACCACTATAAGTTGATCCATATCCGTGAAGACGACGAAACAATGTTTTTGTCAGAATGCGTAGGAAAATATGAACAAGTAATATACATTGAGCGGCCGCTACATAATATTTCAACACATAGAAACTCAATACCCGGGAGATCATGAGAATGAATCTGTTCAGAGGAAATACAAGAGTCAACAGCAATGAGAACACCGCCCTGTACAAGTTATACTTATAAGGCAAAACGGAATAATCAGGTTTATCAGGTTTTAACCAAGTGCAACTATCTGTGAATCAAAGGATAAGCTGTTTACATATAATTTAGAAAGTTAAGTGTTAAGTCCTCAAACATTTTGATAGGCCAAACTAACCACTTTTGTTAGTATTTTTCCGCCGAAGTTGAGGCAACAGGATGGATAACAGGCGGTGCTCTACTGATTCTTATACCATTATTAATATTGTTTCGCCAGTTCACATACTCTTTTACAACGAGCTTTGGTGGCCAAAACTTTTCTGAACAAATTGTTCCGAAAAGTTCGGGCGTAACACCCAACTTGAAAGAAGATATGCTTCGGGCGTGTTTAAACTTAAACTTTTCAACATTAATATATGGGGACTCAATTATACTTTTAACGTTTAAGCGCTCACATCATCCAACGAAGTATCGGATGCTAGCCTAGACACGAAAGTATATTTGTTAATAGGTACAACAAGAAGAGGCTTGTGGGCCCCAGGGGTACCTACAGTAGAATTGATAGGCATGCTGTTGATAGGGAAGGTTCATTGATAGGATTGGGATAAGAGTCATTACTGGCTGTGTGAATATTGGGGTTTCGAATAGGCGAGTTAGATAACATCAATGGGCTTGTTATAGTACCCTTTCGAGGATTTTTAATGGGGACTAGAAGAGGTTTTGGAGCTCTGAGTGAATTACGATCCGAAGTATTTTTTCGCTTCGGAGATTCTACGATTACCGTGCCATTTTAAAAATTAGACTAGCTCTTTAAAAGATACATGCAAGCTGTTAAACGCAACATGCATAGCTTGAACGCCTACGTGAGTCTGCCTCATGAACTGGGATGATTCATTCACCACTTTGTTGCAGGGCTCACAGTACCATTTCAGGCCAGTGTCTGCGAGAAAACTGTCTTTAATTTTGGCAGTTAAGCCAGCACATTTCATATGGATCATGTTATCACATAACCTACATAGAATTCCGTTTTGGTTGTTTGACCAAACCAATTTGCAATTTGAACTGCAGCAAACAAGCATTTTGATAATAATTAAATAAATTACCTACAACAATTGATATGCTTTATCAAACAAAAAATAGGGTTGAAAAATGAAGTATGATATAAAATAATAAATTTAAAATTTAATTGCAATGGGGTGCAGATACGGCACAGTTGTACGTTGATAAAGATTGTCTGACGCAGATTGGGATGACAAAAAGCATTGTTCCTTCCAAATTTGGTAACTGTAGCTCAAAGTTTGTTAAAGGTTGGAAAGGTGGGCTAGGGGTGGTATGGGGGGAGTGACATCCAAAACTTTTGCTGCAGATCTATGGATGATGTCAATTGCTATCCTCTTACCAGACATGGTGACGGCATCCAAATTTTTTGGGTTTCTTCATTTCCAATCTTGGCACCAAATTTGCTGGCAATAGCTCAAAAACTGCGGAAGTTATAGGCATTTCTGTTACTGAACCGCAAGGTGGCTGGGGGCGGAATGGGTGGCTGCGGCTCTAAAACTTTGATGCAGCTTTTTGTGGGTCGTTACCAGTTATTTTCCTACCAAATTTAAAAACTATGGCAGATACAGGCATTACCGTTTTAAGCGAAGTGTTGGGGCGGTTTGGGACGGCAGTATGGTAGGGCGTGGCATGAAAATTTTTAAGAACTTGATTGAGGGTCGTCAACACTTATCTTGGCACCAAATTTGGCTCTAGCTCAAAATCTGTAAAAGATATAGGCATTTTTGGTTTTATGCTGAAGGGGGCTGAGGGTGGAATGAGTGGGCATGGCTCCAAAATTTTTGATGCAGTTTTTGGGGAGTTGTTGATAGCTATCTTCACCCCAATTTTGGTAGTTCTAGCTGGAAGGGCGTTTGAAATAGCTGGATTCATCGATTTTGAATTTTGCAGTTTATCGATTTGCAAGCCGCCTAATTATCATAGAACTCCAATCTTGACACTTTAATTTACTATGCCATAGATAAAGACATTTGCAAAGTTTCAAGTCTCTAACTTGAAGGGTGTGGAAAAATGTTGCGTTTATACAGAAGGACAGACACCATGACGGACATTGCACAAACCCAATATACTCCTAGCCTTCGGTTTCGAGTATTATTATTTATTGTTTATTTATTTACTAATTTATTGTCAGCTATGAGCAGCTGACCTGAAATTAAAATTAACTTAATATAATTATAGTAAAAATGGTTAAATTTAAAGTTATAGGAAAATTTGAAATTAAATTAAGGTAAAAAAGTTAACGATAAAGCTCTGGGAAACTCAACAAGAAAATTATTGGTCCAACATTTGTTGCATGGATTGGGAAAAACCCAGAAAAACCCATTGAGACCATCGGTAGATTAGTGATTAGTGGTTACGATTAGATAAAGAAAAAAGGATCGATCATTTGATTTCTTGAGTTGAAGTATCCAATAAGACAAGAAATGGTTCATGAATTAAATAGTTGCTCGAGCAACGACCGAGGCTAAGAAGTTAAAAGTTTCGGGTAGATCTAATTGGAGTTTTTAATTTTATTCGACTTAATAGAACTAATGAGTCGATTTTACCATTACGTAGATTAGTGATGAATACTACACCATGCATAATTCTACGATTCTAAGGGGAAGGAAGATTAATTAAAATAAGTCTATTTGAATACGTTGGTAGGTCTACCCCAGGAACCTAAAACTTCTAAGCGCAAACAGAAGAAATTTCAAGTAGTGAGCAGTATGATGGGGTACCTCTAAAAAAGTCATGACATTACATTTTGAACAATTTAAATTTAGTAAGTTACGGCACCAGGCCGACAGTGCACCCAAGTCAGACTGTAGTAAGTTACATAGAGAATAATTCTTATTGGTGAAACACAGCTTTACAACATAAGCAAACATATAAACACACGAGATAGTGATAACAGCAGGAAGATCGTTAATAAAGAGATTAAATAGCAACGTCCCAGGTGACTTTCCTTGGGAACACCAGAGATTATAAAAATAGATTTGGATACAAGAAGATTTAAAAACTACTTTTTGTGTTCGGCCACACAAGTACTCTAAAAGCCACGACAAGAGTTTTGCTGGAAATCCAATAATATGGAATGAAGCAAGAAAGAATGAATTACAGAATCAAATGCCTTACTTAAATCTGTATAAACGACGTCAGTTTGCATTTTGATCTGAAACCCTTTGATCACAAGTGAGGTAAGCTCTAGAAGGTTGTTGGCAGTCGATCTTCGTCTCACAAAACCGTGTTGGTAAGGGGATAAAATCGAACTATACAAGTGCTGCAATTGAGAGCAAATAATTTTTTCAAAGACTTTCGGAATGGCAGACAACTTGGATATACCCCTATAGTTTTTAACGTTAGACTTAGAAGAATTTTTATGAATTTGAATAATAAAAGATTCCTTCCATATACGAGGAGACACAGCCGAGTCAACCGACAAGTAAAATAATTTATGTAAGGGTTTACAAAGTGAATCTGCACAGTATCTAAGTATACAACCTGCCACTACATCTGGACCAGGCAAGAAGCCGGGTTCGATAGAGTTAAGGTCACTTAGCAGCGTACACTAAGTCATAACTGGGACATAAATGCAATTTGAAGTTTGAATTTGAAAAGAATAGGAATTATTGCAACTATATAAGCTCGATGTGTATACTGATTGAAAATACTCAGCAAATAGATCAGAAACTGCTTGATCGGAACTTGCTTTCGTATTATTAAGGTAAACCGAGGATAGCAAGCAAGAAGATTTACGTTTTGAACTAACAAATTTATGTTATGCACCCTGTTAACTTGTGATAAGTTTAACTCAAGTAGGCCATCGATAAAACCATCAGAAGTGGCCGGTAATTGCGCCGAAGATATGTCATTCACAAACCATACAACATGTGTCAAATTAAAATCACCAACCACTATAAGTTGATCCATATCCGTGAAGACGACGAAACAATGTTTTTGTCAGAATGCGTAGGAAAATATGAACAAGTAATATACATTGAGCGGCCGCTACATAATATTTCAACACATAGAAACTCAATACCCGGGAGATCATGAGAATGAATCTGTTCAGAGGAAATACAAGAGTCAACAGCAATGAGAACACCGCCCTGTACAAGTTATACTTATAAGGCAAAACGGAATAATCAGGTTTATCAGGTTTTAACCAAGTGCAACTATCTGTGAATCAAAGGATAAGCTGTTTACATATAATTTAGAAAGTTAAGTGTTAAGTCCTCAAACATTTTGATAGGCCAAACTAACTACTTTTGTTAGTATTTTTCCGCCGAAGTTGAGGCAACAGGATGGATAACAGGCGGTGCTCTACTGATTCTTATACCATTATTAATATTGTTTCGCCAGTTCACATACTCTTTTACAACGAGCTTTGGTGGCCAAAACTTTTCTGAACAAATTGTTCCGAAAAGTTCGGGCGTAACACCCAACTTGAAAGAAGATATGCTTCGGGCGTGTTTAAACTTAAACTTTTCAACATTAATATATGGGGACTCAATTATACTTTTAACGTTTAAGCGCTCACATCATCCAACGAAGTATCGGATGCTAGCCTAGACACGAAAGTATATTTGTTAATAGGTACAACAAGAAAAGGCTTGTGCGCCCCAGGGGTACCTACAGTAGAATTGATAGGCATGCTGTTGATAGGGAAGGTTCATTGATAGGATTGGGATAAGAGTCATTACTGGCTGTGTGAATATTGGGGTTTCGAATAGGCGAGTTAGATAACATCAATGGGCTTGTTATAGTACCCTTTCGAGGATTTTTAATGGGGACTAGAAGAGGTTTTGGAGCTCTGAGTGAATTACGATCCGAAGTATTTTTTCGCTTCGGAGATTCTACGATTACCGTGCCATTTTAAAAATTAGACTAGCTCTTTAAAAGATACATGCAAACTGTTAAACGCAACATGCATAGCTTGAACGCCTACGTGAGTCTGCCTCATGAACTGGGATGATTCATTCACCACTTTGTTGCAGGGCTCACAGTACCATTTCAGGCCAGTGTCTGCGAGAAAACTGTCTTTAATTTTGGCAGTTAAGCCAGCACATTTCATATGGATCATGTTATCACATAACCTACATAGAATTCCGTTTTGGTTGTTTGACCAAACCAATTTGCAATTTGAACTGCAGCAAACAAGCATTTTGATAATAATTAAATAAATTACCTACAACAATTGATATGCTTTATCAAACAAAAAATAGGGTTGAAAAATGAAGTATGATATAAAATAATAAATTTAAAATTTAATTGCAATGGGGTGCAGATACGGCACAGTTGTACGTTGATAAAGATTGTCTGACGCAGATTGGGATGACAAAAAGCATTGTTCCTTCCAAATTTGGTAACTGTAGCTCAAAGTTTGTTAAAGGTTGGAAAGGTGGGCTAGGGGTGGTATGGGGGGAGTGACATCCAAAACTTTTGCTGCAGATCTATGGATGATGTCAATTGCTATCCTCTTACCAGACATGGTGACGGCATCCAAATTTTTTGGGTTTCTTCATTTCCAATCTTGGCACCAAATTTGCTGGCAATAGCTCAAAAACTGCGGAAGTTATAGGCATTTCTGTTACTGAACCGCAAGGTGGCTGGGGGCGGAATGGGTGGCTGCGGCTCTAAAACTTTGATGCAGCTTTTTGTGGGTCGTTACCAGTTATTTTCCTACCAAATTTAAACACTATGGCAGATACAGGCATTACCGTTTTAAGCGAAGTGTTGGGGCGGTTTGGGACGGCAGTATGGTAGGGCGTGGCATGAAAATTTTTAAGAACTTGATTGAGGGTCGTCAACACTTATCTTGGCACCAAATTTGGCTCTAGCTCAAAATCTGTAAAAGATATAGGCATTTTTGGTTTTATGCTGAAGGGGGCTGAGGGTGGAATGAGTGGGCATGGCTCCAAAATTTTTGATGCAGTTTTTGGGGAGTTGTTGATAGCTATCTTCACCCCAATTTTGGTAGTTCTAGCTGGAAGGGCGTTTGAAATAGCTGGATTCATCGATTTTGAATTTTGCAGTTTATCGATTTGCAAGCCGCCTAATTATCATAGAACTCCAATCTTGACACTTTAATTTACTATGCCATAGATAAAGACATTTGCAAAGTTTCAAGTCTCTAACTTGAAGGGTGTGGAAAAATGTTGCGTTTATACAGAAGGACAGACACCATGACGGACATTGCACAAACCCAATATACTCCTAGCCTTCGGTTTCGAGTATTATTATTTATTGTTTATTTATTTACTAATTTATTGTCAGCTATGAGCAGCTGACCTGAAATTAAAATTAACTTAATATAATTATAGTAAAAATGGTTAAATTTAAAGTTATAGGAAAATTTGAAATTAAATTAAGGTAAAAAAGTTAACGATAAAGCTCTGGGAAACTCAACAAGAAAATTATTGGTCCAACATTTGTTGCATGGATTGGGAAAAACCCGGAAAAACCCATTGAGACCATCGGTAGATTAGTGATTAGTGGTTACGATTAGATAAAGAAAAAAGGATCGATCATTTGATTTCTTGAGTTGAAGTATCCAATAAGACAAGAAATGGTTCATGAATTAAATAGTTGCTCGAGCAACGACCGAGGCTTAGAAGTTAAAAGTTTCGGGTAGATCTAATTGGAGTTTTTAATTTTATTCGACTTAATGGAACTAATGAGTCGATTTTACCATAACGTAGATTAGTGATGAATACTACACCATGCATAATTCTACGATTCTAAAGGGAAGGAAGATTAATTAAAATAAGTCTATTTGAATACGTTGGTTGGTCTACCCCAGGAACCTAAAACTTCTAAGCGCAAACAGAAGAGATTCCTTCTGCACAGATTCAATTCTATCCTGGTGAATTCCGTATTACGGGGACCACACACATGATCCATACTCCAGGATGGGACGTACTCGAGATGTATATAGCGTTTTAGTTGTGTAGGGATCATTTAAGTTTTTTGACCACCGCTTGATGAAGCCAAGAACATTAATGGCCTTATTGACCATCGACAATACGTGAGAATCAAATTTTAATTTGCTATCAAGAGTGATGCCTAAATCTTTAATTTCAAAAACGCGGACAAGTGATGAAGCATCAAGCAAGTAGTGAGCAGTATGAGGGCTACCTCTACAAAAAGTCATGACTTTATATTTTGAACAATTTAAATTTAGTAAGTTACGGCACCAGGCCGACAGTGCACCCAAGTCAGACTGTAATAAGTTACATAGAGAATCATCCTTATAGGTGAAACATAGCTTTACATCATCAGCAACATATAAACACACGAGATAGTGATAACACCAGGAAGATCGTTAATAAAGAGATTAAATAGCAACGACTCAGGTGACTTTCCTGGGGAACATCAGAGGTTATAAAAATAGATTTGGATACAGAAGATTTAAAAACTCCTTTTTGGGTTCTGCCACACAAGTACTCTAAAAGCCACGACAAGCGTTGTGCTGGAAATCCAATAATATGGAATGAAGCAAGAAAGAATGAATTACAGAATCAAATGCCTTACTTAAATCTGTATAAACGACGTCAGTTTGCATTTTGATCTGAAACCCTTTGATCACAAGTGAGGTAAGCTCTAGAAGGTTGTTGGCAGTCGATCTTCGTCTCACAAAACCGTGTTGGTAAGGGGATATAATCGAACTATACAAGTGCTGCAATTGAGAGCAAATAATTTTTTCAAAGGCTTTCGTAATGGCAGACAACTTGGATATACCCCTATAGTTTTTAACGTTAGACTTACAAGAATTTTTATGAATTTGAATAATATAAGATTCCTTCCATATACCAGGAAACACAGCCGAGTCAACCGACAAGTACAATAATTTATGTAAGGTCTTACAAAGTGAATCCGCACAGTATCTAAGTATACAACCTGCCACTACATCTGGACCAGGCAAGAAGCCGGGTTTGATAGAGTTAAGGTCACTTAGCAGCGTACACTCAGTAATAACTGGGACATAAATGCAATTTGAAGTTTGAATTTGAAAAGGATTGGAATTATTGCAACTATATAAACGATGTGTATACTGGTTGAAAATACTCAGCAAATAGATCAGCCACTGCTTGATCGGAACTTGCTTTCGTATTATCAAGGTAAATTGAGGATAGCAAACAAGAAGATTTACGTTTTGAATTAACAAATTTATAAAACTGTTTGCGATCACGGGGAAAGTTTAATCTGCATCGATTGAGATAGTTATTGAAACAGGAAGTGTTTACAGAAATAAAATTTGACTTAGCCATTGTATACAGGGATAAATCTAAAGTATTTCCAGACCTGTTAATTTTCTTATAGTATCTTGTTTTCACGTTTTTAAATTTAGATAGTTCCCTCGTAAACCAACGCGGTTTATTTTCACTTGAAGGGAAAGTGAGGGGAGCACAGATATCCAAATGTGTATTGTTAGTCCTGTAAATTATGGCAATGGCAGTTTCTACATCACTACAAGTGTATAGGTGAGAACAATTAGTATAATAAAAGAAGATCATTCAATTAAGTAAAGTTGGTTTTACGAAAACAACAGGAATTATTAGATGCTGGACTATGGCTAAGAATTGAAAAGGAAAATTCTAAGGTTGGATAGTAGGTATATTTAGTAAGCAATAGAGGTGGACTCTACTAACATAACTACAATCATGGTCAGAAACAAATATCAAATCTAACATTTTGTAACTACAGTTATGCACCCTGTTAACTAGTGATAAGCCTAACTCAAGAAGGCCATCGATAAAATGTTTTTGTCAGAATGCGTAGGAAAATATGAACAAGTAATATACAATGAGCGGCCGCTACATAATATTTCAACACATAGAAACTCAATACCCGGGAGATCATCAGAATGAATCTGTTCAGAGGAAATACAAGAGACCACAGCAATGAGAACACCGCCCTGTACAAGTTATACTTACAAGGCAAAACGGAATAATCAGGTTTTTCAGGTTTTAACCAAGTGCAACTATGTGTGAATCAAAGGATAAGCTGTTTACATATAATTTAGAAAGTTTAGTGTTAAGGCCTCGAACATTTTGATAGGCCAAACTAACTACTTTTGTTAGTATTTTTCCACCGTAGTTGAGGCAAAAGGATGGATAACAGGCGGTGCTCTACTGATTCTAATACCATTATTAATATTGTTTCGCCAGTTCACATACTCCTTTACAACGAGCTTTGGTGGCCAAAACTTTCTGAAGAAATTGTAAAAAGATCGGGCGTAACACTCAACTTGAAAGAAGATATGCTTGGGGCATGTTTAAACTTAAACTTTTCAACATTAATATATGGGGACTCAATTATACTTTTAACGTTGGCGCTCACATCATCTAACGAAGTTTCGGATGCTAGCCTAGACACGAAAGTATATTTGTTAATAGGTACAAAAAGAAGAGGCTTGTGGGCCCCAGGTGTACCTACAGTAGAATTGATAGGCATGCTGTTGATAGGGAAGGTTCATTGATAGGATTGGGAGTAGAGTCATTATTGGCTGTGTTAATATTGGGGTTTCAAGAAGGCGAGTTAAATAACATCAATGGGCTTGTTATAGTACCCTTTGGAGGATTTTTAATGGGGACTAGAAGAGGTTTTGGAGCTCTGAGTGATTTACGATCCGAAGTCTTTTTTCGCTTCGGAGATTCTACGATTACCGTGCCATTTTAAAAATTAGACTAGCTCTTTAAAAGATACATGCAAGCTGTTAAACGCAACATGCATATCTTGAACGCCTACGTGAGTCTGCCTCATGAACTGGGATGATTCATTCACCACTTTGTTGCAGGGCTCACAGTACCATTTCAGGCCAGTGTCTGCGAGCAAACTGTCTTTAATTTTGGCAGTTAAGCCAGCACATTTCATATGGATCATGTTATCACATAACCTACATAGAATTCCGTTTTGGTTGTTTGACCAAACCAATTTGCAATTTGAACTGCAGCAAACAAGCATTTTGATAATAATTAAATAAATTACCTACAACAATTGATATGCTTTATCAAACAAAAAGTAGGGTGCAAAAATGAAGTATGATATAAAATAATAAATTTAAAATTTAATTGCAATGGGGTGCAGATACGGCAGAGTTGTACGTTGATAAAGATTGTCTGACACAGATGGGGATGACAAAAAGCTTTGTTCCTTCCGAATTTGGTAACTGTAGCTCAAAGTTAGTGAAAGGTGTGGGAAGGGGGGCTGTGGGTGGAATTGGGGTGCAAGGCATCAAAATTTTTGCTGCAGATCTGAATCATATCAATTTTTATCCTCCAACCAAATTCGGCGACTCTAGCTCAAAATTATTAATTCAGCAATACTTTACTTTATATACTGATCAAAAGCTAACATAGTCAATTAACTCCTATATAAATTCCATTTTTTTTGCTTATGTATAAAGTATAAAAAAATCAAAATGAACGCGGCGAAAGTGGTCGCAAAATAGTTTAGTTCAAATGCACCCCTAACCTGCCGAATAACGTATTCTATTTTAAAAATTTTAGCCTGTGTTAGATCACACAGATCACAGGCGGATAGGTTATCCGTAGAATACGTCTGTCCTTGTGCAACGAATTATGAAAGTAAACATACGTTTATATGATTTGAAATTTAAATATATTAAACATATAAAACAGCTGAAGTGCATATTTATGCCTTACATAACAAAAAGAGTTCATAAAATTTTTTCAAACTTGTATCAATTTATTTTTTATTTTTGTATAATGTATAGAATTCATAAAATTTAAACAATTTAATGAAAACATAGTACTTTAAACTAAATATTTGAAAAACCGGTGTGGTACCGAACTATTACGATTTTCGAAGTGGTTTGCATCAGCGTTACCGTAAAAAGCCAAAAATTAGACAAATGACAACAACTACAGTTTTTTTTCTATTAAATATACAAATATTGACTTGATATATAATTATGATATATATGTAAGAAATATATATATATATGTATATATATATATGATTGGATTGTTAAATAATTATGTTACTGTTCATATGTTGCAAAAATCAGGTCTGCCACCGTAAAGACGAACTTACTTATAGTCAGTACTAGCAATAGTTTATTTCCCGATAGTTTATATGATTTTTTTTTACACGGAAATATCAATTGTTTTGTTGCAAAACCATAATTTAAATTACAACAAAAACAATACAACATGCTTCCAAAAACTTGCAAGTAAATTTATAAAATTGGGTATGAAAATATTTTATGGTGGTATAATTTTTATTTCGAACTGAGGCTCAAGCTGAACTTGTTCATGTCATAGCAGAAGATTTCTTCGTTATGTTTATTATAACCATCATTTGTTTAAACCATGTAGGTTTGTATTGGCGTAAATCGTACAATTCATTACTAGAATACGTTTGTAGTTCATCATGTTTTAGCAGTATAATTTGCGTTTTTTTTTTTTTTTTCTTCATTGTGTTCATGTCTACGACTCTTGTAGAATCTGGTTTTGTTGACAACAACTACTAATGTCCTGTACAGAGCACGGAACACAGACGCTGAATTTATGTATGAAAATTTAACTATGACCGAATATCTTAATGAAATTTAAGCATTCAAAAGATATCAGTCATGACCGCATGTATATTAAACGAAAGGAAATAAACTATATTCTATATTGTGAAAAAAAATAAAACAAATTCATAAGGGAGTTTTTTAACAATTTGCAATTAAAAAATATTTAATGATTTCTGCACTGATTTTTTGCCTTAAAAAGTTATATCTTTGGCAAAAGTATATAAAACTTGAATGTTTGTTTAACTCAGCTCAACTTAAATTTCAAACAAGTAGAAACGTTGCAGTCGGATGCAACCGACTGCGGTATACTCGATACATGCAATAAAACCGATAAAAAGAGTCCAGATTGCAATGGGTTGCGAATACGGCAGGGGTTTATGCTGCCTCAAAGATATGGAAACAATCAACAATCTTGGCACTAAATTTGCTGGCTTCAGCTTATAAGCCGTGGAAAATATAGGCATTTTTGATTTGCTGGTGGCTAGGGAACGGGTTGTGGGGGGGCGTAGTACAAAACTTTGATGCAGTCTTTCCTATCAAATTTGGTGACTCTAGCTCAAACACTTTGGAAGATACACGCATTACCCTTTTTAGCGAAGCTTTGGGGTGGTTGGGGGCAGCTTGGACGGTATGGATGGGCGTGGCATCCAAGGCTTTTATGAATTTGGTTGAAGGTCGACAACACCTATCTTGGAACCAAATTTGGTGGCTCTAGCTTTAAAACTGTAGAATATATAGGCACTTTCGATTTTAAACTGCGGGGGCTGGGGGCGGAATGGGTGGGCATGGCTCCAAAATTTTTGATGCAGTTTTTTGAGGGCTGTTAGTAGCTACTTTCTTCCCAAATTTAATAGTTCTAGCTTTAAGGGCTTGCGAAATAGCTGCATTTATCGATTTTGCGTTATCGAGCTTATCGATTTGCAAGCCCCCTAGGTATCGTATGCCGTAGATAAATTTAAATTTGCAAAGTTTCAAGTCTCTAGCTCTAAGGTTGTGGAAAAAGTTGCGTTCATACAGACGGACGCACGGACAGACACAATGACGGACATTTTACAAACCCAATACACTCTGCACCTTCGGTATGGAGTATACAAATCAGAGTAATTGATTAATTATTCAGATTGCTAGAACAATTAAAAGTCTTCGAAATTAAGCAAAAATATGCATATTTTTGGTTTAATTTCTTTAATAGAAAATGTAATCAATACATATTGAAATATAATTTGAAATAAAGTTTGAAGGCTTGGCATTAAAATGAAATTAATTTGAGGAATATATATCCATTAGTTCATGAGCAGATAGCACCCTCATTACCGAAAGGGGAGAAGTATTCTTCGTTATGTACATATATTGTAACCATCATTTGTTTAAACCATGTAGGTTTGTATTGGCGTAGAGCGTACAATTCCATTCCTAGAATGCGTTTGTACTTAATCATGTTTCGGTTTTGACCTCAACTGCTAAATGTCCTGTACAGAGCTCAGAACACTGCCGCTGAATTTGTTACAATTAGTCGGGGATGTGACCAACCCTTGAAAAATTCTGTGGGAAGACGCTCGAAAACGTTGCATCGCACGGACAGCTCGCCTATTGTTTGAGTTCGATTGCAACAGAGCGGTCTTACAGCAATCACATGTTCGAACGCAAGAAATGTTTTATTTTAGTTCCGTACGGATTTAAAATAATCAACTTAGCATAATAATATGATATTAGACAAAAGCCAACTAGCAACAACAATTATGCAGGAACTCTTATCAGATCGGATGTGTTTTCATTCTCTTGCTAAATTTGCGTATTATTTACAATGCCTGAATACTGATGCTGAGGTTTGACATCGCTATTGATAATACTCTCCCTCTTCAGCTCTTGCACTCAATCACCTTTACAGACTGTGCTTCCAAGTTAAACGCAAATCAGCCTTTGCGGTCGCTGGCTGCCCAGCTTGAAATTATTTACAATTAGTCGTCTTCACTGCTCGCAAGAAAGAAAAAAATAAAAGCGTTATATATGTACTTATTTTATTCAATATTGTAAAATTAAAACGATTCTGATCAGCTTTCGAATTAATTAAGTTTAATACTACTCTGAGAGAAAATTTTGTGATTTTTTAGTTAATAAAATGTATCACATATTAATAGATTAACAGTGGAGCACAAAAAATTTGAAGTGAATTATCTACTTTGACGACGGAATTTAAAAAGGTAAGGTAAAAAAAAAAAAAATATATATATATATATATATATATATATATATATTTCAAGCCATTTGTTAGTGTTAAAAGTACTCAAAAATCTCATCGAAAAGGTGGGAAATAAAATAATGTTTTTATGTAAGTTTATTCAACTATTTATTATTGTTATTAAATTTAGATCACAATATGTAATACCAAACTAAATATAGAGTTTAGAGTGCTAGCAGCTTAGGCCTACGACTCTATTTATTATTACACATTATTCTTTATGTTGTCATATGAATAATATTTATTTCAAGCCGGTAAAATTAAAATAAAATTTTAGATAAAAGGATGCGATGAGTTTACTTGACATTTCATTTATTTATTTTATTGCTGTGATGATTTATTAATCACTGTGAGTCAATTTGGCAGTTACTTATTTATTTATTTATTTATTTAATGTCAGCTATGAGCAGCTGACAAATCAAAATTATCTATAATTATAATATTAAAATAATATAATATAAAATAAATAATTATAATATCTGAAATAAAGTTCAAAATTAAGATAAAAAATTTAAAAAGTTAACGTTAAAGCTCTGGGAAATTCCAAATAAATATAACTGGTTACGCCACTTTAAAAGAAAAAACAGCTGGTAGTATTTTACAAGCAATAAAAAAAATTACAAGTAAGCGAAATCTTGTCGATTTATCTTGATTAGGATATACCTAAGATATATCTATCAAAAGTCGGCGAAAACTTTACGGAAATTTGTAAAACTTCAACTCATATATGAAATTTGTGGTCTCTAGATCTCATAGTCTCCGAGGTACACGCGCGCATACAGAAACTAGACGACAGCCAATTATTTATGGAATCTGTTTCGGACGTATGCAAAATACCGATCTACTCTTTTTCTATTTCATTGGTTCAGGGTATTAAAAGATGAAAAGTGTAGAAGGTCTGAAAAAGTACTATAAACATTTATATGATACTAAGCCGACAAATGGGAGCAATCTTCGTGTGCGGTTCCAAAGATCACGCTGAGGCATGCTCCTAAACGCTGATCGCTGAACACAACGGGCATTTGTTTGGGCAGTGTTGGGAGAGACTGTATTTTTGAATGATAGAAAGAGAGAAGGAGAGAGTAAGAGAGGGAGAGAGAGAGAGACAGAAAGAAAGAGAGAGACAGAGAGAAAGAAAGAAGGAAAGAGAGAAAGGGAAGGAAGCCCATAATAAGAGAAAGCGAGAAAGGGAGATTAAAAATAACTTTGTCCTAAAAATAGAGTAAGAAAATTCAAGAGCAAAGAAACATATATGCAGTACGTTCAACTGCAGTCCGAAGTGCTGCACTTGTGATAATGTTAGGTCCGCTATTAACGTCACAATACGCGATAATAAAAATTTCAGCGCATGGAAAACCCCCAGAAGTAGGCGTTGTCAATCTTCTTTTGAACTTTGCTCTATGTATGCATCGCTTGGCGCAACTTCCGACACGAACTTCGTTGTATACTTCGTCAACTTATACGTTTTATTTTTCTTACCGCTTGTATCACCACTGCATCACGCTTTGCTTGCGTGCTCAATGACGTATCAAAATTTTTCGATCTAGTGGAAGTTGACTGAGCTGTTGTACTTAGCGCTGCTCCCTGATGAAGTGTCAGATTACTGCAATTACTGTTTTAAGTGACCCTTTTGATCGACGTTTGCTTTAGCCACTGATTGGAACCAGTTAAATTGATCTTTGATTATTTTTACTGACATTTACTTAATTATAATTTTACTAAAATAAACTTCAATCCACCTATTTCACACGCCGTTTTAGCTAGATCTACCAAATTTCGTTAGAAGATAGCTTATAACAACTCTCAAAAAACTGCATCAAAAATTTTGGAGCCACGCCCACTCATTCCACCCCCAGCCCCCCTCAGCTTAACTAAAAACGGGAATGCGTGTATCTTTCAAAGTGTTTAAGCTAGAGTCACCAAATTTAATAGGAAGATAACTGTTAACCCCGAAAAAACGGCATCAAAGTTTCGGAGCTACGCCGTCCTCCAGCCCCCTGCATTTTGGAATCAAAAACGCTTATATTTTCCACAGCTTTTGAGCTAAAGCCACCAAATTTGGAGCCAAGATTGATGATGAAGAAACCCAAAAAATTTGGATGCCGCCTCCTACCCATACCACCCCCAGAGGATAGCAATTGACATCGTACATAGCTCTGCAGCAAAAATTTGGATGCAACGCCTCCCCATACCACCCCCAAGCCCACCTCCCCCAATATTTTACTATTTTTAAGCTAGAGTCACAAAATTTGGTAGGAGGATAGCAATTGACATCATACACAGATCAACAGCAAAAGTTTTGATGCCATGCCCCCCCATACCGCACCCAGAACCGTTCACCCATATTTTACTCACTTTGAGCTAGAGTCACGAAATTTGGTAGGAGGATAGCAATTGACATGATACACAGATCTTCAGTAAAAATTTGGATACCTCGCCCCCGTAGCGCCCCCAGCCTCCTATCCCCACCTTTAACAAACTTTGAGCTAGAGTCACCAAATTTCGAAGGAAGATAGCTTTTTGGCATCCCCATCTGCACCAGACAATCTTTGAGGCAGCCTACACCCCTGCCGTATCCGCACCCCATGGCAATCAGGTCTCTTTTTATCGGTTTTAGTACTGGTATCGAGTATACCGCAGTCGGTTGCGTCCTTTAAAATTTCCCGCTCAAAAAATGTTTCAATTTATGGCATTCTATTTTTAAAAGGCGGAGCCTTTCACCTAGCAAGGATTGAGCTTGGTACCCATACTTTAGTATATTATAAATGGATCATTATTAATGCAAAAAATATTCATTTTAATTTTTAAAGCATTTTAAGCACTCAAAAATTAACGAAATGACTCAGATATTTAAAAAAAAAATCGTACTTCGTAGATCGATCAATTAGATCAAACACGTGTTCTAAATCTGGAATCTTTAGTTCTTGAATTTCTTGAGACGGCTAGACGGAAGGACATGGCCAAATCAACGGTTGTTGCTGATCAAAATATATACATATGCACATACCTTATGTGGTCGGATATGCTTCCTTCTGCCTGTTACATACATTTGCACAAACTTATTATGCCCTTTCATTTAATTTCACGGTTTCAGGGTACAAAAACCAGAACGCAATTTATGCAATTCTGTTTTTTTATGCGACAACGCATTGGCGCTTAAGCTGATGCAATGAGACAGATAGTTTGCATATGAACTTCTTTTCTTCAGCGCCTATACCAGCTGAACCATTACGACGGAGGGGCCTCACATCAGTGTTTGCTTAGGGAGAGCTTTAAGGCTGTGGGAATAACGAGCAATACGCAAACGCGTTCTTCTCGTATCGACTGGGAGAGAGACATAGAGAACTCGCGAATAGCGTGTGTTCTCTTAGCAATGATCAATCAAATAGCTGAGACGCTTCGGCTTCACACAAATAAATTGTTTTACTTATCGTTAGAGCGCCGCATTCATTCACAACTCGTTCACGTTGTCACACGAAAAACAAAAACAACAAACTACCTATTCACTAATGACTAACTAGCAAACGAATTCAAATCAACGTTTGACCTTTTTTCGTCGTGTGCTCAAAACGTTTTGCCTTTTTAGTGTTTTGTATCCGGGTTCGCAGTTTAATCCGGGCCCTGCTACTACAACTGTAATGCTTAGTCATTAATCAATAACGGTTCGTTTGGTCTCTTTATACAAAATAAATGTAAAGTATTTACCGACTTTAAAATAATTTTAATTAAGACATTGCGAATACGGACATAAATCTCTTATTTATTAAAGTTAACAAATCAAAACTATGTATATGCATACAATTTTTTTTGTATTTTTCTCATTTTATTTTCAGTTTGCTGTCAATTGAGCTGTGTTAAGTCGAATGATAATCAAATAAATTTAACAAAGTTTGTTTTTTTGTATTTTATTAACCAATTGTGAGTAATTGAGTTTAGCTGCAAACTCATGAGTTTTGTAGGCCGAAAGACAACAAACATTGAGTTTCAATTGCTACCGAACAGATAATAACTAAACGAAAGCCGAAAAACAGAACTATAAATTAATAACTGAAGCAGTACCCTTCACAGCTGTGTTATAAACGGGGTTAATCAAAACTACAGAAAAAATGGTGAATTACTATATGAAACTGGGCCTTTTGCTGTGCCTGGTCTTACAAAACAACAGCATCCACGCACGCTCGCATACTAGCGCAGGAGTTGAGACATCCAGCGTACCACTGATACGTGCTGCACATCGGCATCCCCGACATCAGACGCATCAGCACCTGCAGCGTCTGCAGCATCACCACACGCGGCAGCAGCGAGATCGTCAGCCCAAGCATATCGCACCCGATCCGAGCAACGAAGAGGATAATTTGCAACAGCAAAGGTATGATCAACGCTTGCGTCGTCATCTCCGCCGGCAGCAAGAACATTTGCTTGACCAGGAGCGCAGCTATTATCGGGCTACATCCGAGCAGCTAAAGCCGAGTAACAAACTGTGGCAGTTGTTAAGTCCGGCCAACCAGTTCGATCAGTTTTTGGAGTCGAAGCAGATGTCGCAAACTGGGGACCTGACGTTGAATGACATTGCGAATCGGCAAAATTTCAAGAACAAGCTGCTTCTGAGCCTGGTAGAGCCGGCACCCCCAGTTGTTGTAGAAGAAGAGGTAAAAGCACCAAATGCCACAAAGTCCGCCTCAAGCGGCTGCCCCAAATGCGAGAGCAGTCGTCAAGTAGAGCACATCAGCGAGGAGGAATTGCGCCGTTTGCGCATTGAGTTCGTTAAGCAGCAAATACTGGAAAAGCTTCGTCTCAAGGAAAGCCCCAAGGTCTCCGCCGTTGAACTTCCCAGGCCCATATTCGAAGGCATTACGCTCCAGCATGCGGATAAGTACACCAAGAACAAGGACTATGATGACTACTACGCCCGCACAAACCAGAAATTCATACTTTTGCAACATGGTAAGCTTATCTGCATACATATGTATATACTATTGTGTTCTTTTATTTGTTCTAGACGTCTTCCGCTGCGCTCTGACAAGATCGCGTTGATATCTCGGCTATAGCCAATACTTTCTATGGCTAAGACACAATTGAAAGATTATTATTCAAGAAAACTAAAAAACACTTCTTAGTAACCACAATAACTTAAAACAGAAACAAGCGCTTTGAGTTGAGCGTGGAATACCTATAAAGAATTCGGTGGCTCTACCCCAAAAACTGCGGAAGATTTAAAGCTTTCTGATTTATAAATGCGGGGCAGAATTGGTGGGCGTGGCTCAAAAATGTTTGTTACAGTTTTTTGGGTGTTGCTAAAACCTTTCTTTTCACAAAGTTGGCTAAAATGGTGGACTTATCGATTTTGAGCTATCATAGAGCCTCAATCTTGATACTGCATCTTTCTCGGTCATATATAAAGATATGTGGAAACTTTCAAGTTTGAAAGGTGTCGAATAAAGTTGCGTTCATACAGACGGACGACGAACGGTCACCATGACGGATATTGAACCAACCCAATATACAGTATATCTTCTACTACACAACAAATGTATCTTTTATAAAGATATAAGAGAAGCCGTTTTTCAAAGGGACAACTCCCAGACCAAACTACTGGACATTTTATATTGAAATTTTGCAGGGATATAGATTTGATAGCGAGGACTCTAGATTATACTTGTTTTCTTTAATTTCCACCTCTTATAATAAAAAAAGTGTAGTAAGCTTTTGAAGCACTTTATCTCAGCTATATTTAAACAGAGAACGAAGAAATATGACATATTTTAAGACTTAAGCTTTTTAAATAATTCCTCATTTCAATCTTTATACCCTGAACCCATAAAAATGGGTAAATCAGGGTAAAATGGTTTTGTGCAAAAGTTTGTAACAGGCAGAAGGAAGCATCACCGACCCCATAAAGTATATATATTCTTGATCAGCATCAATAGCCGAGTCGATATGGACATGTCCGTCTGTATGAACGCGTAGATCTTAGAGCCTACAAGAGCTAGCGACTTCAGGTTTAGAATATAATATGAATATAGAATATTTTAGATTTTAATATTTTTTAATTTAGAATATACCATGAGCAAAACAGGTTTATTTCAAATTTTTTATTTTATTTTTATACTCGATACCGAAGGTAAAGAGTATATTGGGTTTGTGCAATGTCCGTCATGGTGTCTGTCCGTCCGTCCGTCTGTCCGTCTGTCCGTCTGTATGTTCGCAACTTTTTTCCACACCCTTCAAGTTAGAGACTTCAAACTTTGCAAACCATTTTATCTATGGCATAGTAAATTAAAGTGTCAAGATTGGAGTTCTACGATGACTAGGGGGCTGGCAAATCGATAAACTCGATAACGCAAAATCGATAGATGCAGCTATTTCGCAAGCCCTTACAGCTAGAATTACCAAATTTTGGGAGAAAATAGCTACTAACAATCCCCAAAAAACTGCATCAAAAATTTTGGAGCCACGCCCACCCATTCCGCCCCCAGCGCCCCCGCAGCTCAAAAATAAAAATGCTCATATATTCTACAGTTTTTGAGCTAGACCCATCAAATTTGGTGCCAAGATAGGTGTTGACGATCCCCAATGAAATTCATAAAAACTTTGGATGCCACGCCCATCTATACTGCCCTATCCGCCCTCAAACACCCCAACGCTTGGCTAAAAACGGTAGTGCGTGTATCTTCGTGTTCGAGTAAGAGTCACAAAATTTGGTAGGTAGATAACTGGTAGCGACCCCCCAAAAACTGCATCAAAGTTTTGGAGCCCCACCTACCCATTCAGCCCCCAGCCCCCCCGGAGTTTAAAAACAGAAATGCTTATATCTTTTACAGTTTTTAAGTTAGAGCCACCAAATTTTGTGCCAGAATAGGTGATTATAACCCCCAAAAAAATGCATAAAAACTTTGGATACCACGTCAATCCATACTGCCCAAGCTGCCCCAAACCGCCCCAATGCTTCACTAAAAACGGGAATGCGTGTATTTTCCAAAGCGTTAAGGCAAGTGTCACCAGATTTGGTAGGAAAATATCTATCAACGATCGTCAAAAAACTGCATCAAAGTTTTGGAGCCACGCCCCCCCCCCCCGCTCCCCAGCCCCCTGCATTTTGAAATCAAAACGCCTATATTTTCCACATTTTTTTAACCTAGAGACGCCAAATTTGATGCCAAGATTGGTGATGAAGAAACCCAAAAAATTTGGATGGCGGCCCCCACCCATACCGCCCCCAGCCACCCCTCCACCATATTCTACTAACTTTGAGCTAGAGTCACCAAATTTGGTATGAAGATAGCAATTAACATCATAAATAGATCTGCAGCAAAACTTTGACGCCACGCCCCCCATACCATACCCCAGCCCCCCTTCCACCATATTCTACTAACTTTGAGCTAAAGTCTCCAAATTCGGTTTGAGGATAGCTATTGACATGATACATAGATCTGTAGAAAACATTTTTAAGCCACGCCCCCTTACCGCCCCAGCCCCTACCTTTAGCAAACTTTGAGCTAGAGTCACCAAATTTGGAAGGAAGATAGCTTTTTGGCATCCCCATCTGCACCAGACAATCGTTGAGGCAGGGTACACCCCTGCCGTATCCACACACCATTGCAATCAGCTCTCTTTTAATCTGTTTTACTACTGGTATCGAGTACCGCAGTCGGGTGCGTCCGACTGCAACGTTTCTACTTGTTTTATTTATTTATTGTCAGCTATGAGCAGCTGACATGAAAATAAAATTAATTTAAAATAATTATAATAAAAAATAATAAATAAGTTTAAAGTAAAATTTAAAATTATATGTAGTTCTGAAAATAATTAAAGTTGAAATAATTATAAAGTTAACGTCAAAGCTCTGCGAAATTCAACAAGAAAATAAGTGGCCCAACATTTGTTGCGTGGATTGGGAAAAACCCAGAAAAACCCAATCAGACCAGTGGTAGATTAGTGATTAGTTGTTACGATTAGATACGGCAGAAAGGATAGATCGTTTTAGTACTGGAGTCGAGATCTCCAGAGAGACAAGAGAATAAAGCTTGTTATAGTCAGAACAAAATACCCGAAATGGTTCATGAATTAAATAGTTGCTTGAGCAACGATCGAGGCTGAGGAGTAAAAAGTTACGTGTGGATCTAATGGGAACATTTAATTTTATTCGACTTAGAAGAACTGAAGTGTCGATTTCACCATTAAGTAGATTAGTGATAAATACTACACCATGCATTATTCTACGGTTCAACAGGGAAGGAAGATTGATTAAAAGAAGTCTACTTGAATAGGGGGGTAGGTCTATTCCAGGAACCCAGTTAAAACTTCTAAGCGCAAACAGAAGAAATTTCCTCTGCACAGACTCAATTCTATCCTGGTGAATCCCGTATTTCGGGGACCACACACAAGATCCATACTCCAGGATGGGACGTACTAGGGATGTATATAGCGTTTTAGTGTTGTAGGGATCATCAAACTCTTTTGACCACCGCTTGATGAAGCCAAGAACGTTTATGGCCTTATTGACCATCGACGATATGTGAGAATCAAATTTTAATTTGCTATCAAGAATGATGCCTAAATCTTTAATTTCAAAAACGCGGACAAGTGATGAAGCATCAAGCACATAGTGAGCAGTATTAGGGGTACCTCTACAAAAAGTCATGACTTTATATTTTGAACAATTTAAATTTAGTAAGTTATAACGGCACCAAGCCGACAGTGCACCCAAGTCCGACTGCAGTAGGTTACATAGAGAATCATCATTATAGGTGAAACATAGCTTTACATCATCAGCAAACATAAATACACGAGAATTAGTAATAACAGCAGGAAGACCGTTAATAAAGAGATTAAAAAGCAATGGTCCTAGGTGACTCCCCTGAGGGACACCGGAGGTAACAAAAATAGATTTGGATACAGAAGATTTAAAATCCACTTTTTGTGTTCGGCCACACAAGTACTCAGAAAGCCACGACAAGAGTTTCGCTGGAAATCCAATAATATTTAATTTTTCGAGCAGCAAAGAATGACTTACGGAATCAAATGCCTTACTAAAATCTGTATAAACGACGTCAGTCTGCATTATAGCCTGAAACCCTTTGATAACAATTGAGGTGAACTCAAGAAGGTTTGTGGTAGTAGATCTTCGCCTAACAAAACCGTGTTGGTAAAGGGATATAATCGAACTATACAAGTGCTGCAATTGAGAGCAAATAATTTTTTCAAAGACTTTCGGAATGGCAGACAACTTGGATATACCCCTATAGTTTTTAACGTTAGACTTAGAAGAATTTTTATGAAGTGGAATAATAAAAGATTCTTTCCATACACCAGGAAGCACAGCTGAGTCAACCGATAAGTTAATTAATTAATGTAAAGGTTTACAAAGTGAATCCGCACAGTATCTAAGAATACAACCTGGCACTCCATCTGGACCAGGCAAGAAGCCTGGTTTGATAGAGTTAAGGTCACTTAGCAGCGTACACTCGTTTTTGAAATTGAAGATTTAGGCATCATTCTTGATAGCAAATTAAAATTTGATTCTCACATATCGTCGATGGTCAATAAAGCCATAAACGCTCTTGGCTTCATCAAGCGGTGGTCAAAAGAGTTTAATGATCTCTACACAACTAAAACGCTATACACATCCTTAGTACGTCCCATCCTGGAGTATAGATCTTGTGTGTGGTCCCCGCAATACGGGATTCACCAAGATAGAATTGAATCTGTGCAGAGGAAATTTCTTCTATTTGCGCTTAGATGTTTTAACTGGGTTCCTGGAATAGACCTACCCCCCTATTCAAGTAGACTTCTTTTAACTAATCTTCCTTCCCTGTGGAACCGTAGAATAATGCATGGTGTAGTATATATCACTAATCTACTTAATGGTGAAATCGACTCATCAGTTCTTCTAAGTCGAATAAAATTAAATGTTCCCATTAGATCCACACGTAACTTTTTACCCCTTAGCCTCGATCGTTGCTCAAGCAACTATTTAATTCATGAACCATTTCGGGTATTATGTTTTGACTACAACAAGCTTTATTCTCTTGTCTCTCTGGGCCACTTATTTTCTTGTTGAATTTCGCAGAGCTTTAACGTTAACTTTATAATTATTTCAACCTTAATTTACTTTCAGAACTACATATAATTTTAAATTTTACTTTAACCTTAATTATTTTTATTATAATTATTTTAAATTATTTTTATTTTCATGTCGGCTGCTCAAAGCTGACAATAAATAAATAAATAAATAAATAAATAACTGGGACATACATATATGCATAGGAATTATTGCTACTATAAACTCGATGAGTATACTGATTGAAAATACTCCCCAAATAGATCAGTCACTGCTTGATCGGAACTTGCTTTTGTATTATCAAGGTAAACCGAGGATGGCAAGCATGATGATTTACGTTTTGAGTTAACAAATTATAAAACTGTTTCGGATCGCGCGAAAAGTTTGATCTGCAACGATTGAGATAATTGTTATAACAAAAAGTGTTTACAGAAATAAAATTAGACTTTGCAATTATATACGAGGATAAATCTATAGTATTTCCAGATTTTTTATAGGATCTTGTTTTCGCGTTTTTTAATTTTGAAAGTTCCCTCGTAAACCAAGGTTGTTTATTTTCACTTGAAGGAACAGTGAGTGGAACACAGATATCCAAATGCGAATTCAAAGTCCTGTACAAAACGGCAATGGCAGTTTCTATATCACTTCAAGAATAAAGTTGAGACCAATTAGTATGCCGAAGCAAAACATTCAATTTAGTAAAGTCAGTTTTACGAAAGCAACGTGTCTTATCGAAAACTATTCTGGTTTCCGATATACACATGCAATCAATTACAAAATATTACGAATTTGAAAAATGTTCAAAACGGGGGTTGAAAAAATGGGTAACGATAGAACTTATGTCAAAATTTCGTCCAAATCGGTTTAGAAACACCGGAGATATCGTAAAGATAAGTCAGTTTTAAGTTCTGTTTCAATTGATTATTATTTGAAGCATACTTTTAGGGCGCATGGAGTATAATTTTTTGCAACTGGGTTCAGGGTATCTTCTAGTCGGGCTCTCCCGACTAGAGCCTTTTTTATTGTTTGAATAAGAAATTTTAAAAACCAAAATATTTGCGAAAATTTAGCTCATAGCTCACCTATGACAGAAAATATTTTCTTGCATATTCAGATAGCTTTCAAAAAATTAAGTTGGGGTGTTTAAGCTTTTTTAAATACTTTAAATTTTAGTCGTAATTTGTCAAAAACTAATACCTATTTTCAGTTTTCTGAGTATATTATTTGATGGTTTAGTAAAGCTGTATCCAAATTTGTTGCAAACGTCAAAAGTAATTATAAATGTTTTAAGTGTGGCATTTTAAATTTTTAAGTCTACTTAAGTGTACTTATAGGAATAACCATAATGTGATCGATCTCAGTAATTTGATTTCCAAACCACAATAAAATTTTTTACCTATTGCAGAAGAAACAGAGTGCCGGAGCGAACATCCCTCCATGTGCTTTAGCTTTATGATCGATGATGCAGATGTGGATGGCTTCGACGTTAGCAGTGCAGTGTTGTGGCTCTATAAGAACAAGCAGAACTACACAACATCCACCAATGAGAGCCAGCTAAATGGCGAGCAGAATAAGCAAACGATTGTTTTATCTGAAATGGAGCAGCAGCTACCTTTCGAGTATCTGCCTCTTGCAAAGACTATAGCCATACAATCGGTCGATGTGCAAGGTGAGCAATACAAATATATTTCCCAACTATTATTTTCAATTTGCTATAACTCTTTGCATCACTCTGACAGATCATCAATAAGGGTTAATGTAACTAGCACTAACAGTAACAAGTAGAAACGTTGCAGTCGGACGCACCCGACTGCGGTACTCGATACCAGTAGTAAAACAGATTAAAAGAGAGCTGATTGCAATGGTGTGTGGATACGGCAGGGGTGTACCCTGCCTCAACGATTGTCTGGTGCAGATGGGGATGCCAAAAAGCTATCTTCCTTCCAAATTTGGTGACTCTAGCTCAAAGTTTGCTAAAGGTAGGGGCTGGGGCGGTAAGGGGGCGTGGCTTAAAAATGTTTTCTACAGATCTATGTATCATGTCAATAGCTATCCTCAAACCGAATTTGGAGACTTTAGCTCAAAGTTAGTAGAATATGGTGGAAGGGGGGCTGGGGTATGGTATGGGGGGCGTGGCGTCAAAGTTTTGCTGCAGATCTATTTATGATGTTAATTGCTATCTTCATACCAAATTTGGTGACTCTAGCTCAAAGTTAGTAGAATATGGTGGAGGGGTGGCTGGGGGCGGTATGGGTGGGGGCCGCCATCCAAATTTTTTGGGTTTCTTCATCACCAATCTTGGCATCAAATTTGGCGTCTCTAGGTTAAAAAAATGTGGAAAATATAGGCGTTTTGATTTCAAAATGCAGGGGGCTGGGAAGCGGGGGGGGGGCGTGGCTCCAAAACTTTGATGCAGTTTTTTGACGATCGTTGATAGATATTTTCCTACCAAATCTGGTGACACTTGCCTTAACGCTTTGGAAAATACACGCATTCCCGTTTTTAGTGAAGCATTGGGGCGGTTTGGGGCAGCTTGGGCAGTATGGATTGACGTGGTATCCAAAGTTTTTATGCATTTTTTTGGGGGTTATAATCACCTATTCTGGCACAAAATTTGGTGGCTCTAACTTAAAAACTGTAAAAGATATAAGCATTTCTGTTTTTAAACTCCGGGGGGGCTGGGGGCTGAATGGGTAGGTGGGGCTCCAAAACTTTGATGCAGTTTTTGGGGGGTCGCTACCAGTTATCTACCTACCAAATTTTGTGACTCTTACTCGAACACGAAGATACACGCACTACCGTTTTTAGCCAAGCGTTGGGGTGTTTGAGGGCGGATAGGGCAGTATAGATGGGCGTGGCATCCAAAGTTTTTATGAATTTCATTGGGGATCGTCAACACCTATCTTGGCACCAAATTTGATGGGTCTAGCTCAAAAACTGTAGAAGATATGAGCATTTTTATTTTTGAGCTGCGGGGGCGCTGGGGGCGGAATGGGTGGGCGTGGCTCCAAAATTTTTGATGCAGTTTTTTGGGGATTGTTAGTAGCTATTTTCTCCCAAAATTTGGTAATTCTAGCTGTAAGGGCTTGCGAAATAGCTGCATCTATCGATTTTGCGTTATCGAGTTTATCGATTTGCCAGCCCCCTAGTCATCGTAGAACTCCAATCTTGACACTTTAATTTACTATGCCATAGATAAAATGGTTTGCAAAGTTTGAAGTCTCTAACTTGAAGGGTGTGGAAAAAAGTTGCGAACATACAGACGGACAGACGGACAGACGGACGGACGGACAGACACCATGACGGACATTGCACACACCCAATATACTCTTTACCTTCGGTATCGAGTATAAAAATATAAATCTTTCTAAAAAAAGACGTACACAAAAAAATTTACTGTGCGACTGAGCTATACTCGATGCCAGTAATAAAAGCGATAAAAAGAGACCTGTTTGCAAAGGGGTGCAGATTCGGCAGGGGTGTACGCCACACTGAATCGAAAAATTCTATAGTACAAGTTGATAGTATCCCATCAAGTTTATCGTTATTTATCGGATTTCCCGTATTTTCTTACGTTGTATTTTCAATTTGTACTATCAATTAATATTTTGATAATAATACTGTTAAATTGATATGCCAACTTTTTTTCTGCAATATTTTGATAATAATATTGTTAAATTGATATGACACTGCTATGTAACACAGTACATGGTTTATAAAAATGTTCATAGCTTACATTGCTACTTTCAATTCTGTGTTTGAGATCCTATTACTTCTACGTTCGGCACTTTCAGTCTTGAATGTACACGAATATCAATATCGATAGTGAGACACATCGGATCAAATTTGATAGGAAAAAACGTAGAAAAGTTGGTAAATCTAGTAATTTTTTGGATCAGTGCAAATTTGGTAGGCAGATAGCAATTGACATCATACAGAGATCTGTAGCAAAAATTTGGATGCCACGACCACTATACCGCCCGCAGCCCCTTTCCTCCACCTTTCACAAACTTTGACCCAGAGTCTCCAAATTTGGTAGGAAGATAGCAGTTGACGTCATACACTGATCTGCAGGAAAAGTTTGGACGCCTCGATAGAGTCTTCAACTTTGGAAGATAGATAGCTTTTTGCCTTCCCCATTTGTATCCGACAATCTTTGAGGCAGCGTACACCCCTGCGGTATTACTTGAATCGAGTAAACCGCAGTCGGTTGCGTCCGACTGCAACGTTTCTACTTGTTTTTCGTTGTGCAAATCAAACTTTATCGACTTGTTAACGACCCAGCCATTCAGTTTGTGTAGCTCCAGGATATTTTCAAATTTTAAAATTCAAAATTCTCTTGCGTTTTTTCGAGTTATTGAACGTTAATGAAATTTTGACAAAATTTCGAAAATCTAAGCCTAATTGTATTTACATTCTTATTTTGGCTAAAATTAGGGTTAACGGGGACACCCAAATTACAAAGATACTAAGCCTAACAAATGTGAGAGAGCGCTTATAATACTTATGGATGAAACCGCGGTGTAGTCCTGCTTGAGGTGGGTTAAATTTACCGAAACTTTCTTCTCTTTGTTTTCGTACAGCGGTTATTAAATCAAAGAAAGCCGTTTTTCATGCTATCGTGACGTGAAATTTTAAATCGTTAAGTTGAAATAAAAAAATTCGTGCAGAGCAATAAAAGAGTTTTTTTTTATATATACTTAATCTTTAATAGTTACAATAAATAATATCAAATCCAACAAAGTATTTAACATTTATGTATAATATCCTCCTATCCTCCTACCAAATTAAGTGACTCTAGCTCAAAGTTAGTAATGTATGGTGGAAGGGTGGCTGCGCCCCAGTTTAGGTGGTGGCGGCATCCAAATTTTTATCACCAATCTTAGCACCAAATTTGGTGGCTCTAGCTCAAATACTGTGGAAGATATAGGCATTGCTGTTTTTCAACTGTGTTGTGGCTGGGGCGGAATGGGTGGGTGGGGCTCCAAAACTTTTATGCAGTTTTTTGAGGGTCGTTAGCAGGTCTTTATTATCGGTATCGAGTATAAAAACCAACGTTTTGGGGATTATTGTGCAAAAGTTGATGTTAGTTTTTTTGGTCTGTAAGAAAAAGTAGCTTTGGATTGATATTTTCAAACTCGTGGCTGTTATAGCAAAGTTGCAATAAATCTGTTTAGCTTAGCAACAAAATTACAAAAAGGAAATAACAAAACAATTGTTCTTCTTCCTAATAGATGAGTGGATGAAAATCAATATTGAGTGGCCGATTAAGCGCTGGTTTGGTAATCACGATCTCAGCCATCTAATACAAATAACATGTGAATCGTGCGACATTGGCGGCATGGAAGAAGTCATATCGATTAACAAGAACAATAGACCCTTCATTATGATAGACACACAAAATCGCCACAACAAGTCCCGGCAGAAGCGCAATATCAACTGTTCAAGCGGGGTGACCGAATGTTGCCGCGAAAAACTCTACATTTCATTTGCAGACATTGGCTGGGATAACTGGATTATGCAGCCAAAAGGATATGATGCATACTTCTGTCGCGGCTCCTGCAGCTCCGTGGCGAGTGTTGCACAAGCGGCATCTCATCACAGCTCATTACTGGTATGTCTCAATTTCATTTTTATAATTCATGTGAAATTTTTAGCCACAATAATTCTAAGTTTCTTTTAAACGTCTTTTCTAGATTCGAAATTAACTTACCGTTCTGTTTTTGCTTTCAGAAAATACTTTCTACAAATGGTACACGGAAGCCACTGGATCTGGTGCCATGCTGTACCGCCAAACAGTATTCCTCGTTGCAGTTAGTCGTCTTAGACTCAAATAATTCAGCTACAATAAAGACGCTTCCGAATATGGTAGTCGAGTCTTGTGGCTGCAGATAGTAACCCACTTAATAGGCTATATACCAACTAAGTTTAAACAGCATCAAAATCGGCCAAACAAAACAAAGCTTACATCCACTTTCATATCCACATAAACATATAAGTAAATGTCTTTAACTAATTTAAATCATTTTTCAATGCATTTACATTAACGTTATTTTGTCGTTAACTTATTATGCTGCCAAAAGTCGTTGCCTCAATTATGTAATGTAATTAGTACTAAAGTGTGCTTAAGGCATAAAATTAATCATCTTTATGCTCTGATACCGATTGTAAAGAGTTTGCTTAAGGTATAAAATTTATCCCCTTTATGCTCTGATACCGAATGTAAAGATGGCAAGGTGTATGTTCGCCTGTTTTTATATGAGTTCGTGATATAACACCCAGTGTCCTAAGGCCCGATAGCGCCATGTCACATTTAAGAGTGTCATATCGCCCAGTCCAAAAATGTCATAGCGCCCGCGGTCGTTGTTTTTAAATGTTTGCGGCACAATAATCTGCTAATCAATTGTGATCGATGTTCTGAAGAGGAAGATATGTCCCATAATTTGCAATTCAGTCAAATGGCTGATGTTCTAAAATGTATAATTTTACTTGAAAACCCGCGCGCCGTAGTACTTCTACCTTGTAACCATTTTAAAAACTGATGAGTGCTTCAAATATATGAAAGAAAGATCGACTTATTTTCAATTTCTTTGCTCATGTTGTAGACAGATAGTTGAGAATCATCTTTAAGGTTTTCAATAAAATAATTATAAATTGTTATTAAAATTGTGTCTTAAAATTTACTTAGCTTCGGAATCATGCTGAAATTTTTTTCTAAAATAGTAAGATTTTTGCCCGCGGCGCTCTGATCCCTTCCTGCCCCACTTAAATTAAAGGTGGTTAACATTAATGATGATTTTCCACAGAAACCAACATAAAACTAATTAACGTCCCGCCAACTTATGAGGCCACCAAACACCTCTTGGAAACCGGTTTTGAGCCACATGTTTTAATACTGGTATCAGAGTATTTCGCAGCTGGTTGCGCCCGACTGAACTGTTTGCACTGGTTAAGTTTATTCTAAGACAATTGCATATCAAGTTAGTCATATATATTTTTATACCCTGAACCCATAAAATGGGTAAAAAGGGTATAATGGTTTTGGGAAAAAGTATGTAACAGGCAGAAGGAAGCATCTCCGACCCCATAAAGTATATATATTCTTGATCAGCATCAACAGCCGAGTCGTTATGGCCATGTCCGTCTTTATGATCGCTTAGATCTCAGAGACTACTAGAGCAAGAGACTTCAGATTGTGAATATAAGTTCTCCTATATCATAAGAACCAGTTTGTTTCAAATTATCGATAACTATTTGGGTTTTATACACACATCGAATCGATTACAAAAAATATCGATTTTGGAAAATGTTAAAATTGGGGTTGTAAAAATGGAAAGCGATAGAACTTATGTCAAAATTTCGTCCAAATCAGTTGAGAAACACCGGAGATATCGTAAAGATAAGTCAGTTTTAAGTTCTGTTTCAATTGATTATTATTTAAAGCATACTTTTAGGGCGCATGGAGTATAATTTTTTGCAACTCGGTTCTAGAGCCTTCCTACTTGTTTATGTCTAACTTTGCGCTTTTAGCTAATATCTCGACACTTTTCAAAATAAACTATTTAAAATAATAATAACAACCACCAAACAAATCATTAAAACTTTGGATGCCACGCCCATCCTAACTGCCCTAGCCGCCCTCAACGCTTCGCTAAAAACGGAAATGCGTGTATCTTCCATAGTATTTGAGCTAGAGTCACAAAATTTGGTACGTTGAGAACTGGTAACGACCCCCCAAAAACTGCATCAAAGTTTTGGAGCCCCACCTACCCATTCAGTCCCCAGCCCCCCGCAGTTAAAAACATAAATGCTTATATCTTATACAGTTTTTAGGTTAGATCCACCAAATTTTGTGCCAAAATAGGTGATTATAACCCCCAAAAAAATGCATAAAAACTTTAGATGCCACGCCAATCCATACTGCCCAAGCTTCCCCAAACCACCCCAATGCTTCACTAAAAATGGAAATGCATGTATTTTCCAAAGCGTTAAAGCTAGAGTCACCAAATTTGGTAGGAAGATAGCTTTTTGGCATCCCCATCTGCACCAGACAATCTTTGAGGCAGCGTACACCCCTGCCGTATCCACACACCATTGCGATCAGCTCTCTTTTAATCTGTTTTACTACTTATATCGAGTATACCGCAGTCGGGTGCGTCCGACTGCAACGTTTCTACTTGTTTTTTTTTAATTAAACAGTTTGAACATGCTTCTGCACCACTCACCTTCAGTGGATTATTTTGACCACCTTGATTTAGGCGATCCGGCTGAAGCGTATAAAGATCGGTGCGCAGATCACAGCGACGAGCATTCTACGGATCAGGCATGAACCGGGGTCCACTGTGGGGCTTATGCTGCTTAGGTGGCGGTGTAGTATAGTCATAGGGGTAAAAAGTCATGTTAAGCTTATAACACAATATATTTAGCATTAGAAAAATCTCTGGTACACACCACGTCAGCTGTTGTAAAGAACTCATCCATTTCTTGATCCACCTGCATGTGATACTCATTATCAAAATTTTCTTCATACTCATCGGAGTAATTGTTCTCCACAAAAACGACATCCTCATTGTCATTGTTTCATAATCGTTCTGTGGCCAAGCGCGAAGCGAAGTGGGCATCAACGACAGCCAGATAGTGCTGAGAGTCATTAAATGTTGCAAGAACATGCTGCCAAGACGACTTCGCTTAAGACTGCCTCCAGCTGCCGTATAGGGGTTATCAGAGTCGGAGCAGACGTCCTGATAGTCGTTTAATTAAACACGCTTGTAGATTGGATCTTGGACAAGAGAGTCCATAGTGGTACCGTCAATTTGACCAAAAAACTTGCCGGTATGCTCCATTTCCTCGGAGATTATCACAAACCCACTGTTATCTAGCACATAACAATCAAGATTATCTGGTGCGCTGGTCCACTTACAGCCCGTCATTCCAGTGCACTGGGTATAAAACAAATTTTGAAACACATGTGTACCAACTTGGTACTACCAAGAACGGTTAAAAGTATACTAACAGCAGATGTGATGTTGATGAAGTGCTTAGCTAACGATTCGTGTTGAAATTGAAGACCCACAACGCCAGCGGGTGCTTTGTGTCCGCGAGGCTCCACAAAAATTGCATGCGAAGCGTTCGATTTGATTGCGTACCCAAAACCAAAAGGAACGCTGTACACAAAACTGTCCGGCTCAACTGTATGCTGATCTACGGCACGCTTTTACCATGAGGAGTCCATAGCCCGCACATTGTCCTCGCTAAAATGACTGTAAATATGTTTCATTAGTTAAACAAATTAGGAATCTGTCTTCGGCATGCCGAACAGCGTGCCCCAAAATATATTTCCCTACTACGGAGTTATTTTTGACCTACAATTTCACAATTGGTTTTCAATTAAGCTAAGAATACATGTTAGCGTCAAATTGTGGACGGCAGTCAACGTTTGTGACAAGGCATGATAAAGGAAGGGTACACGAGGAATGACAAATTTTCTATCTGAATAGAAAATGTAGATGACTCGACACCTACCGCCGGCCTTTTTTGAATCTAAAATACCTTCCACAGTTTTTGAGCCAGTGCCGCAAAATTTGGTGCCAAGAAAGGTGATGTAGTCCCTTAAAAATAGCCTCCCACCACTGACGCCACGTTAAAACGGGAATGAGTGTATTTTTCATTCCCCGCCTTTTTAATCCTGTAGCCGCCACATGTTCCACAGTTTTTGAGGTCCATATGCAAGGTTTCGACTTGTTTATACTGGTATCAGCGAGTGCCGCAATCGGTGGCGTCGCACTGCAACGCTGTCAGGTTTTTATACTCCATACCGAAGGTAAGGATTATATTAGGTTTGTGCAATGTCCGTCATGGTGTCCGTCCGTTTGTCCGTCTGTGTGTCCATATGTGCGCAACTTTTTTCAACACCCTTCAAGTTAGAGACTTGAAACTAGCAAATGTCTTTATCTTTAGTCGTGTAAGATACAGTCTTAAGATTGGGGTCCAACGATAACTGGGGGCTGGCAAATCGATAAATTCGATAACTCAAAATCGATTTCGCATGCCCTCCCAGTTAGAAAACCTAAAATTGAGGAGTAGATAGCCACTAACAACAACTAAAATATTGCATTCAAAACTTTGGAGCCACGCCTGCCCATTCCGCCCCCCGGCCCACACAGTTTAAAGACATAAATACTTTTATCTTTCGCAGTTTTTGAGCTGAGCCATCAAATTTGGTACCAACATAGGTGACGACGATCCCCAACTAAATTTATAAAAAACTTTGGATGCCACGCGTATCCAAACTGCCCTAGCCGCCCCAACCACCCAAACGCTTCGCTTAAAAACGGTAATGCGTGTATCTTTCACAGTGTTTGCTTTAGAGCCGCCAAATTGGGTAGGAAAAAAGCTGGTAACGACCCCCAAAAAACTGCATCAAAGTTTTGGAGCCCCGCCCCCCATTCCGCACCAAGCCTCCTCTCAGTTAAATAACATAAATGCCTATATCTTTCTTAGCTAGAGCCACCAAATTTAGTTCCAAGATAGGTGATGACAAACCCCAAACAACTTCATAAAAACTTTGGATGCCACGCCTATCAATTACGCCCTAGCCGCCCATACCAACCCAACCGCCCCCATTTCCTAACCTTTAACAAACTTTCAGCTCACCAAATTTGGAAGGAAGATAGCTTTTTGGCATCCCCATTTACACCAGACAATATTTGCGCCAGCGAACACCACTGCCGCACCCCATTCCAATCAGGTCTCTTTTTATCTGTTTTATTACTGGTATCGAGTATACCGCAGTCGGGTGCTTCCGACTGCAACGTTTTTACTTGTTTATTCTAGATTTTATATTCTTAGTGGTTCCGCCTGCTCGCTTAGCTCACCAACCCCCCTTACGCTGCGGGCTTCCTTTTCCAATGAAAGCAATTTATGTATGATTTATGTATAATGCTTCTAACGCATTATCGTGTTTTGTTTCAGAGCAGAGCAAGACAGACACTCAACAGACTTATTTTCAATAGATATTTGAGTATCGTTTTCATAGTTTCATCTGCAGTTTCATTAGCACTCAACAAACGCGGTCTGGTTGAGGTCCGATAAGGATAAATGCTGTATTAGTTTATATCGCTTCAAAAATGAGCCATTATTTGTCGTAAAAAGTAAATGACAAAAATATTTTATTCTGGGATATCCATATGCGATAGACATATACCATCACCGAGTTTTCTGTACAATGTTCAATGTTCAATGTGTACAATCCTTAGTGTTTCCGCAACTCTCCAAACCAGTTCGGATCGTAAGTCTCGAAATTAAAACACCAAGTGGTGCTGGCTTGACCGAGTCGGAATTCAATTTCTTTAATAATGATCTCTTGTTAGATATGCTAATCACTTTTATATCGATAATTTTCATATTACATACATGCTCTATAGCAATAAGCTTCTGTGAGCATGCACTGTACGTACATATGTACCTTTAATTCAATTAAATGCTTAATGCTACAAATTCATTTTTCTAATACAAATTACAACTTAGCTCCCGGCCATAAGCCCTTTGCGCTAATATGGCGTAAACACTTTATTATTATTATTACATTATTATTATTATTATTGTAAACTCAAACGTTCTGGAACTGAAAATAAACGGCAGCGAGACTTGAGGGGTGTAACCTGTTACCGATGTGGTCAACTTGGGCATCTGGCAAATCGTTGCACGAGGAAGGCAACAAAATCTGAAGCAGTTGTTTTAGGCCGTTATTGTAGCCGGTTATATTTCGGTTCGAACACACTAAATAAACTTAAACAAACTAATAACAATAAACTATTAATTGTCTTTGGTAAAAACGTATAAAAACATAATTTTTTAATTAAACGATATAAAAATTGATTACATAAAAAACATATTAAAAAAAAAAACAATACATATATCAATTAAGAAATGCAAATCAAAAGTTTAACTCACTGCTTTTCCTCTTTGCCATTTGATGTATTAGTTGTATTTCGGTCCAGTCCATCTGTTATCATTGCATCGCGTACCAAGCTCTGAATGAGGGTTCGATCGCAGTAATAAGGCTCTGCCTTGCAAGAGCCCTGCACATTCAGATGCTGAGGCCCAAAGTGGGCTGCACCTGACGAAGTGCTATGCAGATTGTGGTGTGGCTGCGGCGATTTGGGCCGCACCTAAAGAAAGATATAGAGATTTTTAGTAAATCAGACAAGTAAATTTATATCTGCACCTAGTTAAATTGCTTGCAGTACCTGCTCCTCTGGTGACCCAAAGCTTGGCTCTTGGTCACGCGATGTGTACTCGCCAGAGCTCTCGCGCTCCTTCTCCAAATCGCTGATGCTATTGTACTCACAGTAGACCCAATCGGGATGTACGCGCCAGTTGTCACCCTTGAAGTATTCGGTAACTGTAAGGGAAAAATTATTATTACTTCTTATTTGTACACAAAAGTGGGAAGTGGTTTAGCAGCTACCATGCTCTCAGAGAGAGATATCGTAGGCTAGTTTTGCTAGAGTCGTGAGTCGTGAGCATATCGCAAGTCAGTCTGCTTGCTGGTTTTGCTGAGACATCAGCTGCCGTAGCATAGCCAACACAGCACTACTGTGTATATGCGCTTTTGTAGCGCGCAGTAGCTTGTTTGTTTCTCTTGTTGTGTTCCTTTTCTTTGTATACCTGCTCGTTTTGGTGGACTTGGTTTTGGAAATGATTTTTGATATTTCATTTCGGCTAGGTATCATAAGCATGTGTGTGTGTCACTTTGTGTATACATGTGCATGTACATATAATAGTATGCGTAGCATTGGCATTGTCATTCATAGACCTGCCGCGATCGCTATGAATTAGGACAATTTAAATAAATGCAATTATGTTTATATACTAACAAAATATATGTATGTATTTTAATTCAATTTCATGATCAATATTGTACAATTGATTCGGCTTCTTACATTTAGCTTAAGAAACTTGGTTGGCATGGCGCATATCAGTTGCTAGTGCAAGTGTTTTGTGGTGTGGGACAGATATCAAAAGGTCACAAAATACGTAAGGCAGACAAACTTTCATTCATATCAAAGAACAATAGTATACGCAAAAAAAATTAGCCTTGTGGCAAACACTTGTCCCTCACAACTCTTCTTCTTCCCTCGTTAACGCGCTTAGGTAAAAACAAACACAAGACTTTGACTTAGAACGCAGTCAAATATCAGTTCAAATACAAACACTAACAAACTTGTTACCGTTCATGCTTTCCGCTTATATGAATTCTTGTTGGTAGAGCCACAGAATGTCTTATATATAGACTGTGCAATTGGTTGTAAAAGCTCTTTCTCATGTATCCGAGCTGGGAACTTCTCTTGCAGCAAAAGGAAAAATATCAGAAATAAAAAAAAAACCCGGCAAGCAGGCCCTGCAAGAAATACATGTATCAAACACTTGCATATAAATACTTAAAAACATTTACCGTTTTAGGTTGTCGTACGATAGACGACGGAAACATGAGACGCAAAAGCTCTTAAAGCTTTTGTTAGCAATTTCACAGTCTATATATTAGACTGTCTGTGGTAAACACACTGTTTGGAAGTTATACTTCCCATGATGTAATTTTTTTTTTTTATATAATTTAAGTACATAGATGTAAATAAATAATTTAATCCTTTTTAACCATTTTTTAGTAGATTTATTTTGATACTATTTAAAAAAGACAAAGCAAATGATTTTGGTTTACAGATTTATTTCTATATTAATAAATAAATAAAGAATATAAATTAATAAATAACTAAATATAAATAAATATTTTAATTCATTAAAAACAGAAATTATTGGATTGTGGCAAAGATAATAGAATAACAAGATACTGCAATTGGCATGAAAAGCTTTTTCATGTATTCGAACTGGGAACTTTTCGTGGTTTTGCCTGGTTTTGACTTCGCTTCAGTAAGTATTACCAACAAGAATTCATATAATAGAGAGTATACAACCTGGCACTTCATCTGGACCAGGCAAGAAGCCTGGTTTGATAGAGTTAAGGTCACTTAGCAGCGTACACTCGTTATTGAAATAAAAGATTTAGGCATCACTCTTGATAGCAAATTAAAATTTGATTCTCACATATCGTCGAAGGTCAATAACTCCATAAATGTTCTTGGCTTCATCAAGCGGTGGTGAAAAGAGTTTAATGATCCCTATACCACTAAAACGCTATATACATCCCTGGTACGTCCCATCCTGGAGTATGGATCTTGTGTGCAGAAGAAATTTCTTCTATTTGCGCTTAGAAGTTTTAACTGGTTTTCTGGGATAGACCTACTCCCGTATTTAAGTAGACTTCTTTTAATTAATCTTCCTTCCCTCTTGAACCGTAGAATTATGCATGGTGTAGTATTCATCGCTAATCTACTTAATGAAGAAATCGACTCATCAGTTCTTTTGAGTCGCATAAATTTAACTGTTCCAATTAGATCAACCCGTTACTTCCCACCGCTTAGCCTCGATCGGTGCTCGAGCAACTATTTAATTAATAAACCATTTCGTGTTATTTGTTCAGACTTTAACCGGCTTTATTCCCGTAACTCTTTGTAGACCTCATTTCCAGTACTAAAGCATCAATTGGGAACAGTTCAAAGAATTGTTTGTGCATCGTTTTGAAATCAAGGAAACTACAGCAGCTACATTCTTGAACCTTCTGCACAGTCGTCCAGAGTCCAACGAGTGCCTCGCACTATACGAAAGCCGCATGGTTACGTCTCTAACCTCAAAATGGCGAAACATGGATGCAGAGGAGATAGCTGTGTCGCCTGTGCTTGCGCACATGGCAAATTTCGACAGTCGTTTGCAGCGCACGGTGTTTTCTTCCAATGTACAAACGAGAAGCCAACTTCAAATGGAACTGAAGGCGTTTTCATTTGACAAAATGCGCAGTGCTGGAAGTTCCGAAGGAGCTAGTGATGACTACAAGCGAGCAAAAATTGTGTGCCACTTATGCAAGACAACAGGGCACAAAATGGCAGATTGTAAACTCAAACGTTCTGGAACTGAAAATAAACCGCAGCGAGACTTGAGGGGTGTAACCTGTTACCGATGTGGTCAACTTGGGCATCTGGCAAATCGTTGCACGAGGAAGGCAACAAAATCTGAAGCAGTTGTTTTAGGCCGTTATTGTAGCCGGTTATATTTCGGTTCGAACACACTAAATAAACTTAAACAAACTAATAACAATAAACTATTAATTGTCTTTGGTAAAAACGTATAAAAACATAATTTTTTAATTAAACGATATAAAAATTGATTACATAAAAAACATATTAAAAAAAAAAAACAATACATATATCAATTAAGAAATGCAACTCAAAAGTTTAACTCACTGCTTATCCTCTTTGCCATTTGATGTATTAGTTGTATTTCGGTCCAGTCCATCTGTTATCATTGCATCGCGTACCAAGCTCTGAATGAGGGTTCGATCGCAGTAATAAGGCTCTGCCTTGCAAGAGCCCTGCACATTCAGATGCTGAGGCCCAAAGTGGGCTGCACCTGACGAAGTGCTATGCAGATTGTGGTGTGGCTGCGGCGATTTGGGCCGCACCTAAAGAAAGATATAGAGATTTTTAGTAAATCAGACAAGTAAATTTATATCTGCACCTAGTTAAATTGCTTGCAGTACCTGCTCCTCTGGTGACCCAAAGCTTGGCTCTTGGTCACGCGATGTGTACTCGCCAGAGCTCTCGCGCTCCTTCTCCAAATCGCTGATGCTATTGTACTCACAGTAGACCCAATCGGGATGTACGCGCCAGTTGTCACCCTTGAAGTATTCGGTAACTGTAAAGGAAAAATTATTATTACTTCTTATTTGTACACAAAAGTGGGAAGTGGTTTAGCAGCTACCATGCTCTCAGAGAGAGATATCGTAGGCTAGTTTTGCTAGAGTCGTGAGTCGTGAGCATATCGCAAGTCAGTCTGCTTGCTGGTTTTGCTGAGACATCAGCTGCCGTAGCATAGCCAACATATACACTGTGTATATGCGCTTTTGTAGCGCGCAGTAGCTTGTTTGTTTCTCTTGTTGTGTTCCTTTTCTTTGTATACCTGCTCGTTTTGGTGGACTTGGGTTTGGAAATGATTTTTGATATTTCATTTCGGCTAGGTATCATAAGCATGTGTGTGTGTACCTTTGTGTATACATGTGCATGTACATATAATAGTATGCGTAGCATTGGCATTCTCATTCATAGACCTGCCGCGATCGTTATGAATTAGGACAATTTAAATAAATGCAATTATGTTTATATACTAACAAAATATATGTATGTATTTTAATTCAATTTCATGATCAACATTGTACAATTGATTCGGCTTCTTACATTTAGCTTAAGAAACTTGGTTGGCATGGCGCATATCAGTTGCTAGTGCAAGTGTTTTGTGGTGTGGGACAGATATCAAAAGGTCACAAAATACGTAAGGCAGACAAACTTTCATTCATATCAAAGAACAATAGTATACGCAAAAAAAATTAGCCTTGTGGCAAACACTTGTCCCTCACAACTCTTCTTCTTCCCTCGTTAACGCGCTTAGGTAAAAACAAACACAAGACTTTGACTTAGAACGCAGTCAAATATCAGTTCAAATACAAACACTAACAAACTTGTTACCGTTCATGCTTTCCGCTTATATGAATTCTTGTTGGTAGAGCCACAGAATGTCTTATATATAGACTGTGCAATTGGTTGTAAAAGCTCTTTCTCATGTATCCGAGCTGGGAACTTCTCTTGCAGCAAAAGGAAAAATATCAGAAATAACAAAAAACCCGGCAAGCAGGCCCTGCAAGAAATACATGTATCAAACACTTGCGTATAAATTTGGAAGTTATACTTCCCATGATGTAATTTTTTTTTTTATATATAATTTAAGTACATAGATGTAAATAAATAATTTAATCCTTTTTAACCATTTTTTAGTAGATTTATTTTGATACTATTTAAAAAAGACAAAGCAAATGATTTTGGTTTACAGATTTATTTCTATATTAATAAATAAATAAAGAATATAAATTAATAAATAACTAAATATAAATAAATATTTTAATTCATTAAAAACAGAAATTATTGGATTGTGGCAAAGATAATAGAATAACAAGATACTGCAATTGGCATGAAAAGCTTTTTCATGTATTCGAACTGGGAACTTTTCGTGGTTTTGCCTGGTTTTGACTTCGCTTCAGTAAGTATTACCAACAAGAATTCATATAATAGAGAGTATACAACCTGGCACTCCATCTGGACCAGGCAAGAAGCCTGGTTTGATAGAGTTAAGGTCACTTAGCAGCGTACACTCGTTATTGAAATAAAAGATTTAGGCATCACTCTTGATAGCAAATTAAAATTTGATTCTCACATATCGTCGAAGGTCAATAACTCCATAAATGTTCTTGGCTTCATCAAGCGGTGGTGAAAAGAGTTTAATGATCCCTATACCACTAAAACGCTATATACATCCCTGGTACGCCCCATCCTGGAGTATGGATCTTGTGTGCAGAAGAAATTTCTTCTATTTGCGCTTAGAAGTTTTAACTGGGTTTCTGGGATAGACCTACTCCCGTATTTAAGTAGACTTCTTTTAATTAATCTTCCTTCCCTCTTGAACCGTAGAATTATGCATGGTGTAGTATTCATCGCTAATCTACTTAATGAAGAAATCGACTCATCAGTTCTTTTGAGTCGCATAAATTTAACTGTTCCAATTAGATCAACCCGTTACTTCCCACCGCTTAGCCTCGATCGGTGCTCGAGCAACTATTTAATTAATAAACCATTTCGTGTTATTTGTTCAGACTTTAACCGGCTTTATTCCCGTAACTCTTTGTAGACCTCATTTCCAGTACTAAAGCATCAATTGGGAACAGTTCAAAGAATTGTTTGTGCATCGTTTTGAAATCAAGGAAACTACAGCAGCTACATTCTTGAACCTTCTGCACAGTCGTCCAGAGTCCAACGAGTGCCTCGCACTATACGCAAGCCGCATGGTTACGTCTCTAACCTCAAAATGGCGAAACATGGATGCAGAGGAGATAGCTGTGTCGCCTGTGCTTGCGCACATGGCAAATTTCGACAGTCGTTTGCAGCGCACGGTGTTTTCTTCCAATGTACAAACGAGAAGCCAACTTCAAATGGAACTGAAGGCGTTTTCATTTGACAAAATGCGCAGTGCTGGAAGTTCCGAAGGAGCTAGTGATGACTACAAGCGAGCAAAAATTGTGTGCCACTTATGCAAGACAACAGGGCACAAAATGGCAGATTGTAAACTCAAACGTTCTGGAACTGAAAATAAACCGCAGCGAGTCTTGAGGGGTGTAACCTGTTACCGATGTGGTCAACTTGGGCATCTGGCAAATCGTTGCACGAGGAAGGCAACAAAATCTGAAGCAGTTTCCGAGAAGAAGTGTAACCAGTGCTCTGTGTCCGAGCCAAAGGGAGTTATGACACACCGAGGTCAGATCTTTCAAATTAATTTCGACTCCGGAGCGGAATGCTCGCTTATTCGAAGCAGTGTTGGCGATAAATTGGATGGAAAACTCGTTAACAATGTTGTCATAATACGGGGTATTGGCGACGCTGGCATATACAGCACCCATCAAAAGTTATGTCAATGTTCGATTAACAAAAATAACATAGAAATACTATTCCATGTAATATCAGACAAGCATCTCACCAATGATATTGTAATTGGTAGAGAAATCCTTAATCAAGGATATGAGATTTCGATAAATTCTGATAAATTTGAAATTGTTAAGACTAAGTCGCGCAAATGGACAAGTTGAGCGTGTTATGAGCACCCTCAAAAATCTTTTGTCCGCGGTTGAATCAAGTCCTCGGTCTTGGCAGGATGCTCTTGGCGAGGTGCAACTTGCGTTGAATTGCACAGTTAGTAGTGTTACCAAAGCAAGTCCTCTGGAACTGCTAATCGGCAAAGAAGCACGTCCTCTGTGATATCACACGTCCGTGTGATATAGAGATTGAGATCGACCAAGTAGATATCAGAAATAAGGCATTAGAAAACATAAATAACCAGGCTATTTACGACAAAACTAGATTCGATAAAAATAAATCAGCTGTCATTAGACATAAAATTGATGATTATGTCCTATTGAAAAATGAAGAGCGGCATCAGACCAAGTTGGATGCAAAGTTTAGAGGACCACTTTTGGTAAGTGAAGTTTTAGAATGTGACAGGTACATTTTGAAGTCGTTGCATAATAAGAGGACGTGTAAATATTGCCATGAAAATTTGAGAAAGATGCCAGATGGTTATGATCCTGAGGAATTGGAATGCCCGCCTGAGATATGTTAACATTATTGTGACATATCCGTTTGAGAGGATATGTTGTGAGATATCCGTGTGAGAGGATATGTTGTGTGATGAAAATTGTCCATTTATGATGTGGTTAGTTGCAATGAAGTTAAAATAACCTTGGACATGGCAATTTTTGTGAATGGCGGAAGTGATTTGAGTGGAAATAACCTGGCGAACGTATAATTCATGCATTGTTGTGGCATGGTAATATTTGGTCGATATTTGAAAATATGATTTTGAGATTAGAGATACTTCCGTCATTGGGCAAGCACAAGTGAAAAACGAAAGTTGGAACATGGCGTGTGGCGCTCTTGACAGACTTATGCTCACAATCAAAAGGAAATCATAGAGAAATAACGAAAGTCGAATGTTGAACCTTTATATGCAACTGACTAAAATGTTAAGATATTCAAATATGTAATAAAACAATATATTAATATTGAGATAAAAAATGATAATTTAAATTGAGAAATGTCAACAGAAATAGCATTGGAATAACGTCTGTTAATTTAATTTTGGATTGATATGAGTATAGTCTGTGGATGTTATAGAGTACACGAGGACGTGTAAGTGTCAGTATGGCCGTGTCGGGTCTTATATTTATGGACGACACTGTAGTAGAACATTCTGGTTACTATTGGCGACTGCTTTACTCTATTATTCGCCAGATAGTCAGCTTAGTTTGATGCAGCTGTAAGGACATGTTGTGTAAGGTTCTAAGTGGCGTACGTGCCCCAAACAATGTTTGACTTGGGTTTGAAGAAAGAGTTATGCAGGAGGTAATTGTTGTGCATGTAATCTTGAGTCACTGAGAGGGAAAGAGATAGCAGTACTGTTACCGTTTAGGCTGAAAGAATGTGTGTAAGAAAGGTTGCATTGAAGATGAAAAAGCAGGATTATTAACGTTTGGACAGGCAAAGTGAACACAGTGCACTCAAGATTCCTCGCCATAGGCAATTAATAATAAATAACTAAAATGAGTGATAATCAGCAAGAAAACTTTAACCTTAACTTGACATATATATTAAGATAAAAAAAATATATATATGGTTGAATAACATATCCACATTAGCACTTATATGTTAGAAGTGTATCCATCATTCGTCATGCGCTAGTTTTCACAAAAACGTAACGAAATTTGTTCAGTTGATTTCACTCCTCATATATTTGCATACCGTGCTTCTTATATGCAAATCGATTCTTAAGGAGTAAACGCCAAGAACAAAAAACCCGGCAAGCAGGCCCTGCAAGAAATACATGTATCAAACACTTGCATATAAATACTTAAAAACATTTACCGTTTTAGGTTGTCGTACGATAGACGACGGAAACATGAGACGCAAAAGCTCTTAAAGCTTTTGTTAGCAATTTCACAGTCTATAGATTAGACTGTCTGTGGTAAACACACTGTTTGGAAGTTATACTTCCCATGATGTAATTTTTTTTTTTATATATAATTTAAGTACATAGATGTAAATAAATAATTTAATCCTTTTTAACCATTTTTTAGTAGATTTATTTTGATACTATTTAAAAAAGACAAAGCAAATGATTTTGGTTTACAGATTTATTTCTATATTAATAAATAAATAAAGAATATAAATTAATAAATAACTAAATATAAATAAATATTTTAATTCATTAAAAACAGAAATTATTGGATTGTGGCAAAGATAATAGAATAACAAGATACTGCAATTGGCATGAAAAGCTTTTTCATGTATTCGAACTGGGAACTTTTCGTGGTTTTGCCTGGTTTTGACTTCGCTTCAGTAAGTATTACCAACAAGAATTCATATAATACAGAGTATACAACCTGGCACTCCATCTGGACCAGGCAAGAAGCCTGGTTTGATAGAGTTAAGGTCACTTAGCAGCGTACACTCGTTATTGAAATAAAAGATTTAGGCATCACTCTTGATAGCAAATTAAAATTTGATTCTCACATATCGTCGAAGGTCAATAACTCCATAAATGTTCTTGGCTTCATCAAGCGGTGGTGAAAAGAGTTTAATGATCCCTATACCACTAAAACGCTATATAGATCCCTTTCATTTTAAAGATAAGGCTTTAACCTTTATTTTAAGCTATATATATATATGAAGTGATTCCATTTTCTATTAAAAAAATGAGACCAAAAACATGCAAAATTTTGCTTCATTTTGAAGACTTTAAATTGCTCTAGCAATCTCAATAATCAATCAATTAATCTGAGTTTTTCGAATTTAAGTTGAGATGAGGTAAACAAACATTCCCACATTCAAATTTATAATAATTTTGCCAAATATATAACTTTTTAAGGCAAAAAATCAGTGCAAAAATCACTACTTTTTTTCAATTGGACATAGCTCAAAAATTCCGCCAGAGAATCGATTAAAACTTGTAATAATACAAAGTAGACTTGATTTCCTTTCGTTTGACATACATGCGGTCATGACTGATAGCTTCTAAATGTGGAAATTTCATTAAGATATTCCGGCATAATTAAATTTTCATACATAAATTCTTCCGTGCCAGGGGTGAACGAGCTCAGCTTAAGCGTCAGCCCCAAACAATTATAACACAATAAAATATGTTTGCGTGCAAGTTTTCGAAATCATGTTTTATTGTTTGTGTTGCACATCAAAACAATAAATATGCCCGTGCAAAAATATCATATAAACTATCGTGAGTTAAACTATCGTGAGTTAAACTATCGTGTTTTGCATCGTGTGTTGCACATCAAAACAATAAATATGCACCTTAGCTCTAACCAATATAGATTTAGTATTTGCTAGAAATTTAAGTGTATCATTAAAGAATTACATATCATACTTTTCCTTTCACAAACCTGTCATATCAAAAGTCTCATTTCAAACATAAAACAAAAATACAATTTTAGATTTAATTATGCACAAATTTTGAAGTAATAAATTATGTAAATATATATTTCTATTTCAAGTCAATGTTTGCTAAACTTATATCAGAGATGCTAACCAGTATTGCAGTAAAAAGGAAAAAATTAGCCAAATGACAACAAACACAATTAAAAATAAAATAAAACATCTATGTGGTTGTTGTTATTAGGCTACCGCTTCATAATTTTTGTTGCACAAGGACAGACGTATTCTACGGCTAACCTATGCGCCCGTGTGATCTGACACAGGCTGTCAATTTTTTATATTTTTCTTGGAATTTATCTGGTAAAAATTCTAGAAACGGTTTAGCAGACTGATGAGCAAAATTTATATTGAAATCTCAACTTAATAGAAGGGGTACTGAATTATAACTTTTTTTAAGTAATTGAGCTCCAGCATCAGTTAATGTCAACAAATAAAAATTAATGAAGCTAATGATTGTATTGATGTTTGTATTAGGTGAAATGTTTATGGGAATGATAAAGAATTCTTGTCCCTGTGAAGTTGATGAATGTGCAAAGCAAATATCTCGAATTTGAGAAGATGCAGAACTGCTCATAATACTTACTCCTTGAGAAAATATGTCAATAAAAGGTGTTACCGAAATAGTTGAATGGAAGTTGTTAACGTTTTTATTTATTTATTTATTGTCACCTATGAGCAGCTGAAATGAAATTAAAATAAATGAAAAATAAATATCGCAAAAATAATTAAATTAAGAGTAACATTTAAATTATATGTACATCTGAAATTAAATTAAGATAAACTAGTAACGTTACAGTTGGACGCAACCGACTGCGGTATACTCGATACCAGTTATAAAACCGATAAAAGAGAACTGATTGCAATGGGTTGTTGATACGGCAGGGGTGTACGCTGCGTAAAAGATTATCTGCTGCAGATGGGGATGCCAAAAAGCTATTTTTTTTCTTCAAAATTTGGATACTCTAGCTCAAAGTTTGTTAAAGGTGGCGAAAGTGGGGCTGAGGGCACTATGGGGGCGTGGCATTCAAATCTGTGTATCATATCAATTTCTATCCTCATACATAATTTCGTGACTCCAGCTCAAAGTAAATAAAATATGGTGGAAGGGGGCTGGGTGCGGTATGGAGGGCATGGCATCAAAGCTTTGTCTGCAGATCTGAGTATGATGTCAATTGCTATGCTCATACCAAATTTGGTGACTCTAGCACAAAGTAAATAAAATACTGGCGAGGTGGAGCGGTATGGATGGGTGTGGCATCAAAAATATTTATATTTTTTTGTCGGTCGTCATCACGTATCTTGGCAGAAACGATAGATCGTTTTAGTACTGGAGTCGAGGTCTCCAGAGAGACAAGAGAATAAAGCTTGTTGTAGTCAAAACATAATACGCGAAATGGTTCATGAATTAAATAGTTGCTCGAGCAACGATCGATGCTAAGGGGTAAAAAGTTACGTGTGGATCTAATGGGAACATTTAATTTTATTCGACTTATAAGAACTGATGAGTCGATTTCACCATTAAGTAGATTAGTGATAAATACTACACCATGCATAATTTAAGGTTCAACAGGGAAGGAAGATTAATTAAAAGAAGTCTACTTGAATAAGGGGGTAGGTCTTTTCCAGGAACCAAGTTAAAACATCTAAGCGCAAACAGAAGAAATTTCCTCTGCACAGATTAAATTATATCCTGGTGAATCCCGTATTGCGGGGACCAGGGACTCCAGGATGGGACGTACTAAGGATGTATATAGCGTTTTAGTGGTGTAGGGATCATTAAACTCTTTTGAATACCGCTTGATGAAGCCAAGAACGTTTATGGCTTTATTGAACATCGACGATATGTGAGAATCAAATTTAATTTGCTATCAAGAATGATGCCAAAATCGTAAGTTTCAAAAACGCTGACAAGTGTTGAAGCATCAGGCAAGTAATGAGCAGTATGACGGGTACCTCTACAAAAAGTCATGATTTTTCATTTTGAACAATGCGAATTAAGTTAGTTATAACGGCACCAGGCCGTTAATAAATAGATTAAATAGCAATGGTCCCATGTGACTCTCCTGGGGAACACCAGAGGTAACAAAAATAGATTTAGATACAAATTATTTAAAAACTACTTTTTGTGTTCGGCCACACAAAGCATCTATATATATTTTAGATCAGCATCAATAGCCGAGTCGATATAGGCATGTCCGTCTGTCTATCCTTCTGTATGAACGCGTCGATCTCAAAGACTACAAGAGCTAGAGACTTCAGATTTTTAATATAATTTCTCCTGTATCATAAGCAGAACAAGTTTGTTTCAGATTATCGATAACTACTCTGGTTTTCGATATACACATGGAATCGATAACAAAAAAATATCGAACGATAGAACTTTTCTCAAAATTTCTAAATCTGTTAAGAAACACCAGAGATATCGTAAAGTTAAGTCAGTTATTAGTGTTGTTTAAATTGATCATTATTTGAAGCATACTTTTAGGGCGCAAGGAATAAAATATTTTTTGCAAGTGTGTTCATGGTATCTTCTAGTCGGGCTCTCCTGAAAAAACTATCTAATGAAAGAATGAATTTAAAAAAGTAGAAACGTTGCAGTCGGACGCAACCGATTGCGGTATACTCGATACAATTAATAAAACCGATAAAAATAAAACTGATTGCAATGGAGTGCGGATACGGCAGGGGTGTACGCTGCCTCAAATATTGACTGATGCAGATGGGGATGCCAAAAAGCTACCATCTTTTTAAACTTGGTGACTCTAGCTCAACTAGGAACTAAAATAAATTTTAAACATTTAAGAAAAAAGATTTTTTCACAATCAATATTTAAATTTAAATCCATGTGTGAAAAGTCGGCTCATTAAAAAATCTGCCCCGTAACAAAAGAGAAATCTTTTGAAAATGCCTGCAATTAATGCCAAATCACCCAATGCACGACTATTTAATCAAGAGTTGTGACGTGAAACCCAATTATATTCTGAGGCATTAAAAGAAACTGTTCTAAGAAACGTTCCCCTTTTAAATTTTTTTTTTTTTTTCCGAAAAATTTTTTTTAATGCAAATTTGTTTATAAACACCAACCGCATCTGAACCCAAAATATTACATTTTAATTGTACATATTAACGGAGATATAAGCCTGTCAATTATAACGTAAGCGACACTCGCTTTTTTTGTTTTCCGAAACCAAATATGTACATATGTATGGAAGTGCATCGAATAGAACTGTTCAAACCAAGATTAAGCTTAACCGAATGAGAGATGAAAGGAGAACGAAAAAGTACCGTTGATCTTATCTCTGACTAGAATCTTTGCAAATTTTCGACTTAGTTTAGTTAAAGATTTTGAAGTGAAAAGTTTTACTAAATACATTACATAGTACATACACTCTTATATTGAACTTAAAACATTAAAGTAAGTAAAAATTGTTTATTGTTATTTAATCTTTTGTGTTAGTTCTCTGTCTTAGAAAAATATTGTCTGTTCAGTGTTGTATGTTACAAGTTTTCAGTTGCTAATTTTTACATATTTTGCTCAAGGTTATTGCAATGTCACTTGTGCCTTACAGTGATAGTGAAAGCGAATCAAACCCAGGTATCGATTCAATTGAAGAAGAGGCTTGCATTAGCAAGCGTGGCTACAAAAATCTAAAGAAAGGGAACAGAATTCCACAAATCCAATATGCTAGATGTGCTCAAATTAATCCCTGTTATAATAAACAAGTAGAAACGTTGCAGTCGAACGCACCCGACTGCGGTATACTCGATACCAGTAGTAAAACAGATTAAAAGAGAGCTGATTGCAATGGTGTGTGGATACGGCAGGGGTGTAGGCTGCCTCAAAGATTGTCTGGTGCAGATGGGGATGCCAAAAATCTATCTTCCTCCCAAATTTGGTGACTCTAGCTCAAAAATAGAAAAAATTTGTGGGAAGGGGGGCTGTGGTTGGTAAGGGGGGGCGTGGCATCTAATCTTTTGCTGTAGATCTATTAATGATGTCAATTGCTATCCTCAAACAGAATTTGGTGACTCTAGCTCAAAATTAGTAGAATATGGTAGAAGGGGGGCTAGGTGCTGGGGGCTGGTATGGGGGGGCGTCGTGTCCAAAGTTTTGCTGCAGATCTGATTGTGATGTTAATTGCTATCCTCATACCAAATTTGGTGACTCTAGCTCAAAGTTAGTAGAATATGGTGGAAGGGGGGCTGGGGGCGGTATGGGTGGGGGCGCCATCCAAACACTTTCGAAGATACACGCACTACCGTTTTTAGCGAAGCGTTGGGGTGGTTGAGGGCGGATAGGGCAGTATAGCTGGGCGTGGCATCCAAAGTTTTTATGAATTTGATTGGGGATCGTCAACACCTATCTTGGAACCAAATTTGATGGCTCTAGCTCAAAAACTGTAGAAGATATGGGCATTCTAGGGGATAAACTGCGGGGGCGCTGGGGGCGGAATGGGTGGGCGTGGCTCCAAAATTTTTGATGCAGTTTTTTGGGGGTTGGTAGTAGCTATTTTCTCCCTAAATTTGGTAGTTCTAGCTGTAAGGGCTTGCGAAATAGCTGCATCTATCGATTTTGCGTTATCGAGTTTATCGATTTGCCAGCCCCCTAGTTATCGTAGAGCTCCAATCTTGACACTTTAATTTACTATGCCATAGATAAAGAGATTTGCAAAGTTTGAAGTCTCTAACTTGAAGGGTGTGGAAAAAAGTTGCGTTCATACAGACGGACAGACGGACAAACGGACAGACGGACAGACACCATGGCGGACATTGCACAAACCCAATATACTCTTTACCTTCGGTATCGAGTATAAAAATGCGGTAATAACTGTTTCTCTAAGTTTAGTGAAGAAGATCGGCAATCCATCAATGAACACTTTTGGGGAATGAGTAAAAGTAAACAAAAGATTAGGTTGGCCTCATGTATTGTTAAAAAGGACGTGAAAAGAAGTAGAGTGCAGAGCAGTAGACGCGAGTTAACTTATGAGTATTCCATACATATTGGCGAAATTGATAATAAAGTTTGCCAACAATTTATTTTAAAAATAATAAATATTATTTAAACTTAAATATTTCACAACAAATGACAAGAAGCATTGTTCTGAATAAGAAGACAATGAATAATATTAATATGCAAAAGAAAAATAGGCATAACCAATCAGATGAAAGAAAAGTTGCGATTATAAAAACTTATATCGAGACATTACCAGCTGTACCATCGCACTATTGCCGCAATAAGAGCAATAAATTATATTGGCCCAAGGAGTTCGGCAATGTTTCGAATTTATCTAAATGTTACATTGAACATTTAAAAGAAAGAGAACTATTGGACTCCTCACTGTCTTTACAAGTGTTTCGTAAATTTTTAAACAATGATTTCCACATTGGATTTCATTAGCCAAAAAAGACAGATGCAGTAAATGCGACCTAGCTAAGTAAACCTTAATTGAATCGGAACAATTTAAGAGCAATATAAGAGACAAAAATGAAATCAAAAGTATTTTTCTGAAAGAGCAAAACAAATTATCAGAAAATAAATTTTTTCTTTGCGTCAGCTTTGATCTTCAGAAAGTATTAAATACTCCACATAGCAAAAATATCACATTATTTTATGCCAGGAGTATTTACGAAAACGGCACCAGAAATGGATATTGCTTTCTATGGAGAGAAAAAGATGGGCGACGTTGATGCAACGAAATTTGCAGTGCCATGTATAAATACCTTTTAATTTTAGATGGAATGAAAACTACCAAGGAAATCAGTTTGTATTGCGATATATGTTGACCATGATTTCTTATTTTATAAATTCATCGATGTTTGTTGAATCTATTAAGATTACATATTTGTTGCCAGGTCATACAACGATGCCAGTTGATTCGGTTCATAGCACAATATAATCGTTTACTAGAAATAGAACAGTGTGAGCTCCTAGTGAGTGGCAAACAATTATTAGAAGTGCAAGAACAAACCCTTACCCATATAAATGCATACCTCTAGAAAATTCAGATTTTTTAAACTGGAAATTACTTTCGAATTAACTTAAATCAAAAGGTAATAAATTAAATATAAGCTTGCTGCAGACAGTCACTTTTAAAAAAGAGTGCATTAAATTAAAACACGCGTATTTTCAAAACAGCCCTGAAACAGATATAAGTATGAGTTTTTGCCATCTCCCAAATCGTTTATATACAAAAGAATTAGGTACAATATCTTTACATAAGTTTAATGATTTAATAAAAGTATTCCTATACAATTCCATCAGGAGAATTTTAGCCTTAAGACATCAAAACAAGTCAAAGACTCATTAAACGAAAGCGACGAAGATGATAAAAAAAAAATTATTTTAATTTCTCTAGTTTGTGAACTCACATATAAGTTTAATTAATTTTAGGCCATATTATGAAAAATTGATTAAAATAAATTTAAAAAATACATTTTTAAATAGAACAACAGTAAAGTTGCATCAAAAACATTTAACGCAAACGACATTTTTTAACTAAGCTGTCGTAAAGTAAAGCCGCAAAAATAACGTAAGCGCCTAAAAATAATAATTTGCGCGAATAATAGCAAATTAAAATTTGATTCTCACATATCGTCGAAGGTCAATAAGGCCATAAATGTACTTGGCTTCATCAAGCAGTGGTCAAAAGAGTTTAATGATCCCTACACCACTAAAACGCTATATACATTCCTAGTACGTCCCATCCTGGAGTATGGATCTTGTGTGTGATCCCCGCTATACAGGATTCACCGGGATAGAATTGAGTCTGTGGAGAGGAAATTTCTTCTGTTTGCGCTTAGAAGTTTTAACTGGGTTCCTGGGATAGACCTACCCCGTATTCAAGTAGACTTCTTTTAATTAATCTTCCTTCCCTCTTGAACCGTAGAATTATGCATGGTGTAGTATTCATCACTAATCTACTTAATGGAGAAATCGGCTCATCAGTTCTTTTGAGTCGCATAAATTTAACTATTCCAATTAGATCCACCCGTTACTTCACACAAATTAGCCTCGATCGGTGATCGAGCAACTATTTAACTCATGAACCATTTCGTGTTATTTGTTCAGACTTTAACCGGCTTTATTCCCGTAACTCTTTGGAAACCTCAATTCCAGTACTAAAACGATCTATTCGTTCTGCCTTATCTAATCATAACCACTAATCAATAATCTTCCACTGGTCTGATTGGGTTTTTCTGGGTTTTCCCCAATCCACGCAACAAATGTTGGACCAGTTATTATACTCGATACCGAAGGTAAAGAGTATATTGGGTTTGTGCAATGTCCGTCATGGTGTCTGTCCGTCCGTCCGTCTGTATGTTCGCAACTTTTTTCCAGACCCTTTAAGTTAGAGACTTCAAACTTTGCAAACCCCTTTATCTATGGCATAGTAAATTAAATTGTCAAGATTGGAGTTCTACGATAACTAGGGGGCTGGCAAATCGATAAACTCGATAACGCAAAATCGATAGATCCAGTTATTTCGCAAGTCCTTACAGCTAGAACTTCCAAATTTGAGGAGAAGATAGCTACTAACAACTTCCGAAAAACTGCATCAAAAATTTTGGAGCCACGCCCACCCATTCCTGCCCCCCCCGCAGCACAAAATTAAAATTGCCAATATCTTCTACAGTTTTTGAGCTAGACCCATCCAATTTGGTGCCAAGATAGGTGTTGCCGATCCCCAATCAAATTCATAAAAACTTTGGATGCTACGCTCATCTATACTGCCCTATCCGCCTTCAACCACCCCAACGCTTCGCTAAAAATGGTAGTGCGTGTATCTTCCTTAGTGTTTGAGCTAGAGTCACAAAATTTGGTAGGTAGATAACTGGTAACGACCTCCCAAAAACTACATCAAAATTTTGGAGCCCCACCTACCATTCAGCCCCCAGCCCCCCGCAGTATAAAAACATAAATGCTTAAATCTTTTTCAGTTTTTAAGTTAGAGCCACCAAATTTTGTGCCAAAATAGGTGATTATAAGCCCCAAAAAAAATGCATCAAAACTTTTGATACCACGCCAATCCATACTGCCTAAGCTGCCCCAAACCACCCCAATGCTTCACTAAAAACGGGAATGCGTGTATTTTCCAAAGCGTTAAGGCAAGAGGCACCAAATTTGGTAGGAAAATAGCTATTAACGATCGTCAAAAAACTGCATCAAAGGTTTGGAGCCACGCCCCCCCGTTCACCAGCCCCCTGCATTTTGAAATCAAAAACGCCTATATTTTCAACATTTTTTGAGCTAGAGCCGCCAAATTTGGTGCCAAGATTGGTGATGAAGAAACCCAAAAAATGGGATGGCGCAAGCCACCCATACCGCCCCCAGCCCCCCTTCCACCATATTCTACTAACTTTGAGCTAGAGTCACCAAATTTGGTATGAGGATAGCTATTGACATGTTACATAGACCTGCAGCAAAACTTTGGACGCCACGCTCTCCCCATACCAGCCCCAAGACCCGCTTCCACCATTTACTACTAACTTTGAGCTAGAGTCACCAAATTTGGTATGAGGATAGCAATTAACATCATAAATAGATCTGCAGCAAAACTTTGGACGCCACGCCCCCCATACCAGCCCCCAGCTCCCCTTCCACAATATTCTACCAACTTTGAGCTAAAGTCTCCAAATTCGGTTTGAAAATAGCTATTGACATGAAACATAGATCTGTAGCAAAAATTTTGATGCCACGCCCCCATACCGCCCCAGCCCCTACCTTTAACAAACTTTGAGCTAGAGTCACCAAATTTGGAAGGAAGATTGCTTTTTGGCATCCCCATCTGCACCAGACAATCGTTGTGGCAGCGTACACCCCTGCCGTATCCACACACCATTGCAATCAGCTCTCTTTTAATCTGTTTTACTACTGGTATCGAGTAAACCGCAGTCGGGTGCGTCCGACTGCAACGTTTCTACTTGTTTATTATACCCTGAACCCATAAAATGGGTAAATCAGGGTATAATGGTTTTGTGCAAAAGTATGTAACAGGCAGAAGGAAGCATCTCCGACCCCATAAAGTATATATATTCTTGATCAGTATCAATAGCCGAGTCGATATGGCCATGTCCGTCTGTCCGTCCGTCTGTCCGTCTGTATCAACGCGTAGATCTCAGAGACTACAAGACCTAGAGACTTCAGATTTTGAATATAAGTTCTCCTATACCATGAGCAGAACAAGTTTGCTTCAAATTATCGATAACTACTCTGGTTTTCGATATACACATGGAATCGAATATCGAATTTGGAAAATGTAAAAATGGGGTTTGGTGTAATGAGTAACGATAGAACTTTTCTTAAAATTTCGTCCAAATCGGTTAAGAAACACCAGAGATATCGTAAAGTTAAGTCAGTTGTGAGTTTCGTTTAAAGTGATCATTATTTGAAGCATACTTTTAGAACGCAAGGACTGCAACTGGGTTCAGGGTATCTTCTGGTCAGGCTATCCCGACTAGAGCCTTCTTACTTGTTTTTTATTTAGTCCAATACCTTTGTTACGGTTCACAAGTTGCGAAAATCAGGGCTGCCACCGTAAAGACGAACTATATATAGTTTAGGGCCCGGTAGTTTACATGATATTTTTTCACGGGCATATTAATTGTTTTGGTGCAAAACCATAATTAAATGTGCGACAAAAACAAAAAAACATGATTTCAAAAACTTGCACGCCAATTTCCTGAATTTATCAAATTGGGGTAAACATATTTTATTGTGATATAATTTTTGTTTGAAACAGACGCTGAGCTTGTTCATTCACGGAAGAATTTATGTATGAAAATATAATTATGCCCGAATATCTTAATAAAATTTCAACATTTAGAAGCTATCAGTCATGACCGCATATTAATCAAACGAAAGAAAATCAAGTCTATTTACTATTAAAAAAAATTAATCGGTTTCATCGTTGATTTTTTGAGTGATTTTTCGCCGAATTTTTGCCTTAAAAAGTTGTATATTTGACCAAGGTATTAAAAATATGAATGCGTGAATAATTGTTTACCTAATCTCAACTTAAATTCCAAAAAAAAGTGCACAGCCTTTGTTAGATCATACGGGCGCACAGGTTAATCGTAGAATACGTCTTTCCTTGTGCAACAAAAATTATGAAGAGATAGCCTAATAACAAGAACCGCATAGATGTTTTATTTTAACTGTGTTTGTTGTCATTTGGCTAATTTTTTGCTTTCACTGCAACACTGGTGAGCATCTCTGATATATGTAAATAATACAAACATTGACTTGAAATATATATATGATATAATTTATTAAATCAAAAATTCTGCATAATTAAATCTAAAATTGTATTGTTGTTTTTATACTCGATACCGAAGTTAAAGAGTATATTGGGTTTGTGCAATGTCCGTCATGGTGTCTGTCCGTCCGTCTGTCTGTATGTTCGCAACTTTTTTCCACACCCTTCAAGTTAGAGACTTCAAACTTTGCAAACCCCTTTATCTATGGCATAGTAAATTAAAGTGTCAAGATTGGAGTTCTACGATAACTAGGGGGCTGGCAAATCGATAAACTAGATAACGCAAAATCGATAGATCCAGCTATTTCGCAAGCCCTTACAGCTAGAACTCCTACCGCAGCTCAAAAATAAAAATGCTCTTATCTTCTACAGTTTTTGAGCTAGACCCATCAAATTTGGTGCCAAGATAAGTGTTGACGATCTCCAATCAAATTCATAAAAACTTTGGATGCCAGGCCCATCTATACTGCCCTATCCGCCCTCAAACACCCCAACGCTTGGCTAAAAACGGTAATGCGTGTATCTTCCTTAGTGTTCAAGTAAGAGTCACAAAATTTGGTAGGTAGATAACTGGTAGCGACCCCCCAAAAACTGCATCAAAGTTTTGGAGCCCCACCCACCCATTCAGCTCCCAGCCCCTCCGGAGTTTAAAAACAGAAAAAACAGAAACAGAAAATCTCTTACAGTTTTTGAGTTAGAGCCACCAAATTTTGTGCCAAAATAGGTGATTATAACCCCCAAAAAAATCATTAAAACTTTGGATACCACGCCAATCCATACTGCCCAAGCTGCCCCAAACCGCCCCAATGCTTCACTAAAAACGGGAATGCGTGTATTTTCCAAAGCGTTAAGGCTAGAGTCACCAAATTTGGTAGGAAAATAGCTATTAACGATCGTCAAAAAACTCAATCAAAGTTTTGGAGCCACGCCCCCCCGTTCCCCAGCCCACTGCATTTTGAAATCAAAAACGCCTATATTTTCCACAATTTTTGAGCTAGAGACGCCAAATTTGATGCAAAGATTGGTGATGAAGAAACCCAAAAATTTTGGATGGCGGCCCCCACCCATACCGCCCCCAGCCACCCTTCCACCATATTCTACTAACTTTGAGCTAGAGTCACCAACTTTGGTATGAGGATAGCAATTAACATCATAAATAGATCTGCAGCTAAACTTTGGACGCCACGCCCCCCATACCAGCCCCCAGACCCCAGCCCCCCTTCCACAATATTCTACTAACTTTGAGCTAAAGTCTCCAAATTCGGTTTGAGGATAGCTATTGACATGATACAAAGATCTGTAGCAAAAATTTTTATGCCACGCCCCCATACCACCCCAGCCCCTACCTTTAACAAACTTTGAGCTAGAGTCACCAAATTTGGAAGGAAGATAGCTTTTTGGCATCCCCATCTGCACCAGACAATCGTTGAGGCAGCGTACACCCCTGCCGTATCCACACACCATTGCAATCAGCTCTCTTTTAATCTGTTTTACTACTGGTATCGAGTAAACCGCAGTCGGGTGCGTCCGACTGCAACGTTTCTATTTGTTTTTTAGTAGATTTGATCAATCTCAATCCATTATCATTATTAAAGTTGATATTAAGATTTGATCCACCTTCTGTATAAGCTAACAATTTCTCATGAATGCAACTGATTACATCATCAACCTTTTGGTTAACAGAAATGTATACTGAGACGACAATAATGTGATTACCGTTAGGCAAAGTACATCTCGCTGCGCATATGTCTCCCAAATTTATTTGTGCAGCTTGTGCGTCTCAGCAACGACAAGCCAGCGCGTTGTTGTTTTGTTCAGTTTCCCTTTGCGTTCAGTGGCCCGTCGATTAAAGGAGAGGCGGCGGGTCAGCGGACAGGAAGAACGGTAAAAAGTTGTTGGTACATATTGTATGCAAGTGCGATTGATACATATATTTCTTGCTGGGGCTGCTTGCCGAGGTTTTTGTTATTTTTGATATTGTTCCTTTTACATATGTACCAATGCACTACTGAATACACTTTCGAAATTTGTTCGCAACTTTGCGTAACTGTATGGCAAGGATTGTTGGAAAGTGTGATAGGGTAAATATTGGGAAGAATATGAATGAATGAATGAGCTGCAATAGCAAAACTGAAATTTGACTGCCTTGGAAGACAAAATCTTATGTTTTTGTACTTGAAATGAAATTGTGCTACTCGGCCACTTCCAAAATGACAAAACCTTTAGAATTCTGTTTTCGTTTTGTTCGAATACACGCAAACCATCACATGCTTGCAACGAATTATAACGGGATTCTTGAATAATGAGAGAATGAACTAGCGAATTTTGGACACACTAACAAAATATAAGTGCAACTGTGGCAACGAAGTTCAATCAACTATTTATAGTTGAAGCTATTTTTCAATTGTTAACTTAACGCCAACTTATTCTAATGAAAATATGCAATTATTTGCAAACATATTGTTGAACAAGATATCCACAATAGCACTGAGAAATTATTTGAGAATTTACCATTCATCGTCCACCGCAATTCTGTTTTCGGTTTGTTCGAATACACGCATACACACACATGCAAAGAATTATAACGGGATTCTTAAGTAATAAGAGAATGAACTAGCGAACGTTGGATACACTTGCAAAAAATATAAGTGCTACTGTGGATATGTAGTTCAATCAACTATTTTTTATTGAAGCAATTTTTCAATTGTTAACTAAGCGACAACTTACGCTAATGAAAATATGCCATTATTTGCAAATACATTGTTGAACAACATACCCACAATAGCACTTATATTTTATAAGGGTATCCAACATTCGTCATGCACTAGACTTCACAATAACGTAACGAAATTTGTTCAGTTGATTTTACTCCTCATATTTTTTTCATACCGGGCTACTTATATGCAAATCGATTCTTAAGGAGTAAACTCCAAAAAACATGATTTCGAAAACTTGCACGCCAAATTTCTGAATTTATAAAAATGGGCTAAACATATTTTTTTGTGATAAAATTGTTTGGAGCTGACGCTTGAGCTGAGCTGGTTAATTTACACCCCTGGCACGGAAGCATTTATGTATAAAAATCTAATTATGCCCGAATATCTTATTGAAATTTCACCATTTAGAAGCTATCAGTCATGACCGAATATATATCAAACGAAAGGAAATCAAGTCTATTTTCTATTAAAATATGTAAAAATAAATCGATTCTTTGGCGTTCCTATAACAATAAGCTGTTAATAATTGAATAATCTAACACTAATATTAACGTTTTTTGTAAGTCATTAAAATATATTATCTATATATTAAATGATATATTTGAGTTTTTTTATTGACTATTATCACTAAGCAGAAAATAAAAAAGAGTTTTTATTCAGTACGGCGAATCTTATCATTCAGTACCAGGTCGAGAAGATCTAGGCATGATACAAATAATATGGTAGTGTCATGCGAGCAAGCGCTCTCTTTTTTCTGGTACCAATCGACAGTCGCAAAGTGCTTGTCGTTGTGGTAAGACGTCCGTGCGGATGAATTTCGTTCTGTTTGTTATGTTTGTTCATTTATTTTTTTTAGGTTAGAACAGAAACAAAATCTTATGGGGCATCGCAAATTATTAAAAATTTTACTATAAATAAGATATCTTTTTTATATTTGTAAGTTAAATATACTTTTTAGTTTAATATTGATTTAATATAATTAAATCTTAATATTAATTTAAATTATTGTTATTAAAAACGATATAATCAATATAATTGAAAGCGTTTCACTCAAAATTTTATTTAGTTAAATATTTTTACGAAACTACAAAATTGCATAGACTGCATCATGATACAATTAATATGGTAGTGTCATGCGAGCAAGCCAGTACCAACTGGTTTGAACATGTGAGTGCGAGGGAGACAGCCATGAAGCTCTATTTATTTTACTCTCTTGAGTCTGTTAAAGGGCTGTTTTGCAAGTGCGATAAAGTAAGGTATAGAAAATGTTTTGTTGTATGCATGATACAATTAATATGGTAGTGTCATGCGAGCAACGCTCTCTTTTTTCTGGTACCAATCGACAGTCGCAAAGTGCTTGTCGTTGTGGTAAGACGTCCGTGCGGACGAATTTCGTTCTGTTTGGTATTTCTGTTCATGTGTGTTTACATTGCCCATCAAATTTGGTGCCAAGATAGGTGTTGACGATCCCCAATCAAATTCATAAAAACTTTGGATGCTACGCCCATCTATACTGCCCTATCCGCCCTCAACCACCACAACGCTTCGCTAAAAACGGTAGTGCGTTTATCTTCCATAGTGTTTGAGCTACAGTCACAAAATTTGGTAGGTAGATAACTGGTAACGACCCCCCAAAAACTGCATCAAAGTTTTGGAGCCCTACCTACCATTCAGCCCCCAGCCCCCCCGCAGTTTAAAAACATAAATGCTGCTATCTTTTTCAGTTTTTAAGTTAGAGCCACCAAATTTTGTGCCAAAATAGGTGATTATAACCCCCAAAAAAATCATTAAAACTTTGGATACCACGCCAATCCATACTGACCAAGCTGCCCCGAACCGCCCCAATGCTTCACTAAAAACTGGAATGCGTGTATTTTCCAAAGCGTTAAGGCAAGAGTCACCAAATTTGGTAGGAAAATAGCTATTAACAATCGTCAAAAAACTGCATCAAAGTTTTGGAGCCACGCCGCCCCGTTCACCAGCCCCCTGCATTTTGAAATCAAAAACGCCTATATTTTCCACATTTTTTGAGCTAGAGACGCCAAATTTGGTGCCAATATTGGTGATAAAGAATCCCAAAAAATGTGGATGGTGCCTCCCACCCATACCGCCCCCAGCCCCCCTTCCACCATATTCTACTAACTTTGAGCTAGAGTCACCAAATTTGGTTTGAGGATAGCAATTAACATCATAAATAGATCTGCAGCAAAACTTTGGACGCCACGCCCCCCCATACCAGCCCCAAGCCCCCTTCCACCATATTATACTAACTTTGAGCCAGAGTCACCAAATTTGGTATGAGGATAGCAATTCATATCATAAACAGATTTGCAGCAAAACTTTGGACGACACGCCCCCCCCATACCAGCCTCCAGCACCCAGCCCCCCTTCTACCATATTCTACCAACTTTGAGCTAGAGTCACCAAATTCGGTTTGAGGATAGCTATTGATAAAATACGGCATCAATGTTGTACCATACCTCGTTGTCCCTAATGTTTTTTCGGAAATAATATCTAAATTGAGTTCAGATTTTAAAAACTGTATTAATCTCAATCCATCATCATTATTAAAGTTGATATTAAAATCGCCGCTTAGTATTAGCGGAAGTACATGATACTGTTTTTTTAGTAGATTTGATCCACCTTCTGTATAAGCTAACAATTTCTCATGAATGAAACTGATTACATCATCAACCTTTTGATTAACAGAAATGTATACTGAGACGACAATAATGTGATTACCGTTAGGCAAAGTACATCTCGCTGCGCATATGTCTCCCAAATTTATTTGTGCAGCTTGTGCGTCTCAGCAACGACAAGCCAGCGCGTTGTTGTTTTGTTCAGTTTCCCTTTGCGTTCAGCGGCCCGTCGATTAAAGGAGAGGCGGCGGGTCAGCGGACAGGAAGAACGGTAAAAAGTTGTTGGTACATATTGTATGCAAGTGCGATTGATACATATATTTCTTGCTGGGCCTGCTTGCCGAGGTTTTTGTTATTTTTGATATTGTTCCTTTTACATATGTACCAATGCACTACTGAATACACTTTCGAAATTTGTTCGCAACTTTGCGTAACTGTATGGCAAGGATTGTTGGAAAGTGTCATAGGGTAAATATTGGGAAGAATATGAATGAATGAATGAGCTGCAATAGCAAAACTGAAATTTGACTGCCTTGGAAGACAAAATCTTATGTTTTTGTACTTGAAATGAAATTGTGCTACTCGGCCACTTCCAAAATGACAAAACCTTTGGAATTCTGTTTTCGTTTTGTTCGAATACACGCAAACCATCACATGCTTGCAACGAATTATAACGGGATTCTTGAATAATGAGAGAATGAACTAGCGAATTTTGGACACACTAACAAAATATAAGTGCAACTGTGGCAACGAAGTTCAATCAACTATTTATAGTTGAAGCTATTTTTCAATTGTTAACTTAACGCCAACTTATTCTAATGAAAATATGCAATTATTTGCAAACAAATTGTTGAACAAGATATCCACAATAGCACTGAGAAATTATTTGAGAATTTACCATTCATCGTCCACCGCAATTCTGTTTTCGGTTTGTTCGAATACACGCATACACACACATGCTTGCAAAGAATTATAACGGGATTCTTAAGTAATAAGAGAATGAACTAGCGAACGTTGGATACACTTGCAAAAAATATAAGTGCTACTGTGGATATGTAGTTCAATCAACTATTTTTTATTGAAGCAATTTTTCAATTGTTAACTAAGCGACAACTTACGCTAATGAAAATATGCCATTATTTGCAAATACATTGTTGAACAACATACCCACAATAGCACTTATATTTTATAAGGGTATCCAACATTCGTCATGCACTAGACTTCACAATAACGTAACGAAATTTGTTCAGTTGATTTTACTCCTCATATTTTTTTCATACCGGGCTACTTATATGCAAATCGATTCTTAAGGAGTAAACTCCAAAAAACATGATTTCAAAAACTTGCACGCCAATTTCCTGAATTTATCAAATTGGGGTAAACATATTTTATTGTGATATAATTTTTGTTTGAAACAGACGCTCAAGCTGAACTTGTTCATTCGCGGAAGAATTTATGTATGAAAATATAATTATGCCCGAATATCTTAATGAAATTTCAACATTTAGAAGCTATCAGTCATGACCGCATATTAATCGAACGAAAGAAAATCAAGTCTATTTACTATTAAAAAAAATTTAATCGGTTTCATCGTTGATTTTTTGAGTGATTTTTCGCTGAATTTTTGCCTTAAAAAGTTGTATATTTGGCCAAGGTATTGTTATTGTCCGGCTTTCTTTTCCCAACACTGTATCGATAGCCAGCTAGCAATTCGGTTACCCAGGGATGGATACGACCTCGATACGGTGTGAGCCGGGTTAACAAAAATTTATATTTTTAATAAAACAAACAACTATCGGACTATCAGCTACTCTACAGGCATAACTTTTCGCGATCGGACAGTTTCATGGATATTTAAGGTAAACTGGTGTTAGTTGTTCACCTTCAATGTGTGCCCTCCCTACCTATGAGTTGGCCTTATAAAATTGTGTGGCCGACTCCCTTAACACATTATAACAACAATAACAACTTACTCCGACATCAACACATCCTCATCCCACCCACACATAAATTTCTACTCACACATGTTTACATAAACATTAACAATAATCATTATTTATTTAAAATTTAATTTTAACATTTTTGTTTCTTATATATTAAATTTACTTTATATAAATTATAAAAAGAATAATAAACAACACAATTAAATAACAAAACTAATAAACGAAAAACATAATAAACAATAAACGGGAAACGAAGAAAGAATAAATAACTAAATAAATAATGCGAATAAATAATGCGAATAAATAAATAATAAATTAAATCATAGCAAGTGAATATATATATGTAAGGATTAAATCGTGATTAAATAAATAATTGCTTGCGGGTGCTTGGTCGCTGCCCTCTGTGCCTCGTGCGGCGGTTGCACGTATATGCGTGAGTGTGTGTGTGCGCGTGCGCGCAAGTTAAGCGCGGGCACTTAGTTGCGCTATGCGCGTTATGCGCAGGAAGGTGATGGCGCTTGGGCGCAGAATTTAGGGGCCAAACTACACTATTAACAAACTTGGTGACCACCCGGACGGGTTGGCCAATCCTTGTCCGGTGGTCAGTGGTTGCTCCCCTCGGCCTCGGAAAAATGGCGTTTGCCGGTGTATTTTTTTCACTGCTGCCGACACTGAAAACCACTGTTAATTAATAGTAACACTTCAACTCTCTTCACTAACCTACCTGCTATGCTGCAAGCGTCTCTCAAATGTCCGTGTCTTTTTTTCTTCCCCTTTTTTTTTCTGGCACCTTTTTGCTTTTGTAAATTCAGCAGCACTTGCTGCTGCCGCTGCCAAATTTTTTCGCTTAATCACGGCCACTTTGCTTCTTGCTTAATTCCCAATACCCTCTCGCGCATTCAAACAATCGACTATCGGGAGCCGGCACGACTCTCCACCCCTCGTTCGACCACCAACACATCGATAGCATTAGGCCGACCATAACAGTATTAAAAATATGAATGCGTGAATGTTTGTTTACCTAACTGTGTTTGTTGTCAATTGGTTAGTTTTTTGCTTTCACTGCAACACTGGTTAGCATCTCTGATATATGTATGCAAATAATATATAAGGTTCACAAGTTGCGAAAATCAGGGCTGCCATCGTAATGACGAAATATATATAGTTTGGGGCCCGATAGTTTAAATGATATTTTGCACGGGCATATTAATTGTTTTGGTGCAAAACCATAATTAAATGTGCAACAAAAACAATAAAACATGATTTCGAAAACTTGCAAGCAAATTTCTGAATTTATAAAATTGGGCTAAACATATTTTTTTGTGATAAAATTGTTTGGAGCTGACGCTTGAGCTGAGCTGGTTAATTTACACCCCTGGCACGGAAGCATTTATGTATAAAAATCTAATTATGCCCGAATATCTTATTGAAATTTCACCATTTAGAAGCTATCAGTCATGACCGAATATATATCTAACGAAAGGAAATCAAGTTTATTTTCTATTAAAATATGTAAAAATAAATCGATTCTATGGCGTTCCTATAACAATAAGCTGTTAAAATTTTTTTTTTTTTGTAAGTCATTAAAATATATTATCTATATATTAAATGATATATTTGAGTTTTTTTATTAACTATTATCACTAAGCAGAAAATAAAAAAGAGTTTTTATTCAGTACGGCGAATCTTATCATTCAGTACCAGGTCGAGAAGATCTAGGCATGATACAAATAATATGGTAGTGTCATCCGAGCAAGCGCTCTTTTTTTTCTGGTACCAATCGACAGTCGCAAAGTGCTTGTCGTTGTGGTAAGACGTCCGTGCGGATGAATTTCGTTCTGTTTGTTATGTTTGTTCATGTGTTTTTTTAGGTTAGAACAGAAACAAAATCTTATGGGGCATCGCAAATTATTAAAAATTTTACTATAAATAAGATATCTTTTTTATATTTGTAAGTTAAATATACTTTTTAGTTTAATATTGATTTAATATAATTAAATCTTAATATTACTTTAAATTGTTGTTATTAAAAACGATATAATTAATATAATTGAAAGCGTTTCACTCAAAATTTTATTTAGTTAAATATTTTTACGAAACTACAAAATTGCATAGACTGCATCATGATACAATTAATATGGTAGTGTCATGCGAGCAACGCTCTCTTGTTTCTGGTACCAATCGACAGTCGCAAAGTGCTTGTCGTTGTGGTAAGACGTCCGTGCGGACGAATTTTGTTCTGTTTGTTATGTTTGTTCATGTGTTTTTTTTAGTTTAGATTTTTACTTGTGCCGTTTACATTGCCCAACGAAGTAAAAAATTTTATTTTAAGATAAGAATACATTTTCGTATCAAAAACCTTAATACTAAATTAAAAATACAAAAACAAAACATAATTAAAAATAAAAAACTATTAAAAATACTACTTTAAAATAATAATAATAAATGTTTTTTATTTGAATATGAATATTTATTTTAATTTAAATGTCACAACAAAGCAACCAAAATGTATCGGCCGTATACATACAACCAAAACACTTTTTATACCTTACTCTGTCGCACTAACAAAACAACCCCTTAAAAGAGTCAAGAGAGTAAAATAAAGAGAGCAACTTGACTGTCTCCCTCGCACTCACATGTTCAAATCAGTTGGTACTTGGTTGCTCGCATGACACTACCATATTAATTGTATCATGGGCCGCACTGTTGCCGTCACCCTCTTTTTATTCCCTTATTCGTCAGTCTCGATGCGAGCTTTTTTAGCGACGCACTTCCGCGGACGAATTTTTGCCGTCGGTTCACTTACATTTTAGTCTCGTTGCGAGCGTTGTCAGCAACGTACTTCCGCGGACGAATATTTTAGCGTTCTACTTGTTGATTTTGTGCGAGACTTTTTGATATGCTTACATATTTCAGGCAAATTTTCATACATATTTCTCAGTTGCAGGAAAATAATTGCATGCATACATATGTACATACATATCATACAGACTCACACATTTCAGTGTGTTGACTCATTATTTACTATCTCGCTATCTCTCTCTTTCGTACTCATCTTCGCACTTTGATTTAGGTAATGAAGAGAGGGAGTGCGGCTACCTTGTTAAGTATGCCTTGCGCAAAGCAGCTGTCAACGTGATAAGTTGTGAGTGCGGACGAATTTTTCGTGGAATATTAAGGTTATGTTTCTTTTTTAGAACTATATTTATATGTTTTATACGTTTATACATGTTTCACGTCATTTTATTTCATTTACATAATCAGTTTAAATTGTTGTTTACACATGTAGCCAAAAACACAGAACGCTCTGAAATTAGAACCTCTGTTGAAAAATGTAGACAAAATCACACATCGTTCTATCTCTTTTTTGCTCACTAAAACAAGACGATGAAGCAATATCGAGAAAGCAATTATACTATCTCTCTTGCACTCGCATGGTCTTATCAACAGGCTCCTTCTGTTACGCATGACATAACCATGCATAGTTCAACCATGGTCCCTTTCTGTTGATGCGCGAATTTTGGTATACTGTCGCCGCTCTCGCTCTGATGCTTGCTCGCTGTCAGCGTCATGGTGAAACAATATAATATAAATAATATTATATTCATGGTTGAATTATACATGGTTAAGTCGTGAGAGCATGCTCGCTCAATTTTTAGGAGCCTGTTGTTAGTCGCAAAGCAGCTGTCAACGTGATAAGTTGTGAGTGCGGACGAATTTTTCGTGGAATTTTAAGGTTATGTTACTTTTTTAGAACTATGTTTATATGTTTTATACGTTTATACTTGTTGCATGCCATTTTATTTCATTTACATAATCAGTTTAAATTGCTGTTTTCACATGTAGCCAAAAACACAGAACGCTCTGAAATTAGAACCTCTGTTGAAAAATGTAGACAAAATCACACATCGTTCTATCTCTTTTTTGCTCACTAAAACAAGACGATGAAGCAATATCGAGAAAGCAATTATACTATCTCTCTTGCACTCGCATGGTCTTATCAACAGGCTCCTTCTGCTACGCATGACTAAAGCGGGGTTTACAATGTCAGCGTGAGATTGGAAAATGTTTTGTTTCAGTCTGACACACCTATTTTTCACATAAGTTTGTCTCCCTCATTTGCAATCTGTAACCGGTCTCATATGCATCTCAGCAAAAAGCAATTCGAAAATGGAGTTTTAAAAGCTGTCAATAGGTGTCGCATTTTCGAAATTAGCATTATGTGCTTGAAAGCACCAAAGCTCTAAACCTCTATTTTACTCAAAATGGCTGTCAATAGGTGTCGCATCTTGGTTAGCTCCAATGTTTTTACCTCAATTTTACTCAATACAGAGGTAAATGTTAGTAGAATTCACTTTTTAATATTTATTTAGTACATATTAACGAATATATAACAATAAAATCCATGTTATGTAAAAAAAGCAAATCGTTTAATTTTCGCGCCATTTCACGTGTGTCAGCTGTGTTCGAAATCAAATGCTCTCGCGCCCAACACCGTCGAGCACTTCCCTGCGGCTGCTCCTCTTCAAGTTCAGCAGCAGTAGCAACAGCTGCTTGCATCATCATTGTATGATGAGCTACTAAAATTTGTTGTTGTTGTCGTCTTCTCATTTTTTATTATTTATCAATTCTGCTTCACTTTAAAAATTTTTGCCACAAAAATGCAACAATCATCAGCTGTTCACAGCTCATAGACGGCTAACAGCTGATTTCGAAAATTCGAACATACTTTCACGCTGACATTGTAAACTACCAGCGTACGTCTCAGGTTGGTAAAAGCTTTAATCCAATCTCACGCTGACATTGTAAACGCCGCCTTAACCTTGTATAATTCAACCATGGTTGCTGTTTTTAAAAACAATTGCCATTCAATTACTTTAGTAACACCTTTTAACGTCATGCTCTCTCAAGGTGTAAATAATATAAGCAGGTTTTCATCTTCTCCTCAAATTGGAGACATTTGCTTTGCACACTCATCAACTTTACAGGAACAAGAATTCGTTATAATTACTGTTTACATTTCACCAAATACATACATCAATCAAATCATTGCTTTCATGCATTTTTATTTGTTGCCGTTTACTGATGGTGGACCTCAATTACTTAGCCAATGTTATATTTCTTTACCCTTTCTATTAACTGGAGATTTTAATACAAATTTTGCTCATCAGTCAGCAAATCCTTTACTCCAATTGAAAAATCTAAGAGTTTTTAGATTTTAACAAAATTACAATATAATGCGGACGCGGGTTTTCTTTATATACAACGAGCTTTAATTTAAACAAAATGCGTGTGGTGACTTCGAGATTAATACGACTATTAATTCTAGCTTAGCCTAAACGAAGTGCGTGGGCCACAGGCGACTCCACGCAACACCAATTCGCCGTCGGCAGATTGCCGATCGGCTTGCGAGATGATTACAATTAAGAGTACATATTTCAATTTCTCTTAACTAACTTACAACTAACAACATAATCTAATAAGAGTAGCAGATTCGTTTCGCTTCTGCTTCAACATTCCGGCCCCGTTGACGAGCTCCGGTCTTCAACATTCATCAATAGGCAGCCGTGCCAGTTTGTGCACCGGTCGTTTAATAATGCCGCCCGGCGTTCTGACCTCGGCCACCCGCACCTTGCCGTCCTCTCCCACGGTTGCGCGTGTCACGCGCCCGGTGATCCACCGTTCGGGGGGGGTGCTGTCGTCGTGCACGAGAACGACCGCTCCTTCGACCAGATTGGCCTCGCCTTTGCTCCACTGGGCGCGCTGCTGCAGGCTGAGCACGTAATCCTTGGACCACTTGCGCCAAAAGCTCAGTTTGAGCTCCCACAACTGTCGCCACCGTTTCAAATATGCGGGTGCGCGCTTGTCGTTGGGCTCCTCGGGCGTGGATCCGATGGGCAGCCCCAGCAAAGGCTGGCCGATGAGCAAGTGCCCCGGAGTTATTGGTTCCCCATCGTTGGGATCGCTGGTGTCTACCACGAGTGGCCTGGAGTTGAGCAGCGCTTCGACCTCCACCAGGTGCGTGCACAACTCGTCCGGCGTCAGCTTGGCGTCGCCTGCCCCTCGAACCAGCCTGTGTTTGGCAGCCTTTACTGCTGCTTCCCACAGCCCGCCAAAGTGTGGTGCCCTCGGAGGGACTAGCTTCCATTGCACGGCTGTCACCGCTGCGGACTTCTTCCACTCTTTCTTCAGCGCGTTGCTCACTCCAATCAACCTTTTAAAAATATTAAGAAGGGCATCAGTGGAAGTCACAAGATTCAAGACCGCCTTTGAGGCTAAACCAACAAAAATGGCAACGTACATTTTTACGGATGGTTTATATTGATTTCTGTGGCTTACATAAAAAACCCCACAGAATTCTACGCCAGATTCTCTTCGGGCATCAGCCACCCAAACTGGATGCCTCAACAATCCAGTAAGAAACCTTGCACTTGCATGGTAGTGCCTAAGGTGCAAATGCCTCATAAAGAGGCTGACCAATGCAAAACTCTTTGGTATCAACAAAGGGAATTCGGAGTCATATGAGGAAGGGCCGTGTTGCAAACGCCCTCCTTCTCGAATTAACTCAATCTTAATGCCATTTTCCTTAACTTTGTAGATAAATGGACTAAATGATTGCAGTCGTGGAGCGAATGCTGCCGAGTTTCTTAACAACATTTTTTCCGTTGTGACAATTGGACACAATAAGCCTAGAGGGTCAAACAAATGAGAGGCGATTGACAGTAGATTGCGTTTTTTTGGTTTTAGGGCGGCAAAACTATCCACGTCAAGATGATATTTAAATATATCTTCTTGAGGTGACCAACGCATTCCAAGCGTCTTTACTGAGCTTTGCTCATGAAAATTTTTGCTTATTTCTTCACTGGCGTTCATTTCGCCAGACAAATTCTGGCAATTGGAAGCCCATTTGGCCAGTGGAAATCCTCCTGCATGCAATAGTTTATCGACCTGGCTGCAAATAGTGTCCAGTTCTTTTAAACTGTCTGCACCTGCCAGCATATCGTCAACATAAAAACAATTTTTAATCACATCCGCACCAATGGGATGTGATTGTGAGTAAATGTTTGCCAATTCAAACAAACAACGTACAGCCAAAAAGGGTGCTGACGCTGTACCATATGTAACAGTATTCAATCTGTATGCCTGTATTTTTTGCGAAGTGGTTTCTCTCCACAAGACAAGTTGAAAGTCTCTGTCTTCCTCAGAAACATTTATCTGCCTATACATTTTGGAAATGTCGGCAGTTACGGCATATTTGTTCAACCGAAAGTTGACCAACGTTGAATACAACTCCCTCTGAATAGTTGGCCCCACCATTAGTGTTTCATTTAGAGAAACTGCTGTTGTTGTTTTGCTAGAAGCATCAGAAACAACACGAAGTTCGGTTGAGGTACTCTCAGGTCGCAGAACGCATTGATGAGGAATGTAGTAATGCTGTTCTCGAGGAGCAGACTTCAGAATGGACATATGTCCCAAATCCAAATACTCTTTCTTGAAGTCATGATACATATTTCTAAGAGTGTCATCTCTAGACAGTTTGCGCTCAAGTTGTAAGAATCGTCTTTCAGCAGTTTGAAAGGACAGGCCAAGAACTTTGGGATCGGTCTTAAAGGGAAGATTCACTTGAAAGTGACCGGAAGATAACCGTTGTTTGGTTTTCTTAAAGTGCAGTTCACAGGCCCGCTGTTCAGCTGTTTGGCGACCAGCCTTCGACTCGATTGGACATTGGTCCAATTCCCAAGAACGATTAACTAAGGAGTCGAGAGAACAAATAGAAACTTGAGCTACAAAACCTTTACTATATTGTTGCCGAGGCACTTGTCCAGTATATTTGCCCGACACAATCCAACCGAGCAATGTTTTTTGCATGATGGGCAGCTGGGAATGTAATTTTATTTGCCCAACGCACAATAAACCATAAAACAATTCAGCTCCCAATAATACATCCACCTTAGCTGGCTTGTAGAACTCGGGATCTGCCAACTTAATATTCTTTGGTATTTTCCAATTCAATACGGACAGAGCCTGACCAGGCTGAGATGTGGATATCGACTTAAGTACCCAACACTCAGCGGAAAATGTGTGGGAATTCACACGAGAGTGAAATGATGCACAAACACTATTTTTGCTATCGGTGGTTGCACCACCTACCATTGATATAGCAAGGGAAGTTGGCTCACGTTTAAGTCGAAGCCTTTGTGCCATGCTCTCAGACATCAAATTTATTTGCGAACCACTGTCGAGCAAAACTCGTGCCGGATGCAACTGTCCGAATCTATCTTTAATGTCAACGATAGCGGTGGCAAGAACGACTTGATCCACATTTTGCACGTGACCTACATATGCCCCTGAAGTTGAGGCTTGAAGTGCCGCTGCCTCACTTTGTACTGGTGCATTATACCTATGAAGCAAAAAATGATGAGGCTTTGAACAAACTCGACACTTCGAAGCCTTGCAATTCGACACCATGTGTCCCACGGTCAAACAGTTGAGACACATCTTCTGAGTTTTTACGAACTCAAATCGTTGCATAACTGAAATACCACAGAATGCCGGACAAACATACATATTGTGATCTGCAGAATTGCAATAAGTACATGCAGACGACGAACTATGCCCTGAGTTAACACAGGCAAATGAAGATTTTTGTTGAGGTTTCCTCACTTCAGTACGCAATTTTGACTTGTCACGAGTTGACTCTTCGGCTGACAAGTATTGGTACCTCCTATTCAGTTGTTTAGCACAATCTTCCCAAGATGGCAGCTTATCATAATCAAGCTGCTCCTCAAAACGAGATTTAGTCGTATGGTCTACCCTTGACATGACCATATGAATAATTATTGCATTAGCAATGTCTTTGTCATCACCCAAAGACGACAGCGATGAATAAATAGCAGACACTGTATCTACCATCGATCTTAAACTCGATGCAGATGGCTTGGTCATGCTTGGCAAATCAAACAATTCAGCAACCGTATCAAAAAATATTAGACATTTATTGTCGTAGACTGACTTGAGACTAGCAAGAGCCTTAGGGTAATTACAATCTGTTAGCTGATACGGCTTAACTACACCCAATGCTTCATCTGACAAACACGAAACTAAATGATTAAATTTCTCTACGTTTGTCAATGAGGCATCGTCATCCACAAGACTTTCAAATAGGCACATAAAATTTCTAAACTCTGAATGTTTACCACTAAATTTTGGCAAACGCATTTTCGGCAGTTGAGATCGCTGGCTCGAATTCATTGAGCAGTCATGTTGTTTAATATGTGTGTCGGACTGTGGCTTAATTGCATTCATGAACAAGGCTTTTGTTACGACACACAAATCTTCTAACGGCCCTCTGCTTTCGTTAGCTGGATTTAAACTGTCCAGCTCTGTCTGTAAATTCATAGCCTTATCGATATACCCTTCTAATAACTCTAAACGACATGCTAACTCTGTTTTGTCGGATGAGATCTGTTTCAATTTAAAGGCTGTTTGTATGCGAGCAATGTCAGCACTGACTTTATCAAACCTTTGTAAACACAATGCTAACTTCGCACCAGTTTTAGCTACTACTGGCTTTTCGAGTGGCTGTTTATCTGACTCAGACATAATTAAGCTGACAAAAAAAAAACTAAATGTGCAAACGCAAACAAATATTCAAAAACCTTTTGAGCTTATTGCACACGCACTGCAACTATGTAACAAAACGCTAAACTTGCTTATGTGTGATAAGTGAACAAACAAACGAAAATAGTCCAAGCGACCGAAAATAAGCAAGTCAACGTTTGCTGCAGCCACTTTGTGGGCAACAGCTGTAATATGCAGGGTGCGGGGGGCTAAAGAGCAAAAGAGAGAATTTGCGCGAGCGCACGCACTAAACGAATGTGTAACACAGATCAAAAAACTATGTGTGCGAACGCAAACAAATATTCAAAAACCTTTTGAGCTTATTGCACCCGCACTGCAACTGGCGCAAAACGCTAAGCTTGCTTATGAACACACACACGCACTAGTGTGATAAGTGAACCAACAAACGAAAATGGTCCAAGCGACCGAAAATAAGCAAGTCAACGTTTGCTGCAGCCACTTTGTGGGCAACAGCTGTAATATGCGGGGTGCGGGGGCTAAAAGAGCAAAAGAGAGAATTTGCGCGAGCGCACGCACAAAACGAATGTGTAACACAGATCAAACCAAGCTTGACCTGCAAGCAAAGTGGGGATGAAAAGAACAAGTGAGAGAATTTGGCGCGAGCGCACGCACACACAAACCAGTGTATTAAACCGATGCAAGCACAAAGTGAAGAAAGGTTAACGAACGTACGAACAATCAGATGTTAATGTTAATGCCCAAAAATATAAGAACTTTACCAAGCGTTATGTGTATGTGCAAGTGCATATGTCTGTATGTAAGTACTTATATTTGTACGTAGCAATTATATTGAAAGCGAAAACTAAAAGGAACTGCGACACTTTGCATTTGCACAAACACACGAACGAAATAAAAATGTAATATATAGACCACCGTTTGTACTTTATTTTGTTTAATATGTTTGTATGTATTAAACAATTAAATGTATATTGCCGTTTTGTTAATTTAAATTAAATTTCAAAGTGCCAGAAATTGAGCTCTTTTGTACGTTTACAAACGTATGTACATATGTATCAACGTACAATATCACAAATTATTTTAATATTTTCTGTCGACTGGCGCGACTCACAAACTAAATTTGGCACTCAATTTTTGGCACAGAATACCTGAAGACTTTCTAGAGACTCAATAGAAAGGGATCTTCCTCGTTTGTTGGCCATCAGGTTCTTCAAAATTGTATGGCAACTATGGCGACGGTCCAAAAGGGCAAGTCCAGCAATCGAAGCGATGCGAAGATGTGTTGAATTAACACACGCGAAATAAGCCACCACCGCGAATCAAACAAACTATTATTAAAGAAAAAACCGAAGTCCCTGCTCGGGCGCCAATGAAAAATCTAAGAGTTTTTAGATTTTAACAAAATTACAATATAATGCGGACGCGGGTTTTCTTTATATACAACGAGCTTTAATTTAAACAAAATGCGTGTGGTGACTTCGAGATTAATACGACTATTAATTCTAGCTTAGCCTAAACGAAGTGCGTGGGCCACAGGCGACTCCACGCAACACCAATTCGCCGTCGGCAGATTGCCGATCGGCTTGCGAGATGATTACAATTAAGAGTACATATTTCAATTTCTCTTAACTAACTTACAACTAACAACATAATCTAATAAGAGTAGCAGATTCGTTTCGCTTCTGCTTCAACACCAATTTTTGTCAGATAAGTTGAAATTAAAAAAATAAATAATAATTGAAATGAGGCCGCAACAAAAAGCGGCACAACAATCGATGCTATATTCACGAGGTATTTAAATTTAAGCTCTAAAATGTTCATTTCGTATTTTAGTTATCATAATCCAGTAAATTCTGCTTAGAATCAGTAATATGTATATGTATGTATTAATGTAATATAATATGTATTTTTATTATTAATATCGAAATAAAGCTGTAAAACAAATAAAGCTGTAAAAAAATAATATTCTTTGCCTATTTAATGTACCAATTAATTTATTTTTTTTTATTCAAAATAAAATCAAAATAAATTTTCTAAAAAATTGTTAAACAAGACTGAATTATTGATTTACCAATACTTAAATTAAAAAAAAAAATTAAACAAATTACAATATAAAGAGTATAACTTCCAAAGAGTGTGTTCTACACACTCAAATTTTTTTTAATATATGAATTCATTTTGTTTGGAACTGACGCTTTAGTATAAATTTAATTATGATCGAATATCTTAATGAAATTTCAACATTTAGAAGATATCAGTCAAGACAGCTTATATATCAAACGAAATTACATCAAGTCTATTTTTTATTGAGAAAAAATAAAACAAATTCATCAGGGAGCTTCAAAGCAATTTACAATTAAAAAATTTAGGAATGTTTGCACTGTTTTTTTTTTCCTTAAAAAGTTATGTGTTCGGCAGAAGTATTTAAAATTTATATGTGGGAATGTATTTACGTCATCTCAACTTATATTCCAAAAAATCAGAGTAATTGATGAATTATTTAGATTGCTAAAGTAATTTAAAGTCTTCGTAATTTTTTATTTTATCGAAAATGTAATCAATAATCAAATGTTGGGCCACTTATTTTCTTGTTGAATTTCCTAGAGCTTTAACGTTAACTTTATTATTATTTCAATCTAAATTTACTTTCTGAACTACATATAATTTTAAATTTTACTTTAAACTTATTTATTTGTATTATAATTATTTTAAATTAATTTTATTTTCATGTCAGCTGCTCATAGCTGGCAATAAATAAATAGTTAAATATATGTAAAAATTATTTTTGAAGGCTTAGTTTTAAAATGAAATTAATTTGAGGAAATTTTATCCATTAGTTCATGGGCAATAAGCGATTTTGTGAAGCTCTCATATTACAAGAACTTTTTCAGATAGCACCATCATTATCGAAAGGTGAGACGTATTCTAACAAATGCTTAAAACATTAATTTTTTTGAGCCCTGCTGAAAAATATAAAAGGCAACGAGGGAAAAACGTTTTGGTTGCTGAGGAGCATGTAGTTGATGTTCTTGTGGATACAAATCAAAATATTTGAGATAATAAGAAATAAATACAATGCAGGTGTCTGCTTGAGTCAGCTGTTTGCCTAACGATGGCTTAAGCGATATTTATATCGGCCCTTAAACGAAGCATAAGGCCCAACCAAACGTTGATTTCTTCCTTAAAGACTCGCGGCACGCAAAGTTTCAGCAGATGCTACGCCAAGTATTTACCCAAACGATGCTTAGGCACGAATTCGTTCAGTTTTTTTTTTACGAATGAAGTTTGGCCTGCATGCATGGTTTGATTGGAGTGAAAACATGCATGAATGCTGAGCGATACAGAGTTTTCGCTAATTTTTTATTCTATGGAAAATATTTAAAAAATTGTTTAATCATAATTTTATTGTTAATAAACACATTGATATAATGCAGCAGATCTATAAAAATACATATAATATGTTTTAAACATAGTATTACATAAAATGTTAACATTTATTTTCAATGGCATATAAAAAGAGCATATGTCAACAATGTTCCACTGCTAATGCCATATGGTTTGTTTACATTGCAATGAAAAAAAAAGAGACAAAGCACTTAAGCTACGTCTTGGTCTGAAGAACTTGTGAGATAGTTCGGAGGGGGCTAAGCTGAGGCCACCAGGCGGGTCGCGGGTTGCGGATAGCGAACGGCCTCTTATGAGGTTAGCTGCGAATAAGCGAGAATCCTTGCAAATAAGCAGTCCCGGACAAACAGCGGGTACGGTACCGTTCACCGTACTGACAAGACGCTTGTGTCGCCGTCTTTAAAGCATAGCCTCACACACTCCCAACACCCTCACACATACCTACCCCCATCCCAACCCCCCCATATCTTACTCCGGGCTGGACTAAGGTGTAATTCGAACCGTGCTGAAAGTCAACTTGGCCGGGGGCCCGGATTAAAAACTAGCCCAGTCGCTAACGGTGAGCTCAGGCAGATGGCGACCGCCTGTTCTAATTAGCCTTACCCGGGTATTGCAGATCTCTGCCCGGGTGGACCTGATATTTCTCTGCAACTCGTGGGAAAACATGAAGAACGCAAAAACAGATTTTAAAGTACAGCGGGATACCCCTGCTGCCAGTGTCGCGAGGCACTTTGAGGACCGCCTCCTTGACGGGGATCGGCCCTCCAACGTGGGACTACCCCCACGGCGCCCTCAACAGGCGGAGCAAAGGAGGAGGCCGCAGGCGGCGACAGCAACAGCGCGCGCGCAGCGGACGAGGGAAGCCCCACGTCACCATGTCGCCCCAACTGCAGGAGGAGGTAGCTCGGCTGGACCATCCCAGCCGATGCGGCCAAATCTAAGCGCAGTTAGGCGACATGGCGTGCAGCGCCAGCAGCCACAGGCGCAGCTGCCAAAATTGGGAGAGCCGGGCGGTTTGGACGACCCAAACCGAAAAGCCCTCAACGGCTCGAAAACCAAATGGTACCTTAGGTACCTTCAGCAGGGACTACCCCCAGCTGAGGCACTACGCATGGCAATGGCCGGACGGGACTCGGCAAGTCAGGTACGGGGACCAGCCCCCAAACGCCTTAGTAGCACCCTGACGCCACCAACTGCCACCCCCAAGAGGGCGTGCACAGAAGAGCGTCCCGGCACATCTGCAGCCACCGCAGCAACAGCAGTGAGGTCTTCCTCACCAGTGTCCACCGAGACTCGCACTTCGGAGATGACGCTCGGTCCAGCAGAGCTGGAAGGGATGGATGAGGAGCTGCCGATGTCCTCGCAGGAACTGGCTGAGAAGCTGCAAATAGCAGAAGAAGAAGCCGATGTCACCATGACGGGCAGCGGCGATGTGAGCAACTCTGCATCGCCAGGAGCTGGAGCGGCGGAATAATGATGGTGACGTCAAACGTCATCGTCACTGGGCTAGCCCAGATAAACCTCCATCGCGCTAAGGCAGCCTCAGCTGTCTTGGCCAGGATGTTTATCACCCAACATCTTGGGCTAGCCCTGGTACAGGAGCCATGGGTCAACAATGGCATAAAAGGCCTGTACACCGCCGACTCAAAGGTAATCTGGGATCAAAGAGATCCTATACCATGCATGCATCATGGTAAGGAAATGTATTAATTTTACTATTCTTTCAGAATTCCTCACTAGGGACTGCGTACCGATTGCCGTAAGGACAAGAGTTAACGCCCCCCTATTGTGGTGGCATCAGCCTATTTTGCTGGTGATGCGGACTGCCCGCCACCGGAAATAGAAAAGCTGATGGATCACTGCAGGAGAGAGAAGCTGCCGGTAATAATCGGCTGCGATGCCAATGCACACCATTCCATATGGGGCAGCACGGACATCAACACAAGGGGTGAGTGTCTTACCAACTTTATATTCAAGCATAATTTAGAAATTGGTAATGTCGGATCAACACCGACATTTGTAACTAGAGTTAGAGAAGAGGTATTAGACATTACTCTGATTAGTCGGTCTCTCAGGCCACATTTCAGAGAATGGCATGTCTCTCCAGAAGAATCCATGTCCGATCACAGGATCATCCTATTTAAACTTCAGGTTAATACGGATAGTAGTATACCAACTCGCAACCCCAGAAAAACGAACTGGGATAAATTTAGGTCTACCCTAGAACTTAACCTAGTCACTGAGAGCTCTGGAATACCCAGATACACGAGTGAGCTAGAAAGAGTTGTTAGAAATCTGAACAGTAGCATTAAAAATGCGTATGAAGAAAGCTGCCCACTAGGGAGAACGCGTAGAGAAAAAGATGCCCCATGGTGGAATGACGGTCTCGAAAGACTGCGGCTCACCACCCGTCACCTCTTCAATAAAGCCAAGAGAGACGGGTCATGGGATACATACCGCGAAAGCCTCACCTCCTACAGCAAGGAGATCAGGAAGGCCAAGCGTAGGAACTCTAGGGACTTCTGTGAAGGCATAGCAAGTACAAGCGAAGGTGCCCGGCTCTATAGAGCATTATCAAAGCGGGCACCGGAGGGTAATTTAGCCCTGAAACGTATAGACAATTCATATACGAGCACCAACATGCAAAGATTAGAGCTTCTGTTTGAGACGCACTTCCCAGGAAGTATCCCCTGGCAACAGTGCGAACCTCTAGATACAGCGACTCAATACAGACCAACGGCCACTGACTGGGCATGCGCCAAGTCGGTGGTAACAGCGGAGAAACTAAAATGGGCAATTGGAACCTTCCAGCCTTACAAATCTCCCGGTCTGGATGGTATATCACCGGTATTCCTGCAGCAGGGACGGGGAATACTCCTACCCACTCTGAGGAAAATCCTGGTCAGTAGCCTAGCACTTGGTCATATACCAAGCACTTGGAGTAGAGCTAGGGTGGTCTTCATCCCCAAGGCAGGGAAGACAGATACCACCAACCCAAAGTCCTTCAGACCCATTAGCTTAACATCGTTTTTGCTGAAAACGTTGGAAAAGCTGGTGGATTATAACATCAGGAGCACTCTGCTTACACAGAGTCCACTGGAAGCAACGCAGCATGCATACAGAACAGGCAGATCTACGGACACTGCCCTGTATGAGCTGCACCGCACTTTGCGGGCGGCAGTAGTAAACAAAGAAGTAGCAGTCTGTGCATTTTTAGACATTGAGGGCGCTTTCGACAACACATCACATGATGCTGTCAAGGCCACCTTGGATAGAAGAGGGCTGGACAGTACAACTAGTAGATGGATATCATCCTTACTAGGGTCCAGACAGGCTACGGCATCTATACAAGATAGTACCGTAACAGTAACAACCACAAGGGGCTGTCCACAAGGGGGGGTTTTATCACCCCTCTTATGGAGTATACTAGTAGACGAATTATTAAGTAGACTCGCCAACAGTGGTATCCAATGTCAGGGCTATGCAGACGACATTGTGATAATAGCTCGGGGCAAGTATGAAGAAACTCTTTGTGATAATGTTCAACTGGGACTTAGGATCACGCATGATTGGTGTAGGGAGGTTGGTCTCAACCTAAACCCTGCGAAATCAATCATCGTTCCGTTCACCAGAAGATACAAGCTACAAAGGATGAGGGAGATTAGGCTCGCGGGGAGCCCAATAGAAACAAGCAAGGAAGTCAAATACCTTGGGGTCACTTTCGACAGCAAATTAAACTTTGGTACCCATGTTCAAAATACGATTGCAAAGTGCTGCAGAGCGCTGTATGCGTGTCGTAACATAGCCGGGAAGTCATGGGGAACATCACCAAACATAATAAGATGGCTATACCTCATGGTAGTAAGACCCATGCTCACGTACGGAGCGATTGCATGGGGGGATAAGGCACAACAAATCACTGTTCAGAAGCAGCTTCAGAAGCTACAAAGAATGGCATGTGTAGGAATCACAGGAGCGATGAGGACCTGTCCCACATCCGCGCTTGAGGTTCTATTGGAGTTAACACCACTCCATCACACAATTAGGCTGCAACAAAAAGCAACGCTTTTAAGAATGTCCGTTGAAGGAGTTGGGAGAGGACACATTCTTAGTCGAGTAGAGGCAGACATGCTGTCGGGTGAACTTCCCCTACTGGCACAGCCAAGGGACGAAATGAAAGCCGAACATATGTTCGAGCAAAAGTTTCAAGTTCACGTCTGTAACAAAAAGGAGTGGACATCTTTAGAAGAGGTCCACAACATGAAGCCACACACCATAAAATGGTACACCGATGGATCCCTAACGCATCAAGGCTCCGGTCTTGGTGTGGTGGGCCCTCGGCTAACTTACCACGAGCCCCTAGGTATGCACACCAGCATATTCCAAGCTGAGGTATGTGCAATAGGGAGGTGTGTGGACGTTAACTTAAAGCGTAACTATCGAAATAGAGACATTGCCATCTTATCCGATAGCCAAGCAGCAATAATGGCACTTAGTAAGACCGAAATTAGGTCAAAGATAGTTCATGAGGTACGAACCAAGCTAGACACTCTGGGATCACAAAATAGGCTTGCCCTAAGATGGGTCCCGGGACATGTCAACATAGCGGGGAACGAAGAGGCAGACAAGCAAGCAAGAATGGGGGCAGCGACACCCCTCATAGGACCTGAGCCGTATTGTGGCATAGGAAGAAGCACAATACGGCAAGAGCTTAGGAACGAGGAGAGATTTTTGCGAAGAACGAGCTGGGCAAGGACACCAGGACTCAGACAAGCAAAACTTCTCTTGGGTGGCTATAACCTCAAACGGTTTAAGCAAGTAATATCGATGGGCAAAAATAGACTCAGGATACTCACCGGTCTCTTGACAGGACACTGTAGACTAAGAGGTCACCTAGCAAAGCTAGGTATAGTCAGCAGCGAAACTTGCAGATTCTGTGAAATGGAAGGAGAATCCTCCTTGCACATCACAGCAGAATGCGTAGCCTTAGCGAGGAAAAGAAGTAGTTTTCTAGGAAAACACATTGTGGAATTCAGCGATTTAGAAACCATCGACCCAACAAAGGTACTTGCTTTTGTACAACACTTGGGCTTGACGGAAGAGCTATAAGCCAAGAAGGGGGCACAATAGATCAGCTTGGTCGCAGTGTAGTCATCCCCAATATAATAATAAGCTACGTATGGCTATAGGCCCAACAATACGTTGATTTTTTTCTTAAAGACTCGCGGCACGCAAAGCCCAAACGATGCTTACGCAAAAATTCGTTAATTTATTTTTTTAACGAATGGTGTTAAACCTGCATGCATGGTTTGACTGGAGTGAAAACATGCATGAATGCCGAGCAATACAGAGCACATGGCAACACTATTCCACCGCTAATGCCAAATGGTTTGTTTATATTGCAATAAAAGAAGAAGAGAGAAAGCACTAAAGCAACGTGTGGCTATGTCGTTGATACTCAATACGTAAGCAAGCTTTTCGTTCATTCTTGCAACGAGTCTTTAAATAAGAAATCAACGTTTGGTTGGGCCTTTAGGCGGCACTCAGGCCTCAGTTATATTTATCGAACGCTAAGCCCTACACGAGCATTGAGAAAATCAAGTTTGAACAATTTTGGGATAGTTACGCTAACCAGACATTCAGAAACCGGCCATAAGTCTGTTTTTGATGTGCTAATATATATAGGCACGGGTATCTATTTCTGCCAGTTGAATACATGCAAACAAATGCAGCGTGCCGTGCTGCGCTGATCTCGACCTACGAACAAATTAAGAGTGCTGTCGTGGACCGACTGAAAAATTTCATAAACATATTCATCTGAGTATGATTGAATTGGTGTAGCGGCAGAGAATATCAGCAAAATACAAATTTTAGAGATTTGCCTCAATCTGCTTGATACAGTCCAAGGTGGAAGGGTAGTATAAACTTAAAATGAACTTTGTGCAATTGAATAGCAAAACTTGAGATTCTTAGATATAATTTCAATTCTACATGTTTGTTTATATTCTAGCATTGTTTATTGTTTATATTCAAGCATAAACAATATATATATATTAAAATCACATATTAGATTTTTCAGTGACAATTATTGAATATTGGTTCAAGGGGTATTTTTTCTTTGTGCAATTTGAGCATCTCAGCTACGACAAGCCAGCACGTGGTTGTTTTGTTCCGTTTCCCTTTGCGTTCAGCGGCCCGTCGATTAAAGGAGAGGCGGCGGGTCAGCGGACAGCAAGAACGTTAAAAATTTGTTTGCAAGTGCGTTTGAAACATACATATATTTCTTGCTGGGCCTGCTTATCGAGGTTTTTCTTGGTTTTGATATTTTTCCTTTTTCTGTGTCGGCGGCAAATGCGCGCTTACATTTACATATGTACCAATGCACTACTGAATGCTTTTTCGTAATTTGTGTACATCTTTGCATAACTGTAATGGCAAGGATTGTTAGAAAGTGTCATAGGGTAAAAATTGGGAAGAGTATGCTTGATCAGCAATAGCAAAACTGATATTTGACTGCCTTGGAAGACAAAATCTTCTTGTTTTATTTTTTTAAGCGCAATAATGGGGAAGATTAGTTTTGTGGATAAGTGTTTGTAGAAGCCTAGTATATAGATCAATTTATGCACTTGGTTGGCTAGGTGCATATCAGTTGCTAGTGCATGTGTTTTGTGGGGTAGGACAGGTATCAAAAGTTCATAAAATACGTAAGGCAGGCAAGCTATCGTTCATATCCAAGAGTCTTATTTATTGCAAAAATAACTAAATTCAATAAACTATTCTTTTCTTTTTAATGCTTATATACAGCAATCAAACAGGTACAAAAAGGTGTTAACACATCGCTCGTGAGTTCTAACAATTATTTGATTTTTTCTACCACCAACCATAAAACTTTATGTGCGTGCGTTTTAAATCAGCTGTTCAACGTATTTGGAACGTTACTTGAACTGGAATATGATCTGGAACTAAAAAATCTGTTTTCTGCAGGTTGTCAGTTCAATTGAATTCCGTTCGAGTAACCAGCAAACTGTGTTTTACGTTTAGTTGAACTGATCAGCATTTTTCGAAGTTCTGATTCAATTCTGTTCAAGTTCGGGTAACTTGGCCTTTATACCCAATTTACACTAGGGCACATATAACATCTAATATCTTACATCAAAGATGTTACGTATGAAGTACCCGTTCCAAATTTTCTCAAAATATTCCAACATCTTCTGGAAATGTTCCTAATCCAAGTGTTTTTATTTAAAAAATTATTAAAAATTATTAAAAAAATTGTCATTCACAACCAAAATGTAAACTATGTCAACGCAAATGATTGGCAAATAAATTATGGCGGGCAACGAGATCGATATGTCCAATGCAAATTATGTATGTATTTATATAATATTTTCGAATTTAATAAGAAAAAATACAGCAAATCGCACACTTTGGCCGCCCGAAAAGGAAGCATTCCTCCTGGACTTGTGGCTAGAGAATTTAGAAGACTTGCGTGCATCAAGTGCCACAAGTTGCTCATCGTCGAAATCCTCGTCTTTACAGGCTTCTTCCAAATGGCCAACTTTGCTGTCGAGCAACTATAGATATAGCTTAATCTTTTGTATCCATTCTTTTAATAAATATATAGTTAAGAGATAAGATAGGTGGTGAAAAAAACGCAACTTTTACATATGTAGAAGAAGACGCTTGATGTTAAATGTTAGATGTTGCAATGCGAACAAGAATTTCACATCTACTCATCGTTGCCCGATATGTGCCCAAGTGTGAATAGGCTATTAGGCTGGCAAACTGAATTGGCATTTATGAATCGATATTTTATAGCGATTACTGTGTGAATTTATGCACTTAATATACAGAAAATTAATTGCAAAGTAGCGACGCTAACTTGATGCGAGTGCCTAGCCTAAAATTTCGACATATGTAAATAAATTCGGTCGAACATCAACAAACATGAGGTAATTAAGCAAAATATCATATCTACTCATTTAAATTGTTTTGCAGTTTCACACAACCTCTTAAACGTCTTTTTTATATGACACAACATGCCAGTGCTATTAAACGGACACATCCATCAGCAGATCGCAATTCAAAGCCTATTGCAATGGCCTTGTTACCACAGGTGGACAAAAAATCAAAAAATTTGAGACTGCTTGAAATAGCATCTGGTTCTGGCCAACATGCCGGCTTTTTAGCGCCATTAATTCCAAATATTGCTTATCAAACTACTGAATACTCTCGACTGGATTTCGACTCGATTGCCGCTTACGTTGCTGATTGCCGTACGGGCAATATTTGCCCACCGCACTTCGTGGATATTTCGCAAGAATGGTCCCAGTGGGAACCAAACACCCAGCAGATTATAAAAGTCGCTAGCTACGATTACATGCTGAACTGCAACATGATGCATATTACTCGCTGGGACTGCTCCGTGGGCCTCTTTCGAAATGCTGGTCAGCTGCTAAAAACGGGCGGAAAGCTTTTCACTTATGGGCCTTATGCTCAGGATGGCAAGTTGACACCACAAAGCAATATTGATTTTGACACGAACCTAAAACAGCGCAACGCTGACTGGGGCATCAGAGATATAAGCAATCTAATCCTGCTTGCAAAAGAGAACGGTCTCCAATTAAAAAATGTCATTAGTATGCCTTCCAACAACAAATTCTTGACTTGGCTCAAGTTATAGGCAAATATAAATGCTTAATATAGTTATGATCTTAAATCTAATACTTAAATTCTATACTTCATAGCATATTATTCCCCTTATTTATTTATTTATTTATTTATTTATTGTCAGCTATGAGCAGCTGACATGATAATAAAATTAATTTAAAATAATTATAATAAAATTAAGTTTAAAATAAAATTTAAAATTATATGTAGTTCTGAAAGTAAATTAAGGTTGAAACAATTATAAAGTTAACGTTAAAGCTCTGGGAAATTCAACAAGAAAATAAGTGGCCCAACATTTGTTGCGTGGATTGGGAAAAACCCAGAAAAACCCAATCAGACCAATGGTAGATTAGTGATTAGTGGTTACGATTAGGTAAGGCAGAAAGGATAGATCGTTTTAGTACTGGAGTCGAGGTCTCCAAAGAGACAAGAGAATAAAGTTTGTTATAGTCAGAACATAACACACGAAATGGTTCATGAATTAAATAGTTACTCGAGCAACGATCGAGGCTGAGGGGTAAAAAGTTACGTGTGGATCTAATGGGAACATTTAATTTTATTCGACTTAGAAGAACTGATGAGTCGATTTCACTTAAAAGGTGGCAAAAGTCCAGTGAGACCCTCTGACTTTCCTGAAGGAAATGTATTTGTCTTCCCGCAGGAAATGCATATGCCAGATGGTAGAGGTGCAGAAAGATCGATGTGTGTGATCCAGACAATAACAAATTTTTTATTAATGCGTATCTAATATATATGAATTTCGTGTCACACCATTCGACTTTGATTTTTATGAAATTTTATATGCGTATTCAGTAGGTCTGAGAATAGCCATACATCTATTTTTCATCCCCGTAAATGTTTATGGTGGTCCACTAATAATTGGTTTGTAAATGCCTTTTTGATTATTCAGTTGCTTTTGTATTTTGTGTCAGTTGTCTTTTCTTACTATATTTCGAGATAGTAAAGTGTAGTTAGAAATTTTAACATTCAGTCAAGCCAGTTGATTAACATAAATTTTTTAAATTTGAATCCGTTGTGAAAATTCGGTTTATTTAAAAAGCCGTGCTGAGACCAAAAAGAAATACGTACAAATTTATTTTGAATTAAATTGTCAAACGCATTTACATAAACAGTAAGTTTTGAACTGTTAAAGAAAAAATGCCACGAGCCAGACGAGCAAATATAGGTCCGCGAACGCTTTATGCGAAGAGCGCGAAGATCAAGCGAACACATTCAAGAAGACAATGCCGATTCGCGTGTGAGAATGTCGCAGTTACGTGATTCACAAACACAAGAGGAACGAGATTACAGAAACCAACAAAGACAACTGGACCGAAGACAAACGCGAAGATCAAGCGAACACATTCAAGAAGACAATGCCGATTCGCGTGTGAGAATGTCGCAGTTACGTGATTCACAAACTCAAGAGGAACGAGATTAAAGAAACCAACAAAGACAACTGGAACGAAGACAAACGTCCAGATTCACCACAAGCCAACGGACAAGTAGAACGAATAAATAGAGATTTAGGCCCCATGTTAGAAAAAATAATAGAAAAGAATGAAGCATGATATAAAGTCATAGATAAAGTAGAGTATACAATGAATAATACTAAAAATCGAAGCATAAATGAATACCCAAGCATAATGCTTTTTGGAGGAACAACAGAATATAGAAATTGTAAAGTATTTATTTATTCATTTATTCATTGTCTATGTAATGTTAGTATATACCGATATATCGTAAGCTAGTATTTAAGATATCGATGTTCGTGTTAAGCATTATCGAAAAAAGTGTGGTTCGGCCACACTAATCTTGACTCGCTCTCTTTTCCGGTTACCCTGATGCAAAACGGACGCATATGTGTAAACGAGATTCGAATCAAAGCGAATAAAATACATCATTGATATTTCATCGAATATTTACACTTCTTACAACTCAGAAGTGGGTTTAGCTCAACGCCCAACCATTATTTAACGACGAATCCAAAAATGGGTTCAACCAAAGATGAATTAATTAAACTGCTGAAGACACACGGCATTGAAGTGTCGCCGTTAGCTACACTAATACAATTACGCAAATTAGTGTCGGAATTGCCGAAGTCATCTGCCGCCCCAGAATTAAACCCGCCGTCTGCTGTCTCATCTGCTGCCTCGCTGCCTGCCGTTCTGCCGTCCACAACTACAGCTGCTGCATTATTGCCGGCTGCCCCAACTGACGTATTACTTTCTGCCGTTTCATCTGCTGCCTCGCTGCCTGCCGTTCTGCCGTCCACAACTACAGCTGCTGCATTATTGCCGGCTGCCCCAACTGACGTATTACTTTCTGCCGTCTCATCTGCTGCCTCGCTGCCTGCCGTTCTGCCGCCCACAGCTCCAGCCGCTGCGTCGCTGTCTGATGCCCCAGCTGCTGCCTCGCGCTCTGCCGCATTGCCGTCCATGGTTCCAGATGTTGCCTCGCCGTCTGCCGCATTGCCGTCGGCTGACCTAACTGCTGCCTCGCCATCTGCTGTCTCTGAGGTTAACCCGCTTTCAGCGTCACTGATGTTAGACGAGCAATTGGCCAATTTGCGCAAACAAAAGGAAGTCCTAGAACTTCAACAGCAAATTGCAAGGTTGCAGCAGCAGATCGGTGCCCCCCCTTCCATACCCAGTCAGCGGGTAACTGACATCAGCGTGATAGAGTCCATGGTCCCGCGGTTCTCGGCTGACAACGCGTATGACGTAAATAAGTGGCTCAGCGATTTGGAGGATGCGTGCGAGATGCTTCAGCTGGACGCCCGTTTGCGATTTGTTGCATGTCGTCGGCTGTTGGAAGGCACGGCGGCAGTCCTCATGCGTACACTCACTGTGCGCAGCTATGAAGAGCTTAAAGAAATTTTAATAAATGAGTTTGGAAGGTCAAAGAGCACCGAAGAAGTGTACGCAGCCCTGCGGAACCGACGTCTTAAGCCTGGAGAGGGATACCTTCGGTATGCCATCGAGATGCAGGAAATAGCCATGAATGCCACAATTCCGGAGGCGGAGTTGGTTGATCTCATCATTGATGGACTCGGAGACAACTCGTCGGCAGTGGGCATGCTGTATGCAGCCAGGACTGTGTACAACCTGAAGACGCTCCTGGAGAGGTACGAAAGACATCGACTTCAATCTACTGCGGGTAGACAAGTGGCTGCCGTTACCCAGTCTCTGCCTCGACAACCTGCCGCTACTAGTGTCCCACTGCAGTCCACAACTGCCGTCCCTGCCGCGAAAGATGTGCGGTGCTACAACTGTTCCTCGTTTGGACATTACAAATCCCAGTGCCCGAAACCTCTGAGACCGGCCAACTCATGTTTTAAGTGTGGAAAAATGGATCATGTTTATAAGAACTGCCCGTTCAAAATTGCGAAGGTCATCGCTACCAATGCTGCCGCCGCCGAGACAGACTACCATTCCTGCTGTGGAGACACCTTAGTGGATAAAGTAGAACATCTACAGATGGTGAGTGTTGCCTTTGTGTCAAATCAAGTGAAAAGCAGTGAGTTTACAAATATTTTCTCCCTCCTTGACTCGGGTAGTCCTAGAAGTTTTATTCGGCAATCCGAAGTGCCCCCCACCTGTAAACTGAAGTCAACCCTGCTGAACTGCCGTGGTCTGGGGAATAACCAACTTATGTCGTTGGGGAAAGTACAATGTGCCATACGTATTTTTAAAAAAACAGTATTACATATATTCGAGGTACTGCCTAACAATGCCACGAATTTGCCAATAATTTTGGGTAGAGACTTTTTTGAAAAAACGAATATAAATTTATGTCAATTTAAAATCAAATATACCAAAAATAGACTGGTAGCCTTAAATAAATATAAATTAAATTGTAACATGAAACTCACTGCTGTCCTTAATTCACTTGATTTGTTTAGAACAGATGTCAAACGCACAATAATCAAAAAAGATTCAACCCGATCGTGTAGTGAGAATAAATTTATGCCTGCCGAATCACAGCCGTGTACCGCTGAGAAAGAGTGTTCTGTCATAACTGACCAGTCGCTGGATGATGCCCTGGCAGTAATGAATGCAATCGAGCTACCTGTTGTTAGTGAAAATGAGTTTAATATAGAGTCTACTCTGTCCTCAGAACAATCTGAAGAGTTGCAGTCTGTTATCTCCGCCTCTTATGTTGATGTCCCTTCAGAACTGATTAAACCAACCAATTACGAAATGAAAATCGAGTTGACAAATCAGACCCCTATTTTCTGCCGCCCCCGCCGATTATCCCATCACGAACGCAACGAAGTGCGTCAGATATGTGATGACTTATTAAGTGCTGGTATTATTCGTCACAGTAATTCCCCTTACGCTTCTGCTATAGTGCCCGTTAGGAAAAAGGACAATACCTTAAGAAAATGTGTTGACTATCGCCCGCTGAACAAAATCACTGTTCGTGACCACTTCCCGATTCCGTTGCTAGAGGATTGTGTTGAACACCTGGGGGGTAAATCATTCTTTACTGTCTTGGATTTAGAAAGTGGATTTCACCATGTCAAAATGCATCCTGATTCAATGAAATACACTGCCTTTGTAACACCTGACGGGCAATTTGAGTACGTACGCATGCCGTTTGGACTATGCAATGGTCCCCCAGTTTTCGCTAGATTTGTATACTTTGTGTTGAAGGACTTGATCAATAGAGGTCAACTGGTGATTTATATGGACGACATTTTAATCGCGTCGAGTGATTTTGAAACCCATCTGCGAGTGCTGAAAGAGGCACTTTATACCTTACGAGTGAATGGATTACGCCTCAAATTGTCTAAGTGTCGTTTTGCACACAAAGAGTTAGAGTACTTGGGGTATTTAGCGAACTCTTCCGGTATCACCCCAAAACCAGCTCACCTTCAAGCTATTAAAAATCTGCCGGAACCTCGGGATAGGAAAGAATTGGAACGCTGTCTGGGTCTTTTTTCGTACTTCCGCCGTTTTGTACCCAACTTTGCCAAAATTGCCTATCCGATGTCGCGTCTGCTGAAAAAAGATGCCCCTTATGTTTTCTCTGATGAGTGTCTTGAATCCTTCCGAACACTGCAGTCCAAACTGATAGAGTCACCTGTGTTGTCTATTTATAACCCGAAGTCAGAAACCGAATTACATTGTGATGCTAGTTCCGCCGGTTTTGGAGCGATGCTGTTGCAGAAACAAACTGATGATAAGTTTCATCCTGTGTGCTATTTTTCAAAGACCGCTTCCGCCCCAGAATCCAAATTGCATAGCTATGAATTAGAAACCCTGGCCATTGTATATGCCTTAAAGCGTTTTGAGACATACCTGAAGTTTATACCTTTTAAGATAATTACAGATTGTAATTCGTTAGCGTTAACTCTGAAGAACGGTGGATCTTCCGCGAAAATTGCCCGCTGGGCATTATTATAGGAAAATTATAATTATACTATTGTACATCGGTCCGGCATCTCTATGCCCCATGTTGATGCACTTAGTAGGCTAGACACTTCGGCATATGTGGATGACTTGAACCTGGATTTCCAACTACAACTGACGCAAAACCGCGACCCAGAAATTGTCAAACTTCGGAGTGTCTTGGAGAACCAAGAGCTGGCTGGTTTCGAGTTGCAAGATGGCGTCGTATATCGCCGATCACCGACCAACGTACTTCAGCTCTATGTCCCTGCCGAAATGATTAACAGTGTCATACGAACAGTGCATGAGAAGTTAGGTCACTTGTCCACTGGAAAATGCTGTACCCAGATTAAAAAGCATTATTGGTTTCCGTATATGAAATCTTACGTTAACAATTTTATTAAAAACTGTCTCAAGTGCATTTATTATTCTGCTTCCGCTAGTAATAATAACGCTACCCTGCATTGTATTCCGAAAATTCCTCTGCCGTTTGATACTCTTCATATTGACCACTTAGGACCCCTTCCGTCAATACAGTCCAGGAAAAAATATCTGCTAGTCGTTATTGATGCCTTTACGAAGTTTGTTAAATTGTACCCTGCCGCTACTACGAGTTCCCGAGAAGCATGTCACACTCTAGAGACGCAGTATTTTCCAAACATCAGTCGACCCCGTCGAATTGTTAGTGATCGAGGTACGTGCTTCACTTCCGCTGAGTTTGCTGATTTTCTGCAGTCCCGTCATATCGTCCATGTCCAGAATGCAACTGCCTCACCTCGTGCTAATGGTCAAGTGGAACGCGTCAACCGTGTCTTAGGTCCCATGCTGGGTAAATTGGCTGAACCATTGGATCATGCCAATTGGGTGGAACAACTTCCGAAAATTGAATTCGCCTTAAATAATTCAATCCATTCCACAACTAAATTTACACCCTCCGTCCTTCTTTTTGGTGTCGAACAGCGTGGCGCTGTTGTAGATGAGCTGACTGAGCGTTTAGATGATAGATTGATTGATGAAGTGTCCCTAGTAGATGCCCGTAAGATTTCTTTGCAGAACATTGTCAAATCTCAAGAGTATAACACAGAGTACTTTAATAAATATCATCGACCGGCTGTTAATTTTGAAGAAGGTGACTTTGTGGTTATCAAAAATGTTGATACAACGGCTGGCGTAAATAAAAAACTCATTAGGCGATACCGTGGTCCCTATGTCATTCATAAGAAGCTTCCGAACGACCGATATGTCATTCGGGATGTGGAAGGCTCTCAGCTAACCCAGCTTCCGTACGACGGTGTACTAGAGTCATCTAAATTAAAATTGTGGCTTACTCCTGACTAAAATTGTGCTTTTGATGTCTGACCGCAGGCAATACCCCACCGTCTGGTATGGCTCTGAGCCCTCTGTAATTTAGAGTAAGTGGAATCGAGGTCGATTCCTTGTCAGGACGGCCGAGTTGTAAAGTATTTATTTATTCATTTATTCATTGTCTATGTAATGTTAGTATATACCGATATATCGTAAGCTAGTATTTAAGATATCGATGTTCGTGTTAAGCATTATCGAAAAAAGTGTGGTTCGGCCACACTAATCTTGACTCGCTCTCTTTTCCGGTTACCCTGATGCAAAACGGACGCATATGTGTAAACGAGATTCGAATCAAAGCGAATAAAATACATCATTGATATTTCATCGAATATTTACACTTCTTACAAAATTAAAGATGTAAACAAAACCTATGTAGATGCGAAACGTCAAAAGCCAAATGTAATATCAGTAGGAGACTATGTGGTGGTACGAAACTTCAATTCAATTCACAGCAAGGAGTATCAAGTAAATTAATTCCGAAATACAAGGGACCTTACGTTGTATCAAAGATATTAAATAATGTTAAATGTTTAATCGAAGATGTAGAAAATTTTCATCAATCGCAATTGCCATATTCAGGAATATTGGCCATACATAATATGAAATCTTGGTGTTAAGGCGTAAATATATATTTAAATCACAACACGAACACATGACACACAATAATAAATACAATAAAATATGCCAATTAAACACGACATAAATAAGTCGATAAACATGTAATTATAATAGGTCAGTACTTAAAATAGGTCAATTAAAAACAGCACCGTGAGTCAAATTGTCTTATTCGCGGAAACTGCTGACTACACAGCACGTGTAACTAGAGCCGCGGTCAGCCAACCCGGTTGTTGCCAATACACAATTCTGCAGTGGTAAGCAACTGCTGCATACAAGATAACCCAAATAACACATATGTAAACTAAGCTATATTTATCTATAAATACTGATACTTTCGTAAATAAAAATCAGAGTCTTTACTTTGCATTCAAGCAAACACAAGTCTTTCATTCTTTTACAGGAACTCCCTCTCCGTAGTCCACCTTGTTACAAGTGCTAGTTGCGACGCCTTTTTAGCAGTCAGTTTATGTACTGAATGCTTATACACACACAAACATTTTGGTGACCCCGACGAAGGACTCCAACCAAGGATACTTAAATAAATCAAGGATACTTAAAAAAAAAAAACTCCTTTTTCTTGACCACATCAAGCGTAATCCAGCTCACCAAGGAGCAAATAAAACACTTCCAACGGGTCAAGAAAAAAGAGAGTTTCAAACAAAAACAATGATCTGCAAGAAGTCCTGAATGAGCAGGAAGAAATAAGCCAGGAGATATCAAGGCTTATCAAAAACTGCAAAAAGGACTCAGCCGAACGGAAAGCAAAACCTGGCTACTACAAAGCCAGAACCACAATTCTAGAAGAAAAGTGGAACGCGTTTAAAGACAACAACGAGTTGATCTTAAAACAAAACTTGGAGAATTCACATACATTCTTCAAGTTCTTCGAAGACGTTGCTGATATGGTTCAAAAAACCAAAAAGTACTTCTCGGAGCAAGCTGATATTGCTGACCAGTCTAGCAGCAATATGACGGAACCAAGAACCGTCGTCACCACAAGATCGGTTGATGCCGGAACAAACACAAAATTAAGTGCATTGTGCCGTAGGCAAAAGGCAATGATAGCATCGTTAGATCGTGCTTTGCAACAGAAGCCCCCTAATGCTGACAATGTGAAATCACTATGGGCAAAAATTCAAGAGGTCCATTTTCAAATATACGAAGAATTTCAAGACCCAGAAGGCAGAAGCTGAGGTACGAAATGCACTTACTAACAATTAAAGTAGTTCGGGCTCCGAAAACATAAGCCTGCCACGCATTACCATTCCAAAATTTGACGGCGAATCACTCAAATAGAATCAATTTTTTGACATGTTTTCAAGTATGATACATGAAACAAAAATGCCAACCATACGCAAGATGTGGTATTTAAAAACCAGCGTAATCGAAGAAGCGGAAAGATTAATCCGTCACATCGATCTGAGAGAGGAAAACTATCTCTACGCATGGGAAATTCTAGTAGACGCATACAATAATCCAAGGGAGATTGCATCTAGGATATTGAACCGTCTCCTGCTGCAACAAACCTGCAGCGACGATATAAAGTCATTAAAAGAGCTGCACATCACTACTATAGAGTCCTTAGCTTCGTTGAAGGGACTTGGGATTGACATCTCAACATGGGATTTGATCATCATTGCCATTCTTAGAAATAAACTGGACGGCACAAATAGAACACTCTATGAGCAGTCACTGGGTAATACCAAGGAAATTCAGCCACTGGACACCATGATCCAGTTCTTAGAACAAAGAGTTCGAGTAATGGCTACCGGAAAAAAGACGCCAGTAACTTTCAAGAAGGAGCATAAAAATACAACATGTGCGTCTTCTTCAAGTGCACAAAGAGGATGTCTTTATTGCAAAAAGACAAGTCACTATTTATCAAAATGTGACGACTTTAGCGCTAAATCAATAAGCGAGCGCCTTAATTGGGTGCAACGGCAAAAATTATGCGTCAATTGCTTCAGAAATGACCATAAAACAAATTCATGCCCCAGCAACTTCAGCTGTTTCAAGGAAGCCTTTGTAATACCCAGCGTAATATCTGATCAACCTGCCCAATTGATCAACAATACCAATTGGAGCATACCAACCAATCTGCCACTTGCTGACCCCTACTATTATTCAATACTGCTCCCTCAACAACACAGAATATTCCATGCTGGTCCAATGATGCAAAAAACTGAATTTGGATGGATTATTGCGGGAAAAGTAAAAGCTACAAATAAATCGTCGGCCATTTGTGCAGCAGCTACAAATGAAGAAACCATTGATTTATTGGAACGATTTTGGAAACTGGATAACATGGAGTCAGCAGAAAAACTTCGAACGCCCATTGAGGCCCAGTGTGAAAAACACTTCTTGGAGAATCTACAAATGGCGAGTGACGGTAGACTCATAGTTAAACTTCCATTTTCTGAACACTATTCAGCCCTGGGTGAGTCCATAGAAATCGCCACTAAACGATTTCTATCGCTGGAGCGCAGAACGTCTGCAGACACTTGGAAGCAATATGCTGCGTTCATGACGGAATATAAGGATCTAGGACACATGAAACAAGTGTCACCTCAACAGATTCCTAGAAGCCACTACTTCATCCCTCATCATTGTGTGCTAAAACCGGATAGCAGCACAACAAAGCTAAGAGTTGTTTTTGATGCATCCTGCAAAACGTCGACAGGAAAATCACTTAACGACATACTACAAGTAGGACCTAATGTGCAGAGCGGCCTCATGTCAATCTTGCTAAGATTTAGAACACACAAATTTGTGTTTACTGCGGACATTGAAAAGATGTATCGCCAGATTTGGATCAATCCCGAGAACCAGTTTCATCAGATGATCGTTTGGAGAGACAATCCCAAGGAGCAACTTACGTATTATAGACTAAAAAACAGTTACATACGGCACGGCCTCAGCACCATTCTTAGCAACCAAGTGTCTTAATCACTTGGGCATTACTCACTTGGACAAATCAGCAGCAGGAGCAACTGCACTAATAAATGACTTCTATGTAGACGACTGCCTCACAGGAGCAGACTCAGTCCAAGAAGCAATCCTCATTCGAGAAGATATGATGAAGATCCTGCGTCCCTATGGATTCAATCTACGAAAATGGTGCTCAAACAACGAGCAACTGTTACAAGGAATACCCAAGGACGACATCGCAAGCGAAGTAAATTTTGAGGACACAGTGGACAATTATAGGATCAAGACATTGGGTCTGATTTGGATGCCCAAAGGGGATCAACTTTATAGCCGCGCTCAGAGCAGCACAGCCACGAAAATAACTAGACGTGTCGTATGCTCAGAATTGGCACAAATCTTTGACCCCCTAGGCTTGTTTGCGCCCGTAGTTGTGAAGGCCAAGATTTTCATGCAACAACTCTGGGAAGACAAACTTGAGTGGGATGACGAGTTGCCTACAACTCTTCAGAACGAATGGAATGACTATCGAGAGGACTTGAAGAGCCTAAATTCAATGCAAATTCCTCGACATATATATGACGGAAAGGTTCCAGTCACAAAGGAACTACACACATTTGTGGACGCATCTGAATGCGCATACGGCGCAGCAATATACGTACGCGCAACATACAAAAATAAGCAAATTTCTGTGCGTTTGCTATGTTCCAAATCTCGAGTAGCTCCAACGGCAAAACAGTCCCTCCCGCGACTAGAACTTTGTGCTGCACTGTTAGGTGCTGAGCTCGCTGACACTGTTCGTCGGGACCTCAACTTGAACTCCAACACAGTACCAGGATATTTTTGGTCGGACTCTACGGTTGTCCTGTCATGGATTAATGCAGCTGCCTCCACATACCACACGTTTGTGGCCAACCGGATAGCAAAGATCCAAGCGTTGACAGGCCAAAATCAATGGCGCCATGTGTCATACGCGAACAACGCAGCGGATGTTCTTTCAAGAGGAATATCTGCGCGAAGGTTACCCGAGCATAATTTATGGCTATACGGACCACTATTTCTGCATGGCTCTCCAGAAAAATGGGCAACCCCAACCAACATAGTTCCGAGCAACCTGGAGAAGAAAACAAAACATGTAATCCTAGCAATATCTCCATCCACCTTAGGTGAAGAATTGTACACATGCAGACACAGTAACTCATTCCACAAACTGCAGCGCATTGTGGCGTATATGTTGCGCTTCTGTTTTCAAAAACACAGATCAGAAACTACTACTCTGTGCATCAAAGAATTGGATCACGGTCGTTACTTTATTCTGCGGACAGTGCAGCAAGTTGAATTCACTGCTGATCTCAAAATGTAGCAACGCTACAATATGGTGGACAAAAAGAGTCCTGTCTCATCGCTGTCGCCTATACAAGGCTCAGATGGTCTTATGCGAGTTGGAGGTCGATTAGAGCAAGCCCCACTCTCATACAACACAAAACACCAAATTCTACTGCCTTACAACGATCCTATAGTAAAAATGCTATTGCGCGAGCTGCATGAAGATAACATGCACTGCGGCGCTCAAGCTTTACGAGCAACGGCGAGGCAGCAATATTGGATCTTGAACGATAAAAACCATGTCAAGAAACATCATTCACAGCTGCGTAAAATGCAACAATGCAAAACCAAAGCTTATGAACCAAATTATGGGCAATTTGCCGACCGATCGAGTAACACCGACACGCCCGTTTCCCAAGTTATCAGCGATTAATACTAAGCGCTTAGTAAGCAGCTTTATAACCGATTAGTTCCCTGAACGCAACCAATGATCTACGATTTGCCCCCGACTCACGATTCCAGAAAAAATAGACTACGATAGTTGTATCTGAGAGCATGGTAGCTCTGAAACCACTTCCGCACTCTATATCAGAATTTCGGCTACTGAACATTTGTATAATATATATACTAGACTAAATTTTATAAATAAAATAACTTATTTAAGTTATAAGCGTTACATGCAACACATGCTGTATATGCATACAATTTTTACTTTATACCTAATGTTAAAAAAAAAATAATAATAATTCTTGACATATAATAATATAATGTAAGGTTAGGGAGAAACATAGATAAAAGGCGTTGGATTTTTGTGTGATGTGGCTCTTAAGCATTTTTTATGCATATTCACCTACGTTCACATATGCATGCATACATATTTATGTAAGTCGCGGTAAAAAAATCAGTAAAAATGTAAAATCATTTTGTGTGTCCGTTTTATACTTGGTACCGAAGGTAAAGAGTATATTGGGTTTGGGCAATGTCCGTCGTGGTGTCAGCCCGTCTGTATGATCCCAATATATTCCACACCCTTCAAACAACGAACTTTGCAAATATCTTTATCTATGGCATAGTAAATAAAAGTGTCAAGATTGGGTTTTAAGATAACTGGGTGGCTGGCAAATCGATAATTTCGATAACTCAAAATCCATAAATTCAGCTTTTTCGAACGCCCGAAGCTAAAAATACCAAATTTGGGTACAAAATACTGCTTCAAACAATTTTGGAGCTCCGCCCACCCATTCCGCCCCCAATCCCTCCGAGTGATAAAACTAGAAACGCCTATATCTTCTACAGTTTTTGATCAAGAACCACCAAATTTGGTGCCGAGATAGGTGTTGACGACCACTAACCCAATTTAATTAAAACTTTGGATGCCACGCCAATCCATACTGCACTAGCTGCCCCCAACAACCCCAAAGCTTAGATAAAAAAGTTAATGCGTTTATCTTTCATAGTGTTCAAGCTAGAGGCACCAAATTTGGTAGGAGGATAGCAATTGACATCATACATAAATAAAATTTTGATACCTTGCCCCCCATAAAGCCCCCCGCCAAAATTTCTTTAAAAATAAAATTTGAATGTGGGAATGTTTGTTTGTTAACCTCATCTCAACTTCAGATCAGAGAAATTGATGAACTATTGAGATTGCTAGAGCAAATTAAAGTTCTCAAATTGAAGCAAAATTTTGCATTTTTCGGGTCTTACTGTTTTGATAGAAAATGTTATCAATGCATAAATATATAATTATATATATACATAAGTATATATAATTATAAATATAATATATATATATATATATATATATATATATATATACATATATATAAATATATATATATATATACTAGCGGCCCGGTACGTGCTTCGCTACGTATAAAGTGATATGCATGTTCTTCAGTGCTTAAATGGCGCATTCTCTCAACCAATCATGATTTCTGTAATTCGGAAAAACACATTCAATCAACTCATCTATCGATTGCGCAATGTATGTATGTATATGTTTATTGAATAATTAAAACTTATTGTAATGCTCGCGGATATACAATGTTCTTGGTTTTTCCATTTGGGGCATATAGAAATAAATATATCGTCGTATGAGCGATGTGTTTCAGATATTCTATTCATACTCTCGTTGTGGCGACGAATAATTATGTCACGTGACGCCACTGGATCACCAACCATTAATATTGCTACATCATCAATTGTAGGCGCATTGAAACGTCGTTGGTGTTCTCCAGCTGGAGTTTTATCAGCATGAATTGCGATAAAGTGATCATCTGAACGCAATCGTGGATCATCCTTAGCTTGTTTGAACGTATTTACTAATTGGTTGTTAGCATGAAACATAACTTGCAATTCGGCGACAATCAGTTGATTTGTACCGGAGTTGTAATGCTGACGTTGTTGCACTTGGTCGTTATCATCCGCTTGTCCCATAAAGTAAATTTGCAAAAATTTATGCTCTGCATCTGGGATTGGTAACATTGATCCCTTGTGATGATATATCTGGCCTTGCACTTGAAACTTTGCCATAAAGTTGTGTCGAACTACTTTACTCGCACCGAAGGATGTCATTTGGAAACACGAATTGTATTTCCGTATTTTGCTCAAGAAATGTTTCGAATTCGCCGTCGTTCCTATGAAGTCCCATAACATCATTTATTAGTATTTCATGAATTTGAGAGCTATAGATTACATTTGGTTTACCTGAAACCAATGACAATAAAGGCTCTGGCACTTGATTTAGTTCGGGCAATACAACTTTACCACCCGCACAGCACATTCCAGAGCATCGGCTCTGGATTTTTTTTAGACAGAAACATTACAGACACCGAGACAAACATATCCTGAAAATTTGGAGTCAATCGGTTGTTTAGTTTTCGAGTCTATAAAACATACACAAATAAACAGAATTTGATTTTTATATATAAGATATTTATCTACTATATAAAACTAAGTCCAAATTTCCCTTAAGGCTTTATAGCTCCTGAACGCACGAACCGATTACCACGGTTTTGCATTCGTTTGAAAGTTCTCGGGCTCCGTGAGGTTTGTAGCCGGAAAAATTGCAACAGAGAAACGGGAAAATCTCTTTTAAGATACAGCGCCAACTCTGATCCATAGCATGTACGACAAATCAATATTGTTTGACAGCTACTCATTTTCTCTGCTCAGTTCATTTCATGTGACAAACAGGTATTGTTCACTGTGAAATTGTGAAAAAAAAGTTAATCGTTTTCAAAAATATTGTGCAGGAATTTGTCTTTAAGGTTGTTAGTTGAACTGTTTAAATTATGTGGATCGGAGTCAGTTGTTTCATCAAATGCGTACCAAATACGAACGCTGTTCGCAATTATCATATCCACATGTTCGCCATCACAACCAATTCAGTAATGGAATAAATACAAAGACGACATATGTGAAGATATCTCGCATCGCTTGCGCATTCATACGAATAATCCTGACATACAAATGACCGATGAAATCTACAACGAAGGATTGATTCTGATTCAGGATCAATGCTTGACTATTGCAAACAAGCTACTGATTGAAGTAGGAATGACTGCGCCAAATTGATCCATGCACGATGCATTCAGCCTAGAATTAAATCGAGAGCTGCAATACAATGTTGATACATTGCAGGAATTCGTTCGAAATAATGTGCCGTTGCTGAATTAACAGCAAAAACAAGTATACGAAATAATACTGGTGGTCTATTCTTCCAGGACGCACCTGGAGGAACAGGGAAAACATTTGTCATTTCATTGATTTTGGCCACTATTTGATCGAGATGTGACATTGGTTTGGCGTTAGCATCATCTGGAATTGCGGCGACTCTTCTAGATGGCGGTCGTACTGCACATTCTGCGCTTAAGTTGCCACTCAATATAAACAGAATTGATACTCCAACATGCAATATTTCCAGATCCAGTGCAATGGGAAAATTGCTGATGCAATGCAAGCTCATTGTTTGGGATGAGTGCACAATGGCACATAAGAAATCACTTGAAGCACTTAACTTCACACTGAAGGATCTTCGGCGAAATAACAACATCTTTGGCGGCTTGATGATATTGTTGGCAGGCGATTTCAGGCAAACGTTGCCAGTAATTCCCCGTGGAACGCCTGCAGATGAATTGAATGCTTGCTTGAAGGCATCACCTTTATGGAATAACGTAAAACCATTATCGCTAACCAATAATATGAGAGTTCAACTTCAAAATGATCAAAGTGCTGCACAATTTTCAAAACAATTGTTAACTATTGGAAATGGAAAAGTCCCAGTTGATGCGACAACTGGATTAATTACACTTACCAACGACTTTTGCCGATTCGTAGACTCTCAATTAGCTCTTATTGAAAATGTTTTCCCAAACATTTGTGAGAATTGTCAGAAATATGCTTGGTTAAGTCAACGAGCAATTCTGACCGCATAGAATAATGATGTACACGCACTGAATTTCACCATTCAATCAAAAATTGCTGGCGATTTGGTGACATACTAATCCGTTGATTCTATAACAAATCCCGATGATGTTGTAAATTATCCAACGGAGTTTTTGAACTCTCTGGAGTTACCAGGATTTCCACCACATAACTTGCAACTCATAGTTGGTACAGCTATTATGATTTTGCGTAATTTAAATCCACCACGACTTTGCAACGGTACTCGACTTTCTGTAAAAAGACTTATGCCGAATACTCGACCCCGCAACGAGCTATGCATCTGCTGCAACTGTGGTGATCAGCCTGCTAATAACTCGAGCTGCCGTAAATTCCAAGCGTTTCTTCAAAGCTCGAGGTCCAAAAATGGAATGGGCGGCAGAAACGAGGACTACGAGCGATGTATGCCACGGGCTGCTACTGGAGGTAGGCCGATAGCCACTCGTCAAAGCGGAGTCTCTTATGCAGATGTAGCAAATCAGCAACAGCAACAGGCACAACAACAACACATTCTTAATCTGCTCACTGCCGCTGCGCATCTTAGTGCATCTGCCTGAAGTAGAGTGCTTCGTGCGGCGACATCAGATTGATGTCTTGCTCCTCAGCGAGACACATTGTAAAGGGTCTGAGACACCCAAACTATTCGGGTATGAGGCCTATGCTGCCAACGATCCGAGCGTTGGGAACGCCAAAGGCGGTGCAGCGATTTTGATCAGGTCTTGTCTGGTTCACTTCCCGTTGACACCTATAGCCACTGACAAGGTGCAACTTGCGTCAGCAAGTATCGAAACAGCGCTTGATCCTATCAACTTTTGAGCGGTATACTGTCCCCCGAAGTTTATATGGACTAAGGATGATTTTGAGACTGTTTTGGAACAGTATCGTTCAAAGTTCATCCTTGCAGGTGACTGGAATGCGTCACACTGGTTCTAGGGAGCGGGGAGGTGCAACCAAAGAGGACATGCGTTGGGAAATCTTGTCCTGAATTCAGAGGTGCACTCACTTGGAACAGGAGGCCCAATGATATACTCGTATAGCAGTAGAGGTTCACCAGGCTATATTGATTTTGCGCTGATATACGGCCGGTTGTTGAGCTCAGCTCCGACTACCTATCTCTCATAATAACGCTGGATGCATCAACAATAGCATACGGAGTGGCTAATCACCAGGCACACCAACATGAAATGTTTTCAAGAGTACCTTGAGTCCTCACTGCACCTCAACACGGCGGTTGACACTGGAAAGGACACTGATGATGCTATTGACTCGTTCAGCCATAAAATCAAGACAGCGGCTAGAATAGCTACTCGTACCCCATCTCGGAAGCCCGCAGCAAATGGAATCCCTATTACCTGAGAAATACTGCTGCTCATCGCTGAGAAGCGGCGCTAACGCGCTAGGTGGATGCAGTCTCGCCACCCAATGCACAAAGCAGACTGGAATAGAGCGCAGAGTAGGCTCCATCGCGCATTGGTGGATCACAAATCTGCATGGTTTGATGAGAGGCTGGAAAATACAGGGTGCGCTATCAAAAGGCGTTGCGCAAGGGAAACGCCACTGGTGGACAGAAATGGGACATGGTGCCGGACTGACTTGGGGCAAGCGATTGCTTCCAGCCATTAAATCATGACAGTCTGCACCAGGTTGAAGAGACGCAAGACAAGCCAACTCAACCGCTTCAAATGGACCTGCCTATCAAGCCATTTGACCCGAAAGAGATTGCTGATGTCATTGCACGCCAGAACACCAAAAAGGCGACAGGCCATGACGCAATCTGCAATGCCACTTTAAAAGCATTGCCCATTCATGCTATCTACTTCATGGCGTTAGTGTTCAACGCTATTGTAAGGTTGCAATACCTCCCTCTTATAGAAGCTCGGTATAATCATCATGATCCACAAACCTGGCAAGCCGGAAAGGGAACCCGCTTCCTATCGGCCGATCAGTCTCCTCCCTTCGATCTCGAAGGTTTTTGATGGTCAAGTTAATGGAAAGTAAGGGGATTTTTCCTGAGCACCAGTTCGGATTCGGTGCTGGCCACTGCACTGTCGAGCAGCTACATCGGGTTGTCGAGCCAATACTGACTGCCTACGATCACAAGGAGTATTGCAACGCCCTCTTTCTGGATATTCGGGAAGCGTTTAATCGAGTGTGGCACACCGGAGTCCTACTAAAAATCAAGCATACGCTGCCTGCGCCATATTTCTGCCTACTAAGGTTATATCTTGAGGGCAGACGATTCGCGGTTAGATATATTACTCGGCACTCTCTCCGGAGCATGACGTGGCAGCTGGAGTATCACAAGGAAGTGCTCTCGGTCCTCTGCTTTACTGTCTGTATAGCCACGATATGCCAAAGCCTGATGAAAGTCTCTACGGGACATCAATGCTAGCGACATTTGCCGATGATGTTTGTGTCACCTACAGGTCCTGATCTGAACATGATGCAGCCGGCGGCATCCAGGACTTTGCTACAAAGTTTGCAGAATGGGCAAGGCGTTGGAACATTGGTATCAAATTGACAAATCGACCAAAGTTTGCTTCACACTTTAGCGGAAAACACCACCGGCCATGTTTTTGGAGGGATCCCCAGTACCACAGTCGAATGCAGCAAAATATCTTGGTGTAACCCTGGATCGCAGGCTCACCTACGCCAAGCAAGTGACTGCCATACGTGCTTCGGTGAAAAAACATTACTGGCTTCTACGCTCGCGCAGTAAATTGTCACTCTCCAACAAAGTGACAATTTTCAGACAAATAATAGCACCAATATGGAGGAACGGGTGCCAAAAGTGGAGCCTGGCTTGCGATAGCCAAATTCGCAGAGTCCAGGTTGATCAAAACAGGATTACGAGGATAATCACTGGTTGTGAGTGGTTTGAAGGAGCAACACGCTGCACAGAGACTAGTCACAGAAATTGGGTGGCTTATAGTCTTACCACTAAGGAGGCTCAACAGGCGACAACCAAAAGATTTCATTGTTCGATCTTCATTGATGAGAGTCAGCAGAAATTGACACATCACTGCATTATTTGTATATTTGTTATTGTATTTGTATATATGTATTTATTATTATTAAGATTGTAACAGCTAAATTAAGTTAGCCGGCGCGCCCAATCGGGCTGAATGAATTGAAGCCAAGGTCACAAAGAGGTTCCTGGGTTACCTCGTATGTCTTGATAAACGAAGGAAAAAAAAATTTAATTGTGCAAAGTTAACAGACTTGTGTCGTTAAATCGAGTGTTCACGATAGAAGCGTTGCAAATGTTGCACATTTGAAACATTAAGTGAACACCCTGCATATTTATTTTAAACTATTTTATACTATGCACTATGGTCCCAAAGCTATGTAGTGAACTTGACATAGCTGAACTGCTTGATAAACATTGAACTGCTTGCTTTAGAATGATTTGAATACAATGATAAGCAGCTGTTCGATAAGTTTTGAACATTTTACACTCGATACTTAAGGTGAAAGTATATTGGGCCGCCATGAGGGCTGGAAAATCGATAAATTCGATAGCTCAAAATCGATAAAGCCACCTATTTCGCCTATATCTTCCACAGTTTTTGAGCTTAAGCCAATAAATTTGGTGCCATGATAGGGGATGAGGACCCTTCAAAAAATAAGCATAAAAACTTTGGATGTAACTCCTATACATACTGCCCTAGCCGCCCCCAACTGCCACAAAGCTTGGCTATTAACGGGAATGCGTGTATCTTGTGTAGAATTTGAGCTAGATTCACCATATTATTTAGGAAGAAAACCCTTAACGACCCTCTATAAGCTGCATTGCAGTTTTGGAGCCAAGCGTCCCCTTCCCCAGTCCCTTTTGAAGTCAGAACCGTCTATATCTTCCACAGCTTCTGAACTAGTGCCACAATATTTGGTGCCTAGATAAATGATAAAGATTTCCAAAAAATCTTATGCCGCCCCCACCAATAACGCCCCCAGCTTTCCGTACCCTACCTTTTACAAATTTTGAGCTGGATAAAAAAAATTTGGAAGGAAGATATTTTTTGGCATCCCCATCTGCATTGGACAATCATTGAGGCAGAGTACACCCCTGCCGAATCTGGTTTTATTATACATACCGCAGTCGGTTGTATTTATGAATTATTAACAATGATTGATAAGTTTTTCTACATTGAGCTCCGGTTTTGCTACAGGAAAATTTTTGTCGATGCTTATAAACTTGATATTAACAGCACCTCTTTGTTCTAGATAGCGTGATATTAATGTCTTTTTTGAAAATTATTTTTACTGTTTCTTATACCGACGTATTTGCTCTAGTTCTCAGAGCTAATATACGCTTAAGGATTTTTGTTTCCGTATATTTTATACTTAGTTCATTAATATTGCATTATTCCTGATTTGGTAATCAAAATAAGGTAGTGATTTGCTAAAGGTGGACGACACGACCTAAAATGTAGGTATTTTCTATATTGGGCTGTAAACTACTTAATATTTTTAATTGTATTGTGTTCTTACCAATATATAGGTCGACTATCACTGACTTGGTTTTAACACAAATTGAATGCATGTTGGTATTTTCAGGCTTGTTTATCCTTGCATATATATTTATATATTTTTTGATTTTTTATACTCGATACCGAAGGTAAAGGTATATTAGGTTTGTGCAATGTCCGTCATGGTGTCCGTCCGTCTGTCCAACCGTCTGTATGAACGCATCTTTTTTCCATACCCTTCAAGCTAAAGACTTGAAACTTTGCAAATGGATTTATCTATGGCATAGTAAATTAAAGTGTCAAGATTGGGGTTCTACGATAACTGGGGGGCTGGCAAATTGATAAACTCGATAACTCAAAATCGATAAATCCTCCTATTTCGCAAGCCCTTCCAGCTATCACTACCAAAATAAGGGAGATTACAGTTACTAACAACCCACAAACTATTGCCTCCAAACTTTTTGGGCCACGCTTACTCATTCCCTCCCACAGTTAAAGGGCAAAAACGCCTATATCGTCCACAGTTTTGGAGCTAGAGCCACCAAATTTGGTGCCAAGATAGGTGTTGTCGACCTTATATCAAATTCATTAAAATCTTGGATGCCACGCCCATCCATACCGCCCAAGCCGCCCCCCACCACCGCAAAGCTTCGCTAAAAATGTAATGCGTGTATCTTCCAAAGTGTTTGAGCTAGAGTCGCCAATTTAGTAGGTAGATTACTTGTAACGACCCCCAAAAAACTGCAGCCAAATTTTAAAGCCACGCCCCTCCCCCCCGTTATCCAGCCCCTTGCATTTTTAAATTAAAAAGGCCTTTATCTTCCACAGTTTTTGAGCTATAACCGCCAAATTTGGTGCCAAGATTGGTGATGAAGAAACCCAAAAAATATGGATGCCGCCCTTACCCATACCGCCCCCAGCCGCCCTTTCACCATATTCTACTAACTTTGAGCTAAAGTCACCAAATTTGGTATGAGGGTAGTAATTGACATCATACATAGATTTGCAGCAAACATTTTTATGCCACGCCCCCCCTTACCACCCCCGCCCCTCTTACCACAAATTGTACTATTTTTGAGCTAGAGTCCCCAAATTTGGTAGGAGGATAGCTATTGACATAATACTCAGATCTTCATCAAAAATGTTTATGCCACGCCCCCTTACCGCCCCCGGCCCCCACTTTTAACATAATTTAAGCTAGAGTCACCAAACTTGGTAGGAGGATAGCAGTTTACATCCCACAAAGGTCTGAATAAAAACTTTGGATGCCACGCCTCCATACCGCCCACAGCCCTCCTTTCCCTACTTTTACCGAACATGAGCTAGAGTCACCAAATTTAGTAGGAAGATAGCTTTTTGGCATCCCCATCTGCACCAGATAATATATGAGGCAGCGTACACCCATGCCGTATCCTGGTATCGAGTATACCGCAGTCGGGTGCGTCCGACCGCAACGTATCTACTTGTTGTGCTTATTTTTAGGTCTAGGGCTGATTTTTCTATGGTACCTTATGGGGGAAGGCACCAAGGTTTGGTTTGGTTTGTGGTTAGTTTTAAAAAATTTTATTTCAGGATTTATTCCTTCTTTTTATGATACCGAAGGTAAAGAGTATATTGGGTTTGCGCAATGTCCGTCATGGTATCTGTACGAATGTACAATGTTGAAATCAGAAACGCCAATATATTCTGGCCTACATTTCTTAAGCTAGAGCCACCAAATTTTGTGCCAAGTGTGAGGCAGCAGTGAAGCTGCTCCACAACATGTAAGCATTATTAAGTTGTAAGCCCTATTAATTTGTATTTTTAAGTTACTTTGAAAATTATGGTGTATATAAGCAATTTAACATAGCTTTTATACCGGGAACTGGGTCGAGAAAAAGTATAGGCTAACGAAACAGTTGTGCGCATCACTATTAGCAGTGCTCATCACTGATAGCGGTGTGTTTCGCTGGTTTATAACGGAATCATGTGCGCTCTCGCGCCCAAGAAGCAGGCAGTAACACGAAGTTCGCACATCAACAGAAAGGGACCACACGTGACACTGACCATGGTGAAACAATATAATCATGGTTGAATAATAGAAGGTTAAGTCATAGTCGCGGCAGAAGGAGCCTGTTGATAAGACCATGCGAGTGCAAGAGAGATAGCATAATTGCTGTTTCGATATTGCTTCATCGTCTTGTTTTAGTGAGCAAAAAAGAGATAGAACGATGTGTGATTTTGTTTACATTTTTCAACAGAGGTTCTAATTTCAGAGCGTTCTGTGTTTTTGGCTACATGTGTAAACAACAATTTAAACTGATTATGTAAATGAAATAAAATGACATGCAACAAGTATAAACGTATAAAACATATAAACATAGTTCTAAAAAAGTAACATAACCTTAAAATTCCACGAAAAATTCGTCCGCACTCACAACTTATCACGTTGACAGCTGCTTTGCGACTAACAACAGGCTCCTAAAAATTGAGCGAGCATGCTCTCACGACTTAACCATGTATAATTCAACCATGAATATAATATTATTTATATTATATTGTTTCACCATGACGCTGACAGCGAGCAAGCATCAGAGCGAGAGCGGCGACAGGATCATGCGCGCTCTCGCGCTCAGAGAGAGCCGACGCATGCAGTATACCAAAATTCGCGCATCAACAGAAAGGGACCATGGTTGAACTATGCCATGATACAATTATTATGGTAGTGTCATGCGAGCAACGCTCTCTTTTTTCTGGTACCAATCGACAGTCGCAAAGTGCTTGTCGTTGTGGTAAGACGTCCGTGCGGACGAATTTCGTTCTGTTTGTTATGTTTGTTCATGTGTTTTTTTTAGTTTAGATTTTTACTTGTGCCGTTTACATTGCCCAACGAAGTAAAAAATTTTATTTTAAGATAAGAATACATTTTCGTATCAAAAACCTTAATTTAGTATTAAAAATACAAAAACAAAAACAAAACATAATTAAAAATAAAAAACTATTAAAAATACTACTTTAAAATAATAATAATAAATGTTTCTTATTTGAATATGAATATTTATTTTAATTTAAATGTCACAACAATGTATCGGCCGTATACATACAACCAAAACACTTTTTATACCTAACTCTGTCGCACTAACAAAACAACCCCTTAAAAGAGTCAAGAGAGTAAAATAAAGAGAGCAACTTGACTGTCTCCCTCGCACTCACATGTTCAAATCAGTTGGTACTTGGTTGCTCGCATGACACTACCATATTAATTGTATCATGAACTATGCATGGTTATGTCATGCGTAACAGAAGGAGCCTGTTGCTAGGACCACGCGAGTGCAAGAGAAATAGCATTACTGCTCTCTCGATATTGCTTTATCGTCTTGTTTTTGTGAACAAAAAAGAGATAGAACGATGTGTGATTTTGTTTACATAATTTTAATTTAAGAGCGTTTAATGTATGAATATATTTATATTGTGAAGTTAATTTTTAACTTTTAAGAAAGAAAATTCGAATGTACAAATTAAAATGAAAGCATTTATTTAGTAATTTGAGAGTGATATTTGTAACATTTTCCGATGGCCCATTATTCTTTGCTTATCTTTTTGTAATTTTCACTTATATTTAAGGTTTTTAATTCTATATCGAATTCTGATTTTAAAAAAAACTGTTTGAATTTACGTGGCAAATCAATGTCTTTTGAAGCATTTACCAAAGCAGCTTGAACATTTTGCTGCGAAGAAAATGAATTCTTTTTAAAATAAATAAACAACTTTTCCAATTTTTTTAGCTGCATTACAAATTGATTCGATGGCTTCTTGAGGCCGCCACGTGAAACTTGGTCAACACATGTAAATGATGCGTCACAATTTTCATCATTTTGTAATTTGTGTTTGTTTATAATATAGCCAGCCACATACTCAAGTGCATCTTTAGCCAATTCTTCGAGCTCTTCAAATTGAGAAGTGTCTGACAGTTCCTCAAATTCTGTGGAAAAATTTGTAGGTGCTAAATCTGCGCTTGGCAATTCATTATACTCTAAGTCCAGCCTTTTGTAGCCTTTTTGTAAACAAGGCTGTAATGGAAAGATTTGTACAGATTTGTTGTTGTTTCGCTCGTTTCCTACTTTGGCTACGGAGTTCATTCTATTGCTCGAAGTTTTTTTTTTGATTTTGTGTGCCGTTACGCACACATGTGTAAAAATGAATGCATACATGAAAGTCTGACGTGGCTTTTTATACCCTGAACCCATAAAATGGGTAAATCAGGGTATAATGGTTTTGTGCAAAAGTATGTAACAGGCAGAAGGAAGCATCTCCCACCCCATAAAGTATATATATTCTTGATCAATATCAATAGCCGAATCGATATGGTCATGTCCGTCTGTCCGTCCGTCTGTCCGTCTGTCTGTCTGTCCGTCTGTATGAACGCGTAGATCTCAGAGACTACAAGAGGTAGAGACTTCAGATTTTTAACATAAGTTCTCCTATACCATAAGCAGAACAAGTTTGCTTCAAATTATCGATAACTTTTCTGGTTTTCAATATACACATGGAATCGATAACAAAAATATCGAATTTGGAAAAATGTAAAAATGGGGGTTGGTGTAATGGGTAACGATAGAAATTTTCTCAAAGTTTCGTCCAAATCGGTTAAGAAACACCAGAGATATCGTAAAGTTAAGTCAGTTGTGAGTTTTGTTTAAAGTGATCATTATTTGAAGCATACTTTTAGGATGGAAGGACTGCAACTTGGTTCAGGGTATCTTCTGGTCGGGCTATCCCGACTAGAGCCTTCTTACTTGTTCGGTTTATGCCTCTGCACTAATTGTTCGACTTTGCTTTTGGAACGCGTCGTCAGTTTGATTTGTCTGCAGTGCTGTGTGCATCAACTTTCAACGTTGACGAGAAAAATAAGTTTTGTGAGACAAATCAAATTATCTGGTAAGTATTTACAACCATTAAGTTAAAGTTCATAATAATAACAATAAATTAATATTTTTCATTAGCAGGCTTAAGGCTGGCCTTTAAAGTCCACAAAGGATGCCTATCCAAGCGCAAATACGACGCAAAAATAGAAGCACAACATGTAGAAATAAATAGGGAAAATGATATATAAAGAATAATATAAAATTATTTTTAAAAATAAACATGAATTAAAATGTGATATTTATGTATAAAAATATTTGTATTTTGTGTTATTCTTTCATATTAAATATTTCTTCTACATTACAGCCTAATATACACTGCATCCCTTTGTATACTACTCAGTGTAGCATTCACATTACAGCCTAATATACATTTCAACATTTTGTATATTATGAAGTGAAGTATTAGCATTACACCATAGAGCACCTAGTGTGCATAAATGTATCGAACATGTCCAAAAGCACGCACACATTTTTCAAAATTGTGTATCGTACAGTGGTCGGTTTGGCCACAATCTGCATAACAAATTCAATTTTGTAATGCAGAGTGTAAAGGAAGCCCGAAATGAAATCGGCTTTAATTGCCAACTTTCTCGATGAGATTGTAGGGGTTCACTCGTAAAAGCGGCCAATAAACATGAAATGTAATGGGAATCGTGTAGGATTCTCGAAGGTATCGGGCATACAAACTCTTGAAGAGGTTATCAATCTCGTGGGGTATATTTTCGCCGCTGGGACGATAACGTTTGTCTTTCGTTGGTGACGGTTGTGTTTTTGAGTGCTCTCAGTAATTTATTATTTTCCTGTGTTGTTTACGGTGTTTATTTCGGCTTTATTTGGTAATAAATACTAGCAGTGATCGCAGATATACTTTGTATAAGTTTACGTGTGAATAACAAAATAGTGCAAACTTAATAGTCATTTCAATTTGCAGCTGAACTGACGCTGCAGTGCTTTAAAATAAAGAAAACATACGTACATACATATATACATACATGCGTATTTTTTGCTCTTGTCTACTCCAAGGCATACTTCATGTTAAGTATGCCTTGGTCTACTCTGTGTAATCGTCCACCAACAACAAACAGCTTGTCTATTTTTCTTGCTCTTGCTCCCCTTCTAATTTCAGAGCGTTAAAATTCCACGAAAAATTCGTCCGCACTTACAACTTATCACGTTGACAGCTGCTTTGCGACTAACAACAGGCTCCTAAAAATTGAGCGAGCATACTCTCACGACTTAACCATGTATAAAGGCCCAGTTACCCGAACGTGAACCGAATTGAACGTGGACTTAGAAAACAGCTGATCAGTTCAACTAAACGTCAAACACTGTTTGCTGGTTACCCAAAACTTGAACTGAATTTAACTGAATTGGAAACCTGCAGAAAACAGAATTTGTAGTTCCAGTTCATATTTCAGTTCAAGTTACGATCCATTTACATTGAACAGCTGATTTAAAATGGATGTGCATAAACTTATTTTATTGGTGCAGGAAAATGATTTTTATACAAGAAAGCAAGCAAACAATGTATGGATCCGGCAATGACGAGATAAAGAACTGCCCAACAACGTTAGCAACAGTTTGAACAGTGGTTTGGACATTCTATTGTGCAGGAAAAATTGAGAATCATCTAAATTCTTGATTTTGCTGAAGGTCTGTAATAACCAGCGACATTCCAATCCGCATTCATTGGCCAAACTGCCCAACCCCGCGTTCACATTTCCGTCATTTCCATGCTGATTAAACCGATTTGTACTAAATACATGTAATATATATCCATAGCATCCATATTCAATTATTTTATTACTTTCTTTTGAAAACAGAAGTTCGCGCGCAATTGTGAAAATATCAAAACAATGACAAACAGCTGTTCGATAATTGAATGTTCAGTGTAATCGGTTCAATTTCATATTCAGGTTTATTTTTAGGTTCAAATCTAGTTCACGTTTGGGTAATCGCTTTGTTTTCATATACCAATTCACGCTCGCATTCAATTCAAATTCAGTACAAGCCAAGTTCGGGTAACTGGGCCTTTAACCATGTATAATTCCACCATGGTTGTTAGTAGACGAAAGACAAAGCAGAGCAAGGTATACTTTACGAGGTAGCCTCTCCCTCTCTTTATTGCCTAAAACAAAAGTACGAAGAATGAGTACGACAGAAGAATTTATGGCTTGCTTCAACACACTGAATTGTGTGAGTATGTATACATATGTATGCATGTAAGGCAACAGAAGGAAAATATCCGTCCGCGGAAGTGCGTCGCTGACAAAGCTCGCAACGAGACTGACGAATAAGGCAACCGACGGCAAAAATTCGTCCGCGGAAGTGCGTCGCTGACAAAGCTCGCAACGAGACTGACGAATAAGGCAATAAAAAGAGGGTGATAGCAATAGTGCGGCTACCTTGTTAAGTATACCTTGAAGCAGAGTATGCAAATGCAAATATTTATTATTTCTGTTAACACTTCTTGTTGTAAATTTTTTTTTATTTATTTATAATAGTTAGTTATAATTTTAAAATTAACACTAACTTAGTTAAGGCCTTCGGCTTGTAAGTATTGGTAGTTTATTAATTAATTTAATTTACATATTTACATTACATTATTACATTTGTATATACATATTTACATATTTACATTTATTTTGGGAAATCATAGGAGGTGGTACATTTTTGTTTTTTTGAGGAACTCGATTATTTTTGAGATGTTTTCTGGTGTTGGGTTTGAGAGAGTCGATATGGGGCTGTTTTGGAAGATTAGGTTTTTTAAGAAGGAAGTTGCGGGGCAGTTGGTAAGTATGTGGTTGATGCTATGGTCTGTTGTTGTATTGCAGTTTGGGCATGGTAGGGTGTTGTCAGGATTGTTGTGGTGTTGTTGTGTAAATCTAGTGTGTCCTAGTCTGAGTCTTAGTATTTTTATTTGGTCGCTGCGTGTGATAATTTTTTTGTTGTAAATTTTATAAGTAATGGGTTGTGTGTGTTAGGTCTGTGTTTAATTGTTTGTACCATCTGTTGCAGCACTCTAAGTTGTGTTTTAGCTTTTGCTCAAGTTCCTTAGCAAGGAATTTGTTTATGTCTATGGTGTTGAAGTTCGGGGTAAGGTGTAGGGGCATATTGTTTGTGGATTTGGCTGCAGTATCGTCTAGTTCGTTCCCATCAATACCGCAGTGGCTAGGGATCCAGAGGAGTTTGATTTTGGGTGCAGTTTTTGTAAGGAGTGTTCTGATGGTTGTTGGATGTATTTTGTTGTTGCGGATGGATTTTATCGATGCGAGGGAGTCGGAGCAAATTATGTAATATCCTGTTCTTTTTTGGATGAGGTTAATTGCATCGAGGATGGCTATGGTTTCGGCTGATAGAATGGATGAGAAGTGCGGTAGGATGCATATTTTTAGGATTACGCTTTCGATAGTTATTTCAAAAGTAGCTGTGTTATTGGTGTGGTTGTTGTATTTGTCTTTGAGTTCTAGGAATTGTTGTCTGTAAATGTTTGGTGGCGTATTGGCTTTGCTTAATTTGTGTAGTGTAGTGTTGATGAAGGAAGGGGGAAATAACCATTGTGGGGTGGTTGTTGTTTTGTTTGGGAGTGGTAGGTAGGGGGAGTAGGGGATGTTTTTTTCTTTGCATGAGATTATGATTTTTTCGAGTGCCGATGTTAGCTTGTTTCCTTTTTTCGCGCCGTTTTGTTTGATGTATTTGTGAAGTGGTGAGTTTGAATGTAATGACGTCTCTTTTTTGTTCTATTGTCTACAGTTTACCACGATAGTACGAAAGCAAGTTCTGATCAGGCTGTGGCCGATCTATTTTCTGAGTATTTTCAATCAGTATACTCAACGAGTTTATATAGTTGCAGTAATTCCTATCCTTTTCAAGTTCAAACGTACAATTGCATAAATGTCACATATATTACTGAGTGTACGCTCCTAAGTGACCTTAACTCTATCAAACCTGGCTGCTTGCCCGGTCCAGATGGAGTGCCAGGTTGTATACTTAGATATTGTGCGGATTCACTTTGTAAACCTATACATAAATTATTTAACTTATCGGTTGACTCAGCTGTGTTTCCTGGTATAGTGAAAGAATCTTTTATTATTCCTCTTCATAAAAATTCTTCTAAGTCTAACGTTAAAAACTATAGGGGTATATCCAAGTTGTCAGCCATTCCGAAAGTCTTTGAAAAAATTATTTGCTCTCAATTGCTGCACTTATGTAGTTCAATTTTATCCCCTTATCAACACGGTTTCGTTAGGCGAAGATCTACTACCACCAACCTACTTGAGTTTACCTCACTTGTTATCAAAGGGTTTCAGGCCAAAATGCAAACTGACGTCATTTACACAGATTTTAGTAAGGCATTTGATTCTGTAAGTCACTCTTTGTTGCTTCAAAAATTAAATATTATTGGATATCCAGCAAAACTCCTGTCGTGGCTTTCTGAGTACTTGTGTGGCCGAACACAAAAAGTAGTTTTTAAATGTTCTGTATCAAAATCTATTTTTGTTACCTCTGGTGTTCCTCAAGGGACTCACCTGGGACCATTGCTATTTAATCTATTTATTAACGATCTTCCTGCTGTTATTACTAACTCTCGTGTTTTTATGTTTGCTGATGATGTAAAGCTATGTTTCACCTATAATGATGATTCTCTATGTAACTTACTACAGTCGGACTTGGGTGCACTGTCGGCCTGGTGCCGTTATAACTTACCAAATTTAAATTGTTCAAAATGTAAAATCATGTCCTTTTGTCGAGGTACCCCTCATACTGCTCACTACTTGCTTGATGCTTCACCACTTGTCCGCGTTTTCGAAATTAAAGATTTAGGCATCACTCTTGATATCAAGTTGAAATTTGATTCTCACATATTGTTGATGGTCAATAAGGCCATTAATGTACTTGGCTTCATCAAGCGGTGGTCAAAAGAGTTTAATGATCCCTACACCACTAAAACGCTATATACATCTCTGGTACGTCCCATCCTGGAGTATGGATCTTGTGTGTGGTCCCCGCAATACGGGATTCACCAGGATAGAATTGAATCTGTGCAGAAGAAATTTCTTCTATTTGCGCTTAGAAGTTTTAACTGGGTTTCTGGGATAGACCTACCCCCGTATTTAAGTAGACTTCTTTTAATTAATCTTCCTTCCCTATTGAACCGTAGAATTATGCATGGTGTAGTATTCATCGCTAATCTACTAAATGGAGAAAGCGACTCATCAGTTCTTTTGAGTCGCATAAATTTAACTGTTCCAATTAGATCAACCCGTTACTTCCCACCGCTTAGCCTCGATCGGTGCTCGAGCAACTATTTAATTCATGAACCATTTCGTGTATTATGTTCTGACTATAACAAGCTTTATTCTCTTGTCTCTCTAGAGACCTCGACTCCAGTACTAAAACGATCTATCCTTTTTGCCTTATCTAATCGTAACCACAAACCACTAACCTACCACTGGTCTGATTGGGTTTTTCTGGGTTTTTCCCAATCCACGCAACAAATGTTGGGCCACTTATGTTCTTGTTGAATTTCCCAGAGCTTTACCGTTAACTTTATTATTTTTTTCAACCTTAATTTACTTTCAGAACTACATATAATGTTAAATTTTGTTTTAAACTTAATTATTTTTATTATAATTATTTTAAATTCATTTTATTATCATGTCAGCTGCTCATAGCTGACAATAAATAAATAAATAAATTGCACAAACCCAATATACTCTTTACATTCGGTATCGAGTATAAAAATTATGTAAAATTTAATAAACAAAACGAAAGTAAACATAAACTAATAAGCAGAAAAAGTGGAAAATAATTGAACTACCAAAATAAATAATAAATTTTACAAAATTATTCTAAACAGAAATTTGGGGCAGAAATAGATAGTTGCGGCGATGTGTCTCTCTCGATGGATGTGAGTGTTAGCGCAGCTGTTTGCGATTAGGAAAAAAAGCGCATGATTTAGAAACTTTATTTCATTGGCGTGGCATCAAAATTTTAGCTGAAGATCTATTTATGATGTTAATTGCTATCCTCATACCAAATTTGTTGACTCTAGCTCAAAGTTAGTAGAATATGGTGGAAGGGGGGGCTGGGGGCGGTATGGGTGGGGGCTCCATCCAAAATTTTTGGGATTCTTCACTTCCAATCTTGGCACCAAATTTGGCGGCTCTAGCTCAAAAGCTGTGGAAAATATAGGCACTTTTGATTTCAAAATGCAAGGGGCTAGGGAATGGGGGGGCGTGGCTCCAAATTTTTGATGCAGTTTTTTGGGGATCGTTAACAGCTATCTTCCTACCAAATTTGGTGACTCTAGCTTTAATTCTTCTAATCACCTATCTTGGCACAAAATTTGGTGGTTCTAGCTTAAAAACTGTAATAGATATAAGCATTTCTGTTTGTAAGCTGCGAGGGGGCTGGGGGCGGAATGGGTATGTGGGGCCCCAAAACTTTGATGCAGTTTTTGGGGGGTCGTTTCCAGTTATCTACCTACCAAATTTTGAGACTCTAGCTCAAACACTTTCGAAGATACACGCACTACCGTTTTTAGCGAAGCGTTGGGGTGGTTGAGGGCGGATAGGGCAGTATAGCTGGGCGTGGCATCCAAAGTTTTTATGAATTTGATTGGGGATCGTCAACACCTATCTTGGAACCAAATTTGATGGCTCTAGCTCAAAAACTGTAGAAGATATGCACATTCTTGGGGTTAAACTGCGGGTGGGCAGGGGGCGGTATGGGTGGGCGTGGCTCCAAAATTTTTGATGCAGTTTTTTGGGGGTTGGTTGTAGCTATTTTCTCCCCAAATTTGGTAGTTCTAGCTGTAAGGGCTTGCGAAATAGCTGCATCTATCGATTTTGCGTTATCGAGCTTATCGATTTGCCAGCCCCCTAGTTATCGTAGAGCTCCAATCTTGACACTTTAATTTACTATGCCATAGATAAAGAGATTTGCAAAGTTTGAAGTCTCTAACTTGAAGGGTGTGAAAAAAAGTTGCGAACATACGGACGGACAGACGGACAGACACCATGACGGACATTGCACAAACCCAATATACTCTTTACCTTCGGTATCGAGTATAACAACAGTGAATAGCTCGGCTGACCGTTCGCCTAACTTGTATGTATATTATACGACTGAAGGAAGCTCGCTGCTCCGAAATCGGAGCTCAACAGCTATTTGTGAAAAACTATACACATTTATATAACGGTGAATAGCTGCACGATTAAAATTTGTAAAAAAGTGATTTAAATATGAATAAACAAAGTGCATTTATTAATGAAGAAAGTGGTGAACAAATAGTGAAAGAAAATGAGTGAGTACTCAATATACATACATTTTATTGTAATTATTATCACAAATTTGATATTAAAATGAGCGATCTTAAAAATAGCCCTCTTTTATACACACAAACACACACACACACATATAGTTTAAATTCTTAATTTAAATTCTCAATATGTATGTATCTATATGTATATACATATATATATGTATATATATAATATATATATGTGTGGCTTAATGGTTTAATCTATATATACATATGTAATAAAGAATGAATATATTTAAATATTTATATACATACATGTAAAAATATATATATATATATACATATATATATAATAGAAACCATTAAACCAAGCACGTGTACTATCTAGTACCTATGTTTTTTGTGTAGGTAATACACATTAATGCCGCACAGAGAAAGTATATGTATATGATATTTAAAATATATGTATATATGTAAATGTATATCGTGCTAAATTCGATGATCACCTTCTTAATATCGTTCTTTTTGCTCAAATTTTTTGCACGAATAATTTGTTTGGTGTGTAAATAACACTATTTATACCTAATTATATATACCCATTATTTATACCTAGCTTGCTTTTTATAGAGTAGAATATCTTAAAGAGCTAAAAAGTAAAAATTGTGAACGTCAAAGGGCATATTCTCAGCGTCAGACAGTTTTAAAAAAAAATTAAAAAAGAAAAGCAGTATCAAATGTTGAACGTCTAAGGAAATTTTGTCAAAGTATTGCAGAAAAATCGTATGTGGATAAGTAATTTGATTTAATAATCAAATTTAACATTAAGATTTCATCGCTTTTTTCACAGGATTGACATCTTTTCTTTCGGTGAAATTGAACTTGCAAATGAATAATGATCCAAAAGAATCAACAACAAAATATGGGACCACCATTGACCCAGTATTTTCGAGATATTTAGAGGATATCAAGTCTCAAACTTATGTTTCCTATTTTAGTTAACATAAACCTATAATTTCAACTATACAAATTCCTGAATAGCCTACATTGTATTGTATTGTAAAACTATAATAAAAAAAAAAAAACCCAGAAAAACCCAACCAGGCCAGAGGTAGAAATGTGATTAGTGGTTCTGTGTGATTAGTGGTTTAGTTCTGGAGTTGAGATCTCCAGAGAGACAAGAGAATAAAGCCTGTTACGGTCAGAACCCCAGCGGCGAACACCATATCCGATACGTCCGAAATATGCATTTCGTGGAGACTCCACTGAATGTATTACCACAAGATTTCTTTGTGCTCTTGAAGTATTCAGCAGATCCTCCATTATTTTCGCCATATCGAGCATTTTTATCATAAAAAATATAATTTTAATAATATTTGGCGCCATTTTTATTCACTTTTCTTTAATTTCAATTTTCTCTGGTGTTTGCTATTAAATTTGGTTTATTTATTAATGTAAACAAACAGCTGTCAAACTTAATCTTATGCGAATCAGCTGATTGATGTGTGAACGCAAAAGATTATCGCAAGTAGATTATCGTACTTACGAGATTAATTTTTCATAACCTGAACATGGCATTAGATTGTTTCAACGCTATGAGCGCGACTTAACGGTAAAAAGATAAAGAGAGCGAGTGAGCGAGAGAGCGTGAGCGCTTAGGCAAATGCAACCGCAAGCATGGTAAAACAATTTGGCCGTACTTAGTTTTTGTCAGTAAGCATCAGTGCTGCCATAATTTTTTGACTAAAAACAGCTAGATAGACAAAAAAATAAATCTAAATAAAGCTTAATACATGGAAAAACAAGGCTGAAGAAAACTGGTTTTAAAAACATTATTTTCTGGTAAAATTGGTGGATAACTGACACAAAACAGCTGTTTTGTTGATCTACACATTTCTGCTCTTGATTTTTGATGGTGTAGAAAAGTGCAGAAAAGTGCAGAAAAGTGAAAGTCAGGGCACACTTAAAAACACAGGGCAGAACAGCTTAGTGTAAAAAAGTACAGCTATCGAACACTTTTTTGAGAACTAGTGTACACTAGCGCAACCTAGTGCAGCTAACGAACAGACCTTTTATGTTCGAGCCACGTGGTGAATTTGTCAGATTTTATAATCGAAAATCGCTTATCAGCGATAATGTGAATAATTTTTAGTGTTGTCAAAGATATATATAAGTATATAAAATGAGTAAATGGTGATAAATCAAGTAAAGCTAAAAAAAACTTAATACAAATTTTTTAAAGCTAGAATTCCCGCAATGCTCTGTTTTCAAAATTTTCCCGCAATCGTGTTTCAAAAACAGTCAGATCTACTGGGAAAAAAGCTAAAATGGCAGCCCTGGTATGCATTGACACTTTAAAGTGAGCAGTTGTGTTGCGGAAAATTCGTTGATTTAATATTAGAAAATGACGACAATATTGTTATATATGTAGTATTTAAAAATATTACTTTAGTTTTAGTATTATATTGTTAAATAAAAAATTATTTAGAAAAATTCATTCTATTCATTTGCTGCTGCTAACAATAACACTAGCAAGAGCAGTGTGGTATATGAAGTCATAGCTGTCTCTTTCTTATTTCTCTCTTGCTCACTGCTCTCAACGTAAAATAAGTACTTCGCCACAGCGGAATAGAACACCTTTTTATTGTTTCACCATGACCGCAAATACGTCGGATCATGATACAATTAAGTAGGTAGTGTCATCCGAGAGAGCCAGTACCAACTGATTTGAACATGTGAGTGCGAGGGAGTCAGCCATGAAGCTCTCTTTATTTTACTCTCTTGAGTCTGTTAAAGGGCTGTTTTGCAAGTGCGATAAAGTAAGATATAGAAAATGTTTTGTTGTGTGTATACGGCCGATACATTTTGGTTGCTTTGTTGTGACATTTAAATCAAAATAAATATTCATATTCAAATAAAAAGCATTTATTATTATAAATATTTTATTTTTATTTTGTAAAGTTTGATTTTATTTACAATCTGTCTTTTGAAGACAATAAGCAAATTTGTTTAAAGAAATACATAACATGGGGAAAGGGTATCACAGTTTTCACATATTTACAGGAATTATGTAGAATAAAAACAAAAACAAAAATAAATAATATAAAAATAAACAGATAAATAATAAAAAGAAAAATGATCAGGAATAGGTCACCAATGCGGCTCGGGTCTGAACGGCAAGTCCAGGGGATGGCTCTATTTTAGCCGCCTTAAATGTTGGCTGTTGTCCAGCAGGTTTAAGGCCAAGGGTTAGGGTGACGCTCGAGCCTGGAGGAGTATCGTAAACCGAATGTGCGGATTTCGCTCCTTACTCCTTACCACTTCCAGGTCTCTGTGTAAGACTGAATTTCTTACGTAAGTAGGTGCGCCAATAATCCTTCGGAGCAGCTTGCTCTGAAAACGCTGAATGATTTCAATGTTGGACTCAGCTGCCGTCCCCCAGAGTTGGATGCCGTATGTCCAGATTGGCTTAAGCAGCGCTTTATAAAACAACACTTTGTTGCGAGTGCTCAGCTCCGAGCGTTTACCGAGCAGCCAGTTCATTTTAGCTACCTTAAGGTTTAGCTTCGTCCTTTTGGCCTTGAGGTGAGGCTGCCAGTTTAGGCGCCTGTCAAGAGTAAGGCCCAGGTACCTTATTCACAACTGGAAGGGGTAAATTGTGTAAGGTGACTGGAGGGCAATTGAGCCAGCGGTTTGCAAATGTCATGTGCAGTGACTTCTCAGTGTTTACTGATATATTCCATCTTAGCAGCCATGGTTGCAGCAAGTCCAGCTGCCTTTGGACGATTTCGGATGCCTCAGCGCGGTCCGTTGCTGAGGCGATGAAGGCTAAGTCTTCAGCGTAGGAGGCAGTAAGGAGCTTATCATGTTGGACCATTGAATAAGGTGTATAATATTGGACCCAGCACACTGCCCTGTGGAACGCCAGCCTGAACACGTTCTAGCCTCGATTTAGACCTTTCACACCTTACATAAAAGAATCTGTCGGTTAGGTAGGATTTAAGGGTTAGGTATTAAGGAGCAGGCAGCTGGAGCTTTATTTTGTAGAGGAGACCGGCGTGCCATACCCGGTCGAATGCCTGCTTGACATTCAGGAATACCGCAGAGGAGTACCTCTTTTCCTCAATTGAGCACAGGATCGCTTGAACAATGCGATGGCATTGCTCTGGTGTGCCGTGATGCTGTCGGAATCCAAATTGGTGGTCTGGGATCGAGTTGCCTTCGTCTAGTAGCGGCATCACTCTAGCTAAAAGTAATCTCTCGAAAACTTTGGAGAGTATTGCCAGGAGACTGATTGGACGGTAGGAGGCAACTTCATGTTCCGGTTTCCCAGGTTTCGGAATCATAATAACCTCCGCACACTTCCATTGGGATGGAAGTGGTAGAAGTCAAATATTCCATTAAAGATGTTAGCCAGTACTTGGATCACTTTCGGCGGAAGGCTCTTGAGGGTGACTGAGTCGATTCCGTCATAGACCGAACTTTTTGTTACTTTCAGGCTGTTAATCTTGCTTTGCACCTCTTCCATCGTGTTTCTGGTGATGGGGAGAGCCATCTGGCATGGAGTATCCAGAAAAGCCTGGGTGGCATCAGCTTCTTCAGCGCAACATGTGCTAAAGGGGGTGAAGGTACTTGCCAGGTACGACACGAACTCCTCAGCCATCTCAGTGCTCGACCTACACCATGTGCCATTTGAGCTCCGGATGGGAACTTTCCTCGCGGTTGGCCTTTTGAGGTGTTTGGTTGCGTTCCAGAGGCTGTGATCCGGGTTGTTGGGCTCCAGGTTGCGTAAGAAATCAGCTGTGGCATCGTTTCGGAGATTGTGGTATAAAGCTTTCAACTCCTTGATAGCGCGGTTGAAGGCCCTTTTGTCCAGCGGGTTGCGAGATTGCTGCCAAATTCTTCGCAGGCGTCTTTTCTCTCTCAGCGCGTTAGTTATTTCGTCAGACCGGGTGAATATGTCTCTCTGACTTACTGGAGGTTGACAGATTCGTGCTGGAGGTGTGCAGGCAAAAGCAAATTCTCAGATGTCACGCGTGAGCTTCTCCACAGTTTTGTCGATGTCCTCTCCGCTGTTGAGGCAGGCGTTAGGCTCAGTACTCGCTTCAAGCATTGTTTTAAAAGAGTCAATGTTGGAGCTCTTACTGAGTAGCCTGGTGGTTCGTTTGATCAACTCAACCGGGGTGTCCAGCCAAACCTTAACCGCGGTGTGGTCAGAGTGCAGGTCGAAATCAGCACCAGTGAGGACTCTGCTGTGGTTGATTCCTCGAGAAATTGCTATATCCAGAACGTCAGGGCTTTTCTGGGGATCCGTTGGCCAGTATGTTGGTTGGCCTGACGAGTGGGTGGTCAGATTGAGTATGCCAATGCACGGCATGAGAGCAATCCCCTTGGGTAATTGCACCTTGAGCCCCACCACGTGTGTTTTGCGTTAAAGTCGCCTCCGACGATAAATCTGGAGCCAAACGAGCTTAAGATTTGCAGGAATGATTGGGTGTCGACTGGGTAACTTGGAGGAGCATAGCATGAGGCAATCGTTAGGTTTCCAAGGGAGGTGGAAATACTCAGAGATGCCGCTTGGAGCCACGGGAGTAGTGTTGGCGTATTTTCTGCGTAGCTCAGCTTCGATTTTATTATGATGGCAGCTCCGCCTCTTGCGTTGCCGCTGGGGTGGTTTGCCTGCAGGAGGTCATATCCGCTGATTTTAAAGAAGGATTGCGTGGTTAAATGAGTTTCTGATATTAGCATGACGTCAACGTTGTTCCGCTTAAGGTAAAAGTCAATCTCAGGCCTACTCTTGCATAGGCCGTTAGCATTCCATATGACAAGCTTGAGACCTACTTGCATAATTGGGCCAGGACCGTGTTCATCATTAGAGTCATTTGCTCCATTTGAGCCTGCAGTAGTTTAATGATTTGCTCCAGGTGATCATGGGAGGAGCCGCTTTGCTGCGTGGTTGAGGAAACGTTGGGGTTTTCATTAGAGGGAGCGTTGAAAGTTGCAGAGTTTTTGGAGACTCCAGCATACGTCATTCCCGGCTGAATATAGGTTGAGGGGGGATTTTGGGACACTGGGTTGATGAACCCGGTTCCCGGGTGGGTACGCACAGTGGCAGAGCGAGTTTGAGTCTTGCCTTGGTCTCTAAGCTTGACTATTTCCTTGTAGACCCTGCAGCCTTTGTAGGAAGCAGTGTGGCTTTCGTTGCAGTTCACGCACACTGGAGGCAGGTCCTTGCCTTTCAAGCACTTGTTTGTCTCGTGATTACCTGAGCACTTGACACATCTCCAGGGTTTGTTACAGAAGTTTTGGGTGTGGTTAAACTCCTGGCGTCTGTGGCATTGAACTAGTTCATTTCTTTTCCTGGGAGGCTCGAAGACAACGACGGCGTTGCACAGGCGTTTGATGGAGAAAACATCTTTGTTGTTCACAGCTGGCTCCAGGTCAACAAAGAAGATAGGCAATGGCGCTTTGGTAATTCTATGTTTGGCGTTGGTTAGATGGCGCACTTTGTGGCCAAGCTTGTTTATTTCATCACTGATGAGACTTATTGGAGTGCTGTGGTGCAAGTTCCTGATGACAGCTCTGTACGCTCTTTCATTCTTCAGTTGAAAGCTGTGGTATTCGACCTTGCTTGATTCTAGTGCACGTATTAACTTCTTGTAGTCCTCGACGCTAGTGGTCATTACACGAACCTGAACGTCTCTTCCTGCTTTATACGAGAAGTTATCGCTTTTTATGGTATCTTAGGGCCAGAGGTGCTCGGCGGAGGTGCGGCAGTTGGCGGGTTTAACTGGGGACTGTCATCATTCTGAGCGAGTAAGGCAAACTTGTTGGAGTTTAGAGCTGCACTTGCAGCTGGCTTGCGTCGGATTTCACCGGCCTCAGCTAAGCTCTCGTTGGATCCGGATGATGCCGTATCATTTGATGAATCGGACGAACGCTTCTTGCGTTTCATTACTGGATAGGTCTGCTTTTTCTTGAGAGGAGTTGACTTCTGGGAGACAGTCTGCCACGAGACGGGTCCCGCAGCACAGCCGCTCATCTCGATGTCTTTGGTCATTCTGCTGGCCAATATTGGCCGCAAAGTTGTTCGGTTCGCTAGTGGGCCGAAAAGCTTAATTTTTGGGCGCAGCTTAATAAATTGAGTAATTTCACATTTCGTTGATCACTAATAGTCACTTTTCACAATTTATGCCACTATTGTGGGCTTGTCTTTGATAATTTGCGAAAATTTAATTTTTTCTGCTTTATTTTTTTCACAAACACGTGCTGTCAGTTCGAGTGTGTCCAGACGAGTGATTATTAATAAGAAATAGTATTTTTAATAGTTTTTTATTTTTAATTATGTTTTGTTTTCGTTTTTGTATTTTTAATTTAGTATTAAGGCTTTTGATGCGAAAATGTATTCTTATTTTAAAATAAAATTTTTTACTTCGTTGTGCAATGTAAACACACATGAACAGAGCTAACAACCAGAACAAAATTCGTCCGCACGGACGTCTTACCACAACGACAAGTACTTTGCGATTGTCGATTGGTACCAGAGAAAAGAGAGCGCTTGGTCGCATGACACTACCATATTAATTGTATCATGCGCATGACTTAAGGCCTGTTGTCACATACACCGTAAACCGAAACAGAAACAGAATTCAGTACATTTGCGACTGCGATAGAAACTGCAACAGAAACATCGGTATTTTTCAATTGTTAGCAATAGTAATCGAATTCAGTACATTAGCAACTGAAACCTAAACAAGTACTTTTGACTTTATTCGGTTGCTGTTAATCGACGATTACCTGTTTTCTACAAACGCAGATAACTTAACGCTGGTCAATTCTTTGTGCAATCGATATTTTTGTTTCTGTTTCGGTTTCGGTTTACGGTGTATGTGACAACAGGCCTTTAACCATGTATAATTCCATCATGGTTGTTAGTAGACGAAAGACAAAGCAGAGCAAGGTATACTTTACGAGGTAGCCTCTCCCTCTCTTTATTGCCTAAAACAAAAGTACGAAGAATGAGTACGACAGAAGAATTTATGGCTTGCTTCAACACACTGAATCGTGTGAGTATGTATACATATGTATGCATGTAAGGCAAAATATCCGTCCGCGGAAGTCCGTCGCTGACAAAGCTCGCAACGAGACTGACGA